>CM059445.1:28645782-28734950 GCA_030390025.1 Squalus acanthias
CACACTCTCACACACACTCTCACACACACACTCTCTCACACACACTCCCTCACACACACTCTCTCTCACACACTCCCTCACACACACTCCCTCTCACACACTCCCTCACACACTCTCTCTCACACACTCTCACACACACACACTCTCTCACACACACTCCCTCACACACACTCTCTCTCACACACTCCCTCACACACACTCCCTCTCACACACTCCCTCACACACTCTCTCTCACACTCTCTCTCACACACACACTCTCTCACACACACACACTCTCACACACTCTCACACACACTCACACACACACACTCTCACTCACACTCTCTCACACACACACTCTCTCACACACTCTCTCACACACACTCTCACACACACACACTCTCACACACACCCTCTCACACACACACTCTCTCACACACACACTCTCACACTCACTCTCTCACACACTCTCTCACACACACTCACACACACTCTCCCTCACACACACTCACACACACTCTCTCACACACACACTCACACACACACTCTCACACACACACCCTCTCACACACACCCTCTCACACACACCCTCTCACACACACCCTCTCACACACACTCTCTCTCACACTCTCTCTCATACACTCTTTCACACACTCTCTTTCACACACTCTCCCTCATACTCTTTCACTCACACACTCTCACTCACACACACACACGCTCTCTCACACACAAGCACATGGTCATTCTCAAGTGTCACAGTCAATGTTTATCATGCAGCCTTATAAAGATCAGGACTTAGTATTCTGTTGTTCAGGCTGTAGGGAGATCATCAATAACACATTCTCCTAGGGTTAATGCTCTCCCCTTTGAAACCTTCCATCACTACATCTCCCCGCCTCCCTGCCACCTCCAATCACTCCATACCTAAATATTTGTCTTTTTGGCTCTCAGTAACAAATATCTCATATCACCCCAACCAGATGACATAATACACGAGATGCTCATTGAATACAGACTCAAAGTGCAACATCAGATTTCTTTCCATTACGAGTGATCAAGCTGACTTCCACTGACCGTGTTTCCCTTACTTACCTAGATGGGTTTTTCTATCTCCTATCCTGGTGTCGTGTCGAGATGCCACCTGAAAGCTAGTGCTCTGAGAAGTAGTCGGGTGCTGATTGATACAAGAGGCTCTTGGTCTGAGTGGGCCTTGTCTCATGACAGCTCAGTCCTGGGAAGGGCCTGGCCATGCCTCCTGCAAGCACTTTCAGCAGGCCTTTGAGGGCCTGGGCTAGAAGCCTGGGAAGGGCTGCTACACTAAGAAGCAGCAGCATTGTGCCAACCATTCCAGCCATGCCCAGGTTGAGGGTGGCCACTGGTCAGTGAGAGAGCTGACCCTGCCTGAACTTTATGGGTCAGCTGTATTTGAGCCAGCTCCAGGCCCATATTGGGCCTGTTTCTGGAAATCAAAAGATCAAAAGCGCTGCTGAGAAGGTTGCTGGGAAATTTCAAAGGGATTATTTGTAAGTAACCACATGAGGGAGCTAAGGTTTGGTGGCCTTTGAGGCCCAGAAGGTTCCACAGGGCCATTTACACCCCCAATCTCCACCTGCAAGTGTTCCTTCACTCTTGACCTTACAAGAACGGACTTGACTAAAAGCCTCACCTGGTATGGAACTGCTTGTTTCAATCGTCACTTCCTTTGCGGCCCACATGCTGACACCTGGATTTCACGGTCTTCTGTGGCAACCACAGGAGAGTCTGACTCTCATCATAACAGAGAAAACAGCCGATAACAGCAAAGAGAGACTGACCCAGCTGCTGGCCCACCCGACTCCCATCCTGAATGAGAAGGAAGCTTTGGCAGTCATGGGTAGAAGAAGGAGCAGGCGAAGAAACACATTGGAGGGTTAAACAAAACTCAGTCACGGACACTGCTTTTGGCAAGGTTTGGAAGTGGTTTGGCGGAGGTGGCATGAATGGGAGCTGCGGCACTTGATGTGCATAGAGAATGGTCAGCAGTTGGTGGCATATTTGTGATGGGAAGGGGATGGATGTCGACAGGGCTGTTCATACAGTGGTTGTCAAGGGAAGATCTCCCATATCAGCTTGGCAGGAATAGATCTTGTGGCCTTGTAGATCAGTTTTTTTTAATTGATTCCTGGGATATACGACGACACAAAGCTGGGTGGGCGTGTGTGCTGTGAGGAGGATGCAGAGAAACTCCAGTATGATTTGGACAGGTTGGGTGATTGGGCAGATGCATGGCAGATGCAGTATAATGTGGATAAATGCGAGGTTATCCACTTTGGTGGCAAAAACAGGAAGGCAGATTATTATCTGAACGGCAATAGATTGGGAAAAGGGGAAGTGCAACGAGACCTGGGTGTCCTTGTGCACCAGTCGCTGAAGGTAAGCATGCAGGTGCAGCAGGCGGTTAAGAAGGCAAATGGCATGTTGGCCTTCATAGCGAGAGGATTCGAGTACAGGAGCAAGGATGTCTTGTTGCAGTTGTACAGGGCCTTTGTGAGACCACACCTTGAGTATTGTGTGCAGTTTTGGTCGCCTTATCTGAGGAAGGATGTTCTTGCCATGGAGGGAGTGCAGCGAAGATTCACCAGACTGATACCTGGGATGGCAGAAATGACGTATGAAGAGAGATTGGGTCGATTGGGCTTATACTCGCTGGAGTTTAGAAGAATGAGAGGGGATCTCATTGAAACTTATAAAATTCTAACAGGACTAGACAGACTAGATGCAGGAAGGATGTTCCTGATGGTGGGGGAGTCCAGAACCAGGGGTCACAGTCTAAGGATAAGGGGTAAGCCATTTAGGACTGAGATGAGGAGGAATTTCTTCACCCAGAGAGTGGTGAACCTGTGGAATTCTCTACCACAGAAGGCAGTTGAGGCCAATTCATTAAATATATTCAAGAAGGAGTTAGATATACTTCTTAAGGCTAAAGGGATCAAGGGATATGGGGAGAAAGCAGGGACAGGGTACTGAATTTGGATGATCAGCCATGATCTCATTAAATGGCGGAGCAGGTTTGAGGGGCTGAATGGCCTACTCCTGCTCCTAGCTTCTATGTTTCTATAGGCGTTGCTGGCAAGGCCAGCATTTATTGCCCATCCCTAATTTCCCTTGAGAAGGTGGTGGTGAGCTGTCTTCTTGAACCGCTGCAGTCTCTGTGGTGAAGGTACTGCCACAGTGCTGTTAGGGAGGGAGTTCCAGGATTTTGACCCAGCGATGGTGAAGGAACGGTGATATATTTCCAAGTCAGGATGGTGTGTGACTTGGAGGGGAGCTTGGAGGTGATGGTGTTCCCATGCGCCTGCTGCCCTTGTTCTTCTAGGTGGTAGAGGTCGCGGGTTTGGGAGGTGCTGTCGAGTTGCTGCATTGCATCTTGTAGATGGTACACACTGCAGCCAAGGTGTGCCGGTGGTGCAGGGAGTGAATGTTTAAGGTGGTGGATGGGGTGCCAATTAAGCGGGCTGCTTTGTCCTGGATGGTGTTGAGCTTCTTGAGTGTTGTTGGAGCTGCACTCATCCAGGCAAGTGGAGAGTATTCCACCACACTCCTTACATGTGCCTTGTAGATGGTGGAAAGGTTTTGTGGAGTCAGGAGGTGAGACACTCGCCGCAGAATACCCAGCCTCTGACCTGCTCTTGTTGCCACAGTATTTATGTGGCTGGTCCAGTTAAGCTGTAGATCAGGTTAGCCTCGGTATCCTCATCATGCTGCTGGTCTCGGTGCCTCGCTCCCCTGCTCTTATTGGGTCCTTCCTCTTCTGGCTCCCCCATGAGTAGTCTTTGTTAAGTGACATAGTGCAGCATGCAGCCCACCACCATGGGGCTTGAGACCCTGGCTGGACTGTATTTCAGGGCACCCTCAGGCTGATCGAAGCGCCTGAAGCATGCCTCGAGAGTTCCAATGGTGTGCGCTATGATGACTGCATGGACCTTGTTATGTTTGTGCTCTGCTGGTGTCCTTGGAAAGGTCCATGGAGGGTAGCCTTGATGTCGCAGAACCGGGCCAGATAGTTACCATTTCGGTTGAAAGAATGACTTCAAATGAAGGCGTCATGGCAGCTGGACACTGAGCATGATGGAATCCTTGCTTTCCATTCACAAATATCAGCCTATGGACCCCTAGCTGTCCACTGATTCACCACAGGGTCTCCCACTCTATCACTGTGCCGCTCATCTATGACCTTCAGCAGTGGGGTTAAGGGGGTTGTCCCCTAACTTTTCACACATGGATGTAGTCGTGTTTCGAGAGGCTGAATCTGAAAAGGCTCACAGCCATTTCAATAAAAATTTTTTAACAAATTGAATACTTCCCATTGCATTGTGCGATCTTACATTTGTATAATTTTAACTTTTACAAATGATCTGGCCCATTTGAATTAACCTGATTTTCCTGACTAGATCCTGAAGCATTGGTAACATCCTTTTGTGTCGACTGTAACATTCTAAAGTGAAACTGGACAAGGATCAACTGGAATTCTGATTAACCCTGAAACAGTCCAAAGCCCAGTGGGAGTGAACAAGATCTTGGGCGATAGCAAACTTGGGCGGGTTGTAAAATGGGCGGTCGATGCACCATCACCCGTTATGCGATAGCGCCCAATGAGTGACAGCTCCATTCTGCTCAAAGCTCCATTAAGTAGAATTTCCTTGTGTTTCTGCCTCTTAGAAAGGAAAATGTGATGAGGAAAGGCAGGTTGTGATGCTTCGGGTGTCTGTCAGTTCGGATGAAGGGCGCAGACCTGAAATGTCATGACCTGGAGTTTCTCCTCAGGAGCTGCCTGACCTGCGGAGTATTTCCAGCATTTTCTGTTTCTGACTCTTTTGGGGAATCTACAACTTTGATTGAAATGGATGTGAAGTCACAAGAACAGCCGCGCTGACTGCCTGAGGCCGACAACAGGAGGCGAGAACCACGTCCGAGATCGAGCCTCATTTGAATGTAGCCGACGAGCTGTGTGCAGCAAATGGGCGCTCCGCTACCCCTCACAGGACCCTGGAGGACGGGAAATCGAGAATCTGTCCGGATCCTACATTGAGCCAGCTGACAGGTTGATCCTGGAGTGTAGCAAGCACAGGACGACAGAGGACCGGGGAATTTTTGTGAAGCATGAACAGTACTCACGGCCCCACTAAAATAAAATAATAACATTTTGGAGCCCTTTTGTGGCCCTTTAAGGACCGTTCACTGCCTAATCATAGAATGATAGAATGATACAGCACAGAAGGAGACCCTTTGGCCCATCGTGTCTGTGCCGGCTCTTTGAAAGAACTCTCCAATTAGTCCCACTCCCCAGCTCTCTCCCTATAGCCCTGCAAATTTCCCCCCATTAAGCATTTATCCAATTCCCTTTTGAAAGTTATTATTGAATCTGATTCGAGGCAGTGCATTCCAGGTCATAACAACTCGCTGTGTAAATGTTTTTTCTCTCATGTCGCCTTTGGTTCATTTGCCAATTACCTAAATCTGTGTCCTCTGGTTACCGACTCTCCTGCTACTGGGAACAGTTTCTCCTTATTTACTCTATCAAAACTCTTCATGATTTTGAACACCTCTATCAAATCTCCTCTCAACCTTCTCTGCTCTAAGGAGAACAATCACAGTTTCTCCAGTCTATCCACGTAACTGAAGTCCCTCATCCTGGAACCATTCCAGTAAATCTCTTCTGCACGTCTCTAAGGCCTTGACATCCTTCCTAAAGTGTGATGTCCAGAACTGGACACAATACTCCAGCTGAGGCCGAACCAGTGTTTTATAATAATTCAGCATAACTTCCTTGCTTTTGTACTCTATGCCTCTATTTATAAAGCCAAGGATCCCATATGCTTTTTTAACAGCCTTCTCCGCTTGTCCGGCCACCTTCACAGATTTGTGTAAATAGACCCCCGGGTCGTTCTGTTCCTGCAGCCCCTTTAGAATTGTACCATTTAAGTTTATATTGCCTCTCCTCATTCTTCCTACGAAAATGAATCACTTCTGTGTTAAATTGCATCTGCCATGTGTCTGCCCATTTCACCAGTCTGTCTGTGTCCTCCTGAAGTCTGTTACTATCCTCCTCACTGTTCACTACATTTACGAGTTTCGTGTCATCTGCAAACTTTGAAATTATGCTCCTTATATTCAAGTCCAGCTCATTAATATATATCAAAAAGAGCAGTGGTCCCAACACCGACCCTGAGGGATCCCGGTGTATACTTCCCTCCAGTCTGAAAAACAACCGTTCACCACTACTACAAAAGCAAAATACTGCGGATGCTGGAAATCTGAAATAAAAGCAGAAAATGCTGGAAATACTCAGCAGGTCAGGCAGCATCTGTGGAGAGAGAAACAGAGTTAACGTTTCAGGACAATGACCCTTCGTCAGAACAGTTCTGACGAAAGGTCATCGACCTGAAACGTTAACTCTGTTTCTCTCTCCACAGATGCTGCCTGACCTGCTGAGTATTTCCAGCATTTTCTGTTTTTATTACGTTCCCCACTACTCTCTGCTTTCTGTCCCTCAGCCAATTTTCGATCCACAGTCTCTATAATCCCATAGGCTTTAATTTTACTAACATGTCTATTATGTGATACTTTGTCAAACGCCTTTTGAAAATCCATATGCACATCATCAACTGCCCTCATCAACCCTCTCCGTTATTTCATCAAAGAACTCAATCAAGTTAGTCAAACATGATTTGCCTTTAACAAATCCGTGCTGCCTTTCAGTTATTAGCCGATACTTTCCTGAATGCCAATTAATTTTGTCCCGCATTATTGTCTCTAAAAGTTTCCCCACCTCCGACATTAGGCTGACTGGCCTGTAGTTGCCGGGTTTAACCCGCTCCCCTTTTTTAAACAGGGTGCAACATTTGCAATCCTCCTTTGTTAGGATACTGGGAAGGAGTTCATCATCATTACCACGTTCCTTTGATTTAGTTCCCAGGACTGCTGTATAAATCATTATTCAGACACTTGGGCAGTAAAGCCCTACACACCCTACACAGAGCTACATACTTTGCTCGTATTAGGTGAGCCACAGGGCATGCTAGGTGGCATCCATTTGGGCATCAGGGCTCCTCAGATCAACCCCATGGCGGACATGAACAGAAAGGGCTTCCACTCAATTAACGTGCGGGTGGTGTCTCAGCATGAAAATATCTTAATGCAAATCAGTGCCCGGAGTCCAGGAAGCTCCCATGATGGCTTCATTATGTGTTAATCAGCGGAGTCTGCATTCTTTAAAGACTCACAAAGACTCACAAAATGGTTACTAGGAGGCTGCTGCCATGGTTGATAACCACCTGGGGAAGTAAATAGAAAGAAAGGCTTACATTTCTATAGCGCCTTTCACGACCGCAGGACGTCCCAAAGTGCTTGACAGCCAATGAAGTACTTTCTGAAGTGTAGTCACTGTTGCAATGCAGGAAACACGGCAGCCAATTTGCGCACAGCAAGCGCCCACAAATAGCAATGTGATAATGACCAGATGATCTGTTTCAGTGATGCTGATTGAGGGATAAATATTGGCCCCAGGACACCGGGGAGAACTCCCCCTGCTCCTCTTTGAAATATTGCCATGGGATTTTTATGTCCACTGGATATCAACCTCTAATGGGATCTATTATGTCCACCTGAGAAAGTAGACGGGGCTCGGGTTAACGTCTCATCCGAAAGACGGCACCTCTGACAGTGTAGCACTCCCTCAGTACTGCACGGGAGTGTCAGCCTAGATTTTTGTGCCCAAGTCTCTGGAGTGGAATTTGAACCCACAGCCCTCTGACTCGGAGGGTGCTACCAACTGAGCCACAGCTAACAATCGGACGCGGCACATGGCCGGCCTCCGCCAGAATGAATGTGGAGTTTATCACAGAATAGGTAAAGAATTAAAAGTTAATTAAAGTCCTTTTGCCGCATTTGGCAACGTAGTTCAGCAAATACAAAGAACATAGGAACAAGAGGAGGCCATTCAGCCCCTCAAGCCTGCTCCGTCACTCAACCAGATCATGGCTGATCTGTATCCCAACTGTATCGACCCGCCCTGGCTCTGTACCAGTAATAACCTTCCCCACTCTCAGTTTGAAAATTTCAGTTGAACTAACATCTACAGCCCTTTTGGGAAGAGATTCCAGATTTCCACCACCCTTTGTGTGAAAAGTGCCTCCTGACTTCACTCCTAAATGGGTTACCTCCAATTTTAAGACTGTGCCCCCCCCCTCCCCTGTTCTGGACTCCCCCACCATAGAATCATAGAATGGTTACAGCACAGAAGGAGGCCATTCGGCCCGTCGAGCCTGTACAGCTCTCTGCAAGAGCACTTCCGCTAGTCCCCCTCCCCCGCCCTTTCCCCGAAGCCCTGCAAATTTTTTCCTTCAGGTACTTATCCAATTCCCTTTTGAAAGCCGTGACTGAATCTGCCTCCACCACCCTTTCAGGCAGTGCATTCCAGATCATAACCACTCGCTGCGTAAAAAAGTTTTGCCTCATGTCACCTTTGGTTCTTCTGCCAATCACCTTCAATCTGTGTCCTCTGGTTCTCGACCCTTCCCCCAATGGAAACAGTTTCTCTCTATCTACTCTGTCTAGACCCCGTATGATTTTGAACACCTCTATCAAATCTCCTCTCAACCTTCTCTGCTCTAAGGAGAAAAACCCCAGCTTCTCCAGTCTATCCACATAACTGAAGTCCCTCATCCCTGGAACCATTCTTGTAAATATTTTTTGCACCTTCTCTAAGGCCTTCACATCCTTCCTAAAGTGCGGTGCCCAGAATTGGACACAGTACTCCAGTTGAGGCCAAACCAGTGTTTTATACAGGTTCATCATAACTTGCTTGCTTTTGTACTCTATGCCTCTATTTGTAAAGCCCAGGATCACGTATGCTTTTTCAACTGCTTTCTCATCCTGCCCTGCCACCTTCTCTCTGTTCCTGCACAGAGAGACTTGTACCCTTTAGTTTATATTGCCTCTCCTTGTTCTTCCTACCAAAATGTATCACTTCGCACATTTCTGCGTTAAATTTCATCTGCCACGTGTCCACTCATTCCACCTATCACTATCCTCCTCATTGTTCACTATACTTCGAAGTTTTGTTTCATCTGCAGATTTTGAAATTGTGCCCTGTACACCCAAGTCCAAGTCATTAATATATATCAAGAAAAGCAGTGGTCCTAGTACCGACCCCTGGGGAACACCACTGTATACCTCCCTCCAGTCCGAAAAACAACTGTTCACCATTACTCACTGTTTCCTGTTGCTTAGCCAATTTTGTATCCATGCTGCCACTGTCCCTTTTATTCCATGGGCTTCAACTTTGCTGGCAAGCTTATTATGTGGCACTTTATCAAACACTTTTTGGAAGTCATGTACACTACATCAACCGCATTACCCTCATCAACCCTCTCTGTTACCTCATCAAAAAACTCAACTAAGTTAGTTAAACACGATTTGCCGTTAACAAATCCGTGCTGGCTTTCCTTAATTAATTCACACTTGTCCAAGTGCCAATTAACTTTGTCCCGGATTATTGTCTCTAAAAGTTTCCCCACTATCGAGGTCAAACTGACTGGCCTGTAGTTGCTGGGTATATCTTTACACCCTTTTTTTGAACAAGGGTGTAACATTTGCAATTCTCTAGTCCTCTTGCACCAGCCCTGTATCGAAGGAGGATTGGAAGATTGTCCATTTCCATAGCTAATCTAAACCTTATAATACCAATGGGTGGAGTGTCCATGGCACATTCTCCACCCATGTGTTCATCAAAATTGTAAATGGGTGTCCAACAGCAACATCAGACCCCAATTTTCATATTTGAATAGCTTCCCCCCTGTCTCAGGCAGCTGTCAGATTTGGCTCACAAGGCAGAACTCTCGCTGCTGAGTCAGAAGCTTGTTGGTTCAAGTCCCACTCGAGAGACTTGAGCACAAAATCCAGGCTGACACTCCCAGTGCTGTACTGAGGGAGTGCTGCACTGCTGGAGGTGCTGTTTTTCAGAGACGTTAAACTGAGGTCCCAACTACCCGGTCAGGTGGACATTGTAGGACTTTCTCCTACTACTGTTCAGACCTCAAGAATTACAAATAAGCATAACAATGACAGATAAGTTTGTTATAAATAAAATGATCTTTATTCACACTGCAGTTTAAAAATTCGAGCATAGTTAGAAGCACCCATGGCAATGTATATGCCCACAGTTTATTCTAGCAATTTATATGCTCCACAGTTTAATAAGTCCGTACATAGAAGTACACCCAGCAATTTATATATGTTCTATGCCTGACTTTCATACATTCACTCTTCGGGTGATCAGTGGTAGGCTGCAAAAGTCGACTGGCCATTTAAAAAAGCTCCCTTTGTCCTTCTTGACTTTTTGCGCTTCTGTGTCTTTCCTTTATAGTGCCTTCCTGCATGGGCCCCCTCGTATATCTTCAGCTGCCTCCCTCTGCTAGGTCAGTTTCACTCCCAACCTTCCCTGATTGGAGTTCCTTCTGCATGACATGTTCATGTTCCTGTGATGTGTGTGGGGGCGGGACTTCCTCTTGATCCGGAGCCTCCCCTTCCTGTCCATGTGGCCTCACAAACAAAGGACCACATGCTGACCGCCTCCATTTTGAATCCGTCCGTTATCATCTCACAATTCGTTCGCAGTTTCGATCTCCACACGGTAGCAGCGGTTTTATTACATGTACAGCAGCTTACAACGTAAAAGATCCCACAGCACTAATTGAAGAAGAACAGGAGAGCTCTCCCTCATGTTCTGGACAACATTTATCTCTCAACCAACATCATTAAAACAGATTCTCTGGTCATTATCACATTGCTGTTTGTGGGATCTTGCTGTGCGCAAATTGCCTGCTGTGTTTCCTTCATTACAACACTGACTACACTTCAAAAGTGGTTGTAAAGCGCTTTGGGCTGTCTTGAGGTTGTGAAAGGTGTTGTATAAATGCCAATTCTTTTTTTAATGTGTTGTTCGCCCGTTTACACCTGAAAATTGCATCAGAAAGAAAGAAAGAAAGACTTGCATTTCTATAGCGCCTTTCACGAACACCGGACAGTCTCAAAGCGCTTTACAGTCAATGAAGTACTTTTGAAGTGGAGTCACTGGTGTAATGTAGGAAACACGGCAGCCAATTTGCGCACAGCAAGGTCCCACAAACAGCAATGTGATAATGACCAGATAATCTGTTTTGTTATGTTGATTGAGGGATAAATATTGGCCAGGATACCAGGGATAACTCCCCCGCTCTTCTGCGAAATAGTGCCATTGGATCGTTTATGTCCACCTGAGAGAGCAGACGGGGCCTCGGTTTAACGTCTCATCCAAAAGACGGCACAACCTCAGCACTGCTCTGGAGTGTCAGCCTAGATTTATGTGCTCAAGTCCCTGGAGTGGGACCTGCAGGCCTTGGGCATCCAAGGAGTGCCCGAGGTGTCCCAGCTTCCGTACCCCCTCCCCGCACCCCGGATTTTCAACCTGCCACCTGTTTTGAGGTGAGGAACATAGTTTAAAATTGCCGCCTTTAGCCTCTCACAGCTGCTCAGGACTTGAACAAGACTGCTCGCTACACTTGTTGTAACTCTTTTCTATTTACTCCAAAGTGTTGTCATGGTATTCATGGAAAATCAATTAGGAAACCAGAAATATATGACTGTGATTGTATCACTGTTTTGACAGTGGAAGTGATTAGGGGAATGGTTTGCCTTGGTTTTATGGACTTGTTGGCCCAATAGTTTATTTTGGAACATTCTATAACTGATGTCAGTAACAGTTCTTAAGCCAGAGCTATCCATGTCCCCAACAATTACAGTAAATAATGTCCTGTATCATTCAGCTCAGTACACAACCCCTGCCAGCAAAGCCTCATTCCTCCTTACATGAATCTTTTTCAGGGTCAAACTTCAAAACATTGACATCAAACAAGAACAAGTAGCAAGATTCAAATTTCTTGTACATACAGCTCAGTTGATAGAACTGAACATTTCCTTCTTGCAATGTCCAACCCTGGAAAGTTCCCTACTGTCCTGAGCATACAGCCTTCCTTCTTGAAGCCTCACTCAATGACTCAGTGTGATCTGCGTTGGCAACCCTGGGAAGTACTCACCGTCCTGTTCCACTTTTTGCTCTCCTGGAAGTTGCCAACTGCATCATCGTGTCCTGGGATGGACTGAAGCAAGCCACATGTCCCACCTGCACCTTCCTTTCCCCCCTCCTTATTTATACTACCTAACTCAAGGGTGCTGAGGCAAGCTGGAGGACCCCTACCAACACTTAAGATAAACCTAACTCAGCAGAGGCCAAAAACTGAACATGGGATCTGCCTGGCTTGGATTTATATTACTTACTTTATGAATGGTGTTGAATCAGCTGAGGGCGAGGCTGAAAGAGATTTCGGAGTGATTGTACCCTCAATGTTTAGCAAATAAGCCTAATAGAACGCTGAGCTATATTGCCAAATCAGTAGAGTGCAATTCTGAAGCTATCATGGAGTCCTAGAGCGTGTTCCGGTTATGGCACCCTTTGAGTACTGTGCTCAATCCTGGTCTCCAAGACATGGCAAATATCCAAGCACTGAAGGTAGTGCAGAAAGGACCATGAGGATGATCACTAGTGTCAGAGGCTGAGTTATGAGAATAAGCCAATCTGGGCTTAAGTTTCCATCTTCTGCACCTCTGGTAGAAAGCTCCTCGCACCTGACCACACATTGGGAATTGGGGTGGGTGCCCGAGCCCCCAGCAGGTGATGCTGAAGATGGAAACTTACCCTTTTGTGTCAATAATGTTTTACTGTTTGATAGAATCAACAATAAAAAATGAGTATACGTATCGCACTGATACCTCTTTTTATTCGGTCATGGGATGTGGGCGTTGCTGGCAAGCCCAGCATTTATTGCCCATCCCTAGTTGCCCTTGAGAAGATGGTGGTGAGCCGCCTTCTTGAACCGCTGCAGTCCGTGTGGTGAAGGTGCTCCCACAGTGCTGTTAGGGAGGGAGTTCCAGGATTTTGACCCAGCGACGATGAAGGAACAGCGATATATTTCCAAGTCAGGATGGTGTGTAACTTGGAGGGGAACTTGCAGGTGATGGTGTTCCCACGCACCTGCTGACTGTGTTCTTCTGGGTGGTAGAGATTGCGGGTTTGGGTATTCCATCACACTCCTTACTTGTGCCCTGTAGATGGTGGAAAGGCTTTGAGGAGTCAGGAGGTGAGAGACTTATCGCAGAATACCCAGTCTCTGACCTGCTCTTGAACCACAGTATTTATGTGGCTGGTCCAGTTAAGTTCCTGGTCAATGGTGGCCCCCAGGATGTTGATGGTGGGATTCGGCGATGGTAATGCCGTTGAATGTCAAGAGGCGGTGGTTAGACTCTCTCTTGTTGGCGATGGTCATTCCCTGGCATTTGTGTGGCATGAATGTTACTTGCCAATTATCAGCCCATGCCTGAATATCATCCAGGTCTTGCTGCATGCGGGCATGGATTGCTTTATTATCTGAGGAGTTGCGAATGGAACTGAGCACTGTCTAATCATCAGCAAAATCCCCATTTCTGATCTTATGATGGAGGGAAGGTCATTGATGAAGCAGCTGAAGATGTTTGGGCCTAGGACACTGCCCTGAGGAACTCCTGCTGAGAAGTCTTGGAGCTGATATGATTGGCCTCCAGCAACCACTACCATCTTCCTTTGTGCTAGGTATGACTCCAGCCAGTGGAGAGTTTTCCCCTTGATTTCCATTGGCTTCAATTTTACTAGGGCTCCTTGATGCCACACTCAGTCAAATGCTGCCTTGGTGTTAAGGGCAGTCACTCTCACCTCACCTCTGGAATTCAGCTCTTTTGTCTGAGTGTGTATACCACACTGTTATCTGAGTGTGTACATCATGCTGAAGTATACACAGCCAACGGGTAATGTGATATGTTTCTCCAGCACTGTTAGAATGTGTAATATATACAACAGTCGCACTTTGCATCATATTACTAGAACGCATTATTTGGATTGGAAGCTTTGAAAATAGTCGCAATGAAGAAATCATTCATCTGTTGCAATGAACGTGAGTCAAGCTCTTCTCAAGACGGATATAATTATGTTAGGCGGACCCTCAGGATAAGAAAATGCAACCTGTGCCTGAACATTCCTGAAACTGAAATTTCGGCAGAGATATTAATCCCCCTACCCCGGCGGGAGAGGGTCGGGCGGGGTGGGTGGGAGTGAAAGTACTCCATTCACACTGTGAAGCTCATGATGGGTGGCACCCTGGCTGCTCTCAATTGGACTGAGGAGTAGGATGAGAATGAGGATCATCAGCAGTAAGGGCGTTCTGTGGAGGGGGCTGCAGGTGGATAACAAGGAGGAGCAGCAGAGGGGGTCGAGGTCTCAGGAGGCCCTACCCACCTAACAGTGTCTACAAAACAGCTCAGCTTCCTCGACCTGTCGGAGGAGCAGTACTTCCGAAGGCTGAGATTGTCACGTCAGGTGGGGGCAGACATCTGCAGCCTCCTAGAAGAAGACCTGCTCCCTGTTGGACCTGGTGGCCACGGATTACCATTGGCTGTGAAAGTGACCACCACCCTCAATTTCTTACGTCCAGTTCCTTCCAGGGCTCAGCCGGAAGCATATCCAGGATCTACCAGTGGACTGCACACAAATGTGGTGGCCGGTGACAAGGGACACCCCCTTCAAACCTGGCTGATGGCACCTTTGTGGAACCCCACCAATGAACCCCAAGAGCGCTACAACGCAAGCCATATAGCAACCAGATGTGTCATCGAGCAAGCCATCGGCATGATCAAGTTACGCTTCAGGTGCCTGGGCAGGTCTGGAGATGCCCTTCAGTACTCACCAGCGAGGGTCTCCAGGATAATCGGGGTCTGCTGTGTTCTGCACAACATAGCGCAACAGCGAAGACTAGAGGTGCAGGAGGAACAAGCCGCTTAGCACTCCTCATCTGATGAAGATTCCAATTCTGAGGAAGAAGGGGCACCCATCGCAAGACCAGCCGATCATATTGCTGCTTGGGATGCCAAGGATGCCCTGAGAGCTCAAAGGTTCACTTAGATACAGAATCTATAGCAAACTGGCTACAAAACAGAAAACAGAGAGTAGGGGTTAAGCGTAACTGCTCAAACTGGCAGAAGGTGGGAAGTGGTGTTCCACAGGGATTGGTGCTGGGACCACTGTTGTTCATAATTTATATTAATTATTTGGTTTCGGGAATCGGAAGTACCATATCAAAATTTGCGGATGATACTGGATTGGGGGTACAGATAATACTGAGGTAGGCTGTGACAAAATTCAAGAAGACCCCAACAAACTTGTAGAATGGGCGTGTAAATGGCAAATGAATTTCAATGTAGCTGTGTGTGAGGGGGTGTACTTTGGTTGGAGGAACAAGGAGGCCACATATTCCTCGGGAAATAAGAGTCTAAATAGAGTAGAAGAGCAAAGGGATCTCGGGGTACAGATTCACAAATCATTAAAAGTAGCAACGCCGGTTAATAAGGCCATAAAAAATGCAAACATAGCACTGGGATTAATTTCTAGCAGAATAGAATTCAAAAGCAGAGAAGTTCTGTAAAACTTGTATAGAATCTTGGTTAGAGCACACTTGGAGTACCGTGCACAGTTCTGATCTCCATGTTACAAAAAGGATATAAAAGTACTGGATAAAGTGCAAATGAGATTTACAACAATGTTACCAGAACTGAAATGGGAAAAACTATCAGGAAAGACTGAAAAGGCTGGGACTCTTTTCTCCAGCCAAGAGAAGACTGAGAGATGACCTGATAGAGGTCCATAAAATTATGAAGGGGTTCAATAGGCTAGATGCACAGAAGATGCTTCCACTTGTGGGTGAGTCCAACATAAAGGGCCATAAATATAAGATAGTCACTAATAAATCCAATAAGGAATTCAGAAAAAAACTCCGGCTAGAAATTCGTTATAGCCAAGACTAAAAAGGGGAGAAATTCGGTTGGTTAGCGCCTCCAGTTAACACCTGGCAGGGGTGCTGATGGGGCGCTGAGGCAGTAGCGCTGTGGTGAGGTGAATCCAGCGGCACACGTCAACTTCGGCCCCCCCCCATCCGAAGTGCCGCCGCTATGAGTTAGCGCCGGGGACTTCAGCATTAGGCAGATCATGACGTCAGTGAGCGTGCAATGCTCACTGGGTGCCCGATCTGCCAAATTGAGTATCGTTCCCTGCCTTAGCACCTTGCTCCGACAGCGACAGGGAGAGGAGGCGTGAAGATGACGGATGCTAACTCTGGGGCGCTACTTAAAGAGATCATGAGTAATGAGTCACAGCTCTCAGGTTAGTGCAGTTTCACTGCTTCCTTGTCAATTTGGTACATCGGCGAGACCATGCAGACACTGAGACAACGTATGAACGGACACCGCGCAACAATCGCCAGGCAGGAGGGTTGCCTCCCAGTCGGGGAACACTTCAGCAGCCAGGGGCATTCAGCCTTGGATCTGCGGGTAAGCGTTCTCCAAGGCGGCCTTCGAGATACACGACAGCGCAAAATCATAGAGCAGAAACTGATAGCCAAGTTCCGCACTCATGAGGATGGCCTCAATCGCGATATCGGGTTCATGTCACGATACAGAACGTGACTTGACATCATGGCCGGTCTTCCCAGGTGTTTTTTTTTTAAACACAAGAACACAAATTGACAGGATATGCAGCCAGCAGGTGGTTTGACACGTTGGACCCCTGGGACACATCTCATTGTCTTGGCTGTGCTCTTTGTTGTAAGGAATAATGTGAATAGATTTTGTCTGGGTTTAAATTGTGAATTCTGGGAGATTCTCTCATTGCTAACTTACCTGACGAAGGAGCGAACTGTTGATTGTGCAACAATTTAATTCAGTCATTTAAAGGTTGTTTTGTCTCCGAAGTGTTGTGGCTACTAAAAAATAGTTACAATTATTCTCACAAAATATCAAAGTGCTGCACTTCCTTACATTAATGGGGGCTATACTGGCAGTCGACCTCACCCTCCAGGATCTACTGCGGAGGGAGTGGAGGCAGCGAGAAAGATTGGAACATGTGGCTAGAGGGAGGAGAAGGGCCATGAGGGCTCTCAACAGGAGGCCGTACCCTCCGAGGGTCGTCCAACAGCAATTTTCCTACCTCCAATTAAGCCAGGGGCAGTGTATTAGGAGGCTCTGTTTCAGCAAGGAGGTGGTCACAGAACTCCCACCTCCTGCAATCAGTCCTCCAGCCTCAGATCAGGATAAGGACGGCTCTCTCAGTGGCAGTCAAGGTCACCGTCGCCCTCAATTTCTGTGCCAGTGGATCCTTCCAGTCTGCAACAGGATATATAGGTAACATCTCGCAGTTCACTGTCCATCGCTGCATCCGGGAGGTTATAGAGGCTCTCTACAGAAGGAGAAGGGACTACATTTCCTTCCCCATCACCAGAGAGAAGCAGGACGAGCGTGCATGTGGCTTTGCCAGGATAGCGGGATTCCCCATGGTGCAGGGCGCCATTGACTGCACCCACGAGGCTTTGCGGGCACCACATAACAATCCTGAGATCTTCCATAACTGCAAAGGCTACCACTCACTGAATGTCCAGTTGGTGTGCGACCACAGACAGCGAATCCTCAATGTGAATGCCTGCTATGCCTGCAGCAGCCATGATGCCTTCATCCTGTGCAAGACAGGTGTTCCAGCACGCTTCCAGCCACCACATCAAGCTTGCTGCAGGTTGGTCGGAGACAAGGGCTATCCGCTCTCCACCTGGCTCATGACTCCCCTCCGCAACCCCAACACTCCTGCACAGCACTCATATAAAGAGAGCCATGCTGCCACCAGGAACTTCATTGAGCAGACCAACGGTTCCACTGCCTTGACCACTTGGGAGGAGCCCTCCAGCACTCGCCGGAGTGGGTGTCTCATTTCGTCGTGGTCTGCAGCATGCTCCACATTCTGGCCACCATGAGGGCCCAGCCCTTGTCAGCAGGGATTACGGGACCACCTCAGGAGGAGGAAGATGGAGAGGAGGAGGAGGATGACGAGGAGGAGGAGGAACAGGAGCGAGGGAGAAGGCAGCCACTCAATCGGCCTTCCGGAAGGGCGGTCCGTGATCACCTCATCAGACTGCGGTTTCAGTAAATTAAACCACATCCCCATCATTCCATCCCTGTCGCAGTCCATATCACAGCGCAAAGCTGAATGAGAGACAGTACAAAATTATCTGAAATGAATCAATAAATTTATCAATAATCAGTGAACACATATTTACAACAACAATATTAACTATTCACCCTTGTGCAATCCCTAGTGCCTCTCGTTACTGTGCCTTTCCCTACTCTAGTGCTCTACGAAGTGTTGGCCCAGTGGCTGCAGCAGGGCTGGTGGAAGGCTGCTGAGTGTCCGTGCGGGAGACTTCAGATGGCCTTGCAGGACGCCTTCGACCAGCTCTGGACCTGGAAGGCACGGCTGTAGACTGCACCACCTCAGCATGGGCGGCAGCAGTCTGGGCTGGCTGGATGACAGGCAGCGACAAGGGCAATGGCAGAGTGGCAGTGGTGGGAGCAGGAATGCTGTCCTCCTGAGAGAGGACAGCAAGTTCCTGCTCCACTGATCCACTGCCACTCCCCCGGGGCAGCACCTCAGCATCCTTAGCAATCTGTTGCAGCACAGATTGCTGGCCTGCTGCGACACCGCGAAAGCCCCAGTCGATGGTGGTAGACCCAGCCACGATGGTAGCAGTCAGAGCTTGTGTGGCATCAAGCTGAGACTGCATGAGAGCAGTCTGAGATTGAATGGCACCAACCATAGACTGCATTACAGCTCTAAGACGTTGCGTCGCTTCCGCCTGTGCTGCAATGGAAGCTGCCAGATCGCCCATCACACGTGGCATGAGGTCTGGGTCACCACGGTCTCTCTGGGAGTCTACCATCCTTTCCAAACTGGAAATGATGGGGTCCATGTTGTGCGCAGAGCTTTGTGCAATGTTGGAGGTGGACTCCTCCACGCTCCTTACCATTGCCGACAGGGTCTCGGCCATCTTGCCATTGCACCTATGATCTCCGTGTGCATGCCCATCACCCTTCTTCTAAAGGCCTCCCCATCGAGGTCCTCATCTGAGTCCTGTGCAGCAGAACTAGTGCGCGAACTCGGCCTCTGGGGAGCTGACCCCCGAGCTACCCTTTCCCCCTGGTCTTGCTAACGTGTGGCGCAAACCACACAAATTTCTCCCCCGAAATCGTAACTCAGAGAGTGGTGAGAATGTGGAACTCGCTACCACTGGAGTGGTTGAGGCAAATAGCATAGATGCATTTTAGGGGAAGCTAGATAATGAACATGAGAGATAAAGGAATAGAAGGACATGCTGATAAGGTGCGATGAAGTAAGGTGTGCGGAGGCTTGTGTGGAACATAAATGCTAGCATAGACCTATTGGGCCGAAAGATCTGTTGCTGTGCTGTAAAATTCTATGTAATTCTAGGTGTCACTCTGGATTGGGTGGGACTCCGGAATAGGTGGGACTCTGGATTGGGTGGGACTCTGGATTGGGTGGGACTCTGGATTGGGTGGGACTCCGGATTGGGTGGGACTCTGGATTGGGTGGGACTCCGGATTGGGTGGGACTCTGGATTGGGTGGGACTCTGGATTGGGTGGGACTCTGGATTGGGTGGGACTCCGGATTGGGTGGGACTCTGGATTGGGTGGGACTCTGGATTGGGTGGGACTCTGGATTGGGTGGGACTCTGGATTGGGTGGGACTCTGGATTGGGTGGGACTCTGGATTGGGTGGGACTCTGGATTGGGTGGGACTCTGGATTGGGTGGGAATGTGAACACTTGTATGTTGCACCACAGAGAAGTCCTGTGGAGAATTTGGAAAAAGTGGGATGGATTTTACCAACCTCGGCGGGTCCGTGGCGGGTCCCGATCTCGCTGCTGTCTCCAGCCCGCTGTCCAAAATGATTTCCCCCTGATTGGGCTTGTTAAGCCCCGCCCAGCGCGTTTGCCGGCCAAATGAAGGAAGCGGGTCTGATGACGTCATTTGATGATGCGTCATCAGCCGGTTTCCTTAAAGGGACCATGCGCAAATTGATTTTGACAGTGGTGCTGTAGGAGTTCTACAGCATTGAGGTGCTGCAAACACTGACAAGCACTGCACAGAGGTGCACAGCTGCACCCAGGATCTCCCATGACTCCCTCCATATGCTTATGGAGGGAGTCACAGCACGCAGGGAGGTTCTCTTCCCTTCCCATGGGCGGAAGAGACCTCCCCAGGAGATCAACACAGCCTGGTTGCACATTGCACAGGAGGGCACAAGCAGGGATGTCATCAGGTGGACCAGGCTGCAGTGGCGCAAACCTTTCAATGGTCTCAGTAGATCACAAAACGTTTCTGCAAAGCCACACTCAACCTCATCCTGCTGTGCCACTCATCACATCCCCATCACTCTGCCTTCCCTACCCTACTCCTGCACATCCTTACTCACACCAACTTACCTTGCACCTCCACCCATCCCTCTCTATTTACAATATCACTTCCCCATCTCACTAGGCACCCCTCACACTCACCCTCATCCTAGTCCAATCATACCAACTAACACCACACAAGGGTAGGCACTTGTGTGTTTTAGCCAATGTTCATGTGAAGTTTCTGTTAATGTGCTGTCAAACATTGAAACATTTATTTTGAACACTTTGCGTTCTTGGACAGATCTGTGTGCACCTTTGGAAGTGGCTTAGTGAGTTGCAGTGAATGGTGAGACATAACGGTATCCCCCGCAATGGTGACGAGTGTGAAAGGAATGGCTTGGGCATTTTAGGGATGCTTTATGGTGTTGGTGTGGGGTGGTGCCAACCTGGCGCATCATGTGGCAGCCAGGGTGTACAGCGTCAAGTGAAGTAAATGTGGCCATGGTGAGGCCATCCCTGGCGTCCCGGGCAGCAATGTGGTCGGATGCTGATGCCCTGTGTCCTGTGCAGCAGCAGTTGATTACGGAGAAGGTTGGTGTTGTTGTTGGTGCTGCTGGTGTGCCTGGTGCTGCTGGTGTTGGGGCTGATTGTGGTCAGATTCTGAGGACCAAGGTGAGATAGTTTCAAGGGCACCGATGCTGATGTAATAAATGGCAGGTGAACTTGAGATGACAGAAGCAATCTGTCAATGGTGAGAGAGGTTGTTCCAATGAGGTGACACTGGATAGAGAGTCTGCTCCAAACACTTGCAACCTGCATAAAGCTCAATCTGTCTTCCAAATGCAGTAAGCAACAGCTTCTGAGCTTGGAAAGTGAACAGCTGTGAGATGGGAGCTTTTATAGCACATTTGCAGCTGTCAAGTAATGAGATGATTCCATGGCCATTCAACTCCCGCCCTGCTTACCTGACGTGATCCCCGAGCAGCATGGACTCTGTGGGCAACCTGGTAAACTCTGAAGCTGAGCTGAAAATAGTTCTTAATGCTCTGTTAATAAGGTCATAATGATCTGAATTGCCTCACCCGCCGCTGCCTGTCGGGTCTGCTCAGTGATGACAGACCCGACATTTGGGAAAGGTGCGTAGTGGCGGGTTGACAGCGGGGTCCCGACCCGTTGTCAGAAAAACAACATTTTCCCACCCGACCCGCCATCGATCGCTCCCGCTGACCCCCTGAAAAACTCCCTCCAGTGTCTAACTTCATGAACCTGAGCAGCACAGTGAAGGCCCTTCATGTCATCACTTCTGGACAGCAGTTATTCATCACTTCCCCTCTCCACAACATAAACATTTTATGAAAGGGTAGGTTTTCCATTTTGGACAGGAATGGTGTGCAGTAAGCTTGTGCAAGGCTATTCCTACTCATGAGATTTGCAAGGCAAACCCCTCTCTGAACGGCAGGTGGTTCACACAGGGCAATGGATGTCAAGCACTGCTGCAGCAAGTTAAAGGGCAGCAGCAGCAAAGTACAGAACCTGTTTTGCCTGCTGCACAGCATTCACGGATTACATTATGTAATTAGCGATAAATATCAATTTACAGTTGGCACATTGTACACTAGGGAAAAGAGTGACAAAGAGAGTGAGTGCACAGTTTCCCCTACATTGGAGAGTGACAGATCGCAGTAGTGTGAACACAGTTAACGAAAGCAGGTAGCATTGTAATGATGCTGAGTGCTCATCTTCTAACTGGACCTGGGAATCACTGGGTTTGCATATTGCACTGAGAAGCAGAATCTGTTTAGGCTGAAATTTGTCGGCCAGCGAGAATTCCTCAGTAAGTTGAAAAATCAATGATCAACAAACTGCAGAAAAAATATTAATCAAGGTTTTCCCTCATGACTGACAAGTAAATTAGATTGATTAATGAAAGCCAGACATGAAGAAATATTTAGAAATTCAATCAATCCTTCCTCTGAATTAAACTGCCATTTCATATAAAGAAAGAAATAATGTGCATTTATATAACGGCTTTCACAACCTCAGCACGTCCCAAAGCGCTTCACAGCCAATGAAGTACTTTTGAAGTGTAGTCACTGTTATAATGTGGTGAAAGCTAGCTGCCAATTTGTAAACAGTAAGGTCCCACAGGCAGCAATGAGATAAATGAGCAGATAATCGTTTTCTAGTGATGTCGGTTGAGGGATGAATATTGGCTGGGACACTGGGGAGAACTCCTCAACTCTTTGCAATGAGAACATTGGGATCTTTTACATCTCCCTGAGAGGGCAGACAGGGCCTTGGTTTCACATCCCATCCAAAAGATGGCACCTTTGAGTCAGCGCTCCCTCGGTACTGCACAGGGGTGTCCGCCTAGATTATGCATTCAAGTGTCCGGCATGGGTCTTGAGCCCATGACCCTCCGACTCAGAGGGAGGTTTAGCTACCACTGAGCCACGGGTAACACTGCATGGCTTGAATCAGAGGCACTTAAAGATTCACATCATTCCTCACCTGAAAGAACATAGGCGTTTTTTCGGATGGTATTCTTGAACACAGTCAGGCGGAGGATGGCTGCCCTAGTTGGCACTCAGAGCTGCCCCCTTCACGTAATAATATTTTTGGACTTCCAGTGAATGGAACTGCTGGTGAAATCTCTGAAAATGGTGGGCTGTGTAGCGATGCTGTCATTTATGCGGACCACACACCTGAGAACTGTTACTATTGGGGGGAAACACGAAGTGGAAAATGGCGCAGCTAGGCTGGTGACCTACGGTTGTCCCGTTCCCACTTGTATAATTACCACCGGCTGAACGGTTTCTGTCCAGCAGAATTGTCACGCAAGTATCACTCCATCCCTTCTCTCTCTGGAAACACATCTTGTTGGCTTTTGAACCCATGTATTTTACCCACTTTCAAAGTCCTTTCTGGTAATAATTCCACAATTCCCGGAGCCCCTGGGTGGGTGAGCATGTTCCACGTGACTTCCCTTTCTAATTTTCAAATGTTTATTTCCTGATATTTGAAACCCTCACCACAGTTAACAAATTACCGATAAACTCTTGTCAGTTGCCTTCACATAGTCTTGAAAGATTTAATTAAATCACCTTGAAGCCTTCCCTCTTCCGAAGAGAATAAACTCAACTCCCTTCGCTCCCTACATAAGTTACAGAGATAATTTGGTCTGGGTATGGTGCCCCAGCAACACTGAGTGTCCAGGCTGGCCGAGCCATAGAGGGAGTGCAACGAAGGTTCACGAGATTGATTCCTGGATTGGCGGGACTGCCGTATGAGAAGAGATTGAGTAAACTAGGCCTATATTCTCTTGAATTCAGAAGAATGAGAGGGGATCTCATTGAAGCATACAAAATTATTACAGGGCTTGATAGGGTGGATACTGGGAGAATGTTTCCCTTGGCTCGGGAGTCTAGAACCAGGGGCCACAGCCTCAGGATAAAGGGTAGGCCATTCAGGACTGAGATGAGAAGAAATTTCTTCACACAGAGGGTGGTGAATCTTTGGAATTCTCTACCCCAGAGGGCTGTGGAGGCTCAGTCATTGGGTATATTCAAAACAGAAGTCGATAGATTTCTGACTAATAAAGGCATCAAGGGATATGGCGATAGGGCCGGTGAATGGAGTTGAGGCAGAAGATCAGCCATGATCTCATTGAATGGCGGAGCAGGCTCGAAGGGCCGAATGGCCTACTCCTGCTCCTATTTCTTATGTTCTTATGAGCCTACGGGGTGCGAGCTGAACTTGGCCCACAATGCAAGGTCAGCTAATTGGAATATTTAGATGGCACTCTCAGCACGTAAATAATGGGAGACGTCCAAGGTCACAGTGGAGGTTTATTGGGCACAAGCAGCTGTTAAAGGGCTGCTGCCTGCTCTTAAAGCTATGCCCCATTTTAACAAAAAATTGCAACAGACTAGGTGTTGGAGACCATGATCTAGGAGGCCTGTTAATGAAGGGTGGATCTATGTGGAAGTTACGGTCCTTCCATGGCTGTACAGGATTTCATTGAGGTGCCTGCTTCAAATGGACACTGAACATCTGAAGCACTGCTCAAGCACTCCAGGTACATTATGGGACTTGCCCCTTAATTTGCAAAGCAATAGGGGACCGAATGAGCAAAAAGCAAAACAATACTGGAAATCTGAAACAAAAACAGAAAACGCTGGAGATACTCAAAAAGTCAGGCAGCATCCATTGAGAAAACACAAGACAGTTGGTGCTTCAGGTAAATAAAACGTTCCGCGGAAAGGATTCATGCTCATAGGATTACATTACATAAGATTACATGGGATATACAGCACAGAAACAGGTCATTCGGCCCAACCAGTCCATGCTGGTGTTTATGCTCCACTTGAGCCTTCTGCTGTCTTTCCTCATCTAAATCTATCAGCGTAACCCTCTAATCCCGTTTCCCTCATAAGCTTGTCTAGCCTCCCCTTAAATGCATCTATACTATTCGCTTCAACCAATCCCTGTGGTAGCGAGTTCCACATTCTCACCACTCTCTGGGTAAAGAAGTTTCTTCTGAATTCCCTATTGGGTTTCTTGGTGACTATCTTATATTGATGGCTTCTAGTTATGTTCTTCCCCACCAGTGGAAACATTCTCTCTGTATCCGCTCTATCAAAACCTTTCATAATTTCAAAGATCTCTATTAGGTCACCCCCTCAGCCTTCTTTTTTCAAGAGAAAAGAGACCCAGCCTGTTCATCCTTTCCTGATATGTATACCCTCGCATTTCTGGTATCATCCTTGTAAATCTTCTCTGCACCCTCTCCAGTGCCCCTATATCCTTATTAAAATATGGCGACCAGAACTGCACTAAGTGTGGTCTAACCCAGGTTTGATACAGGTTTAGCATAAGTTCCCTACTTTTCAATTTATTCCTCTAGAAATAAACCCTAGTGCTTGGTTTGCTTTTTTTTTAATGGCCTTGCTAACCTGTGGTGCAACTTTTAGTGATTTGTGTATTTGTACTCAGAGATCCCTTTGTTCCTCTACTCCACCTAGACTCGCACCCTCCAAGTAATAAGTGACAACCCTATTCTTCCTACCAAAATGTAATACCTCACATTTATCTGTGTTGAACTTCATTTGCCAATTATATGCCCATTCTGCACATTTAATAATGTCCTCCTATAATTTGTTACAGTCCTCCTCAGTATTGACTATCCCCCCCCCAATTTGGTGTCATCCGAAAATTTAGAAATTGTGTTTTTGCTTTCAAAGTCTAAATCGTTATTGTAAATTGTGAACAACAGTGGTCCCAGCTCTGATCCTTGTGGAATACCACTACCCACCTTCTGTCACTGTGAATAGCTACCTTTTACTCCTACTCTCTGCTTTCTGTCCTGAAGCCAGCCAGCAATCCATTCTGCTACTTGTCCTCTGACTCCGCATTCTCTGACCTTGTTCATCAGTCTATGATGGGGTACCTCATCGAAGGCCTTTTGAAAACCTAGATAAATTACATCTACTGCATTACCATTGTCTACTCTCTCTGTTACCTCTTCAAAAAATTCAATAAGATTGGTCAAGCAAGACTTTCCCTTTTGAAATCCATGCTGACTATTCATTATTATACTTTTCGTTTCTAAATGTTCTTCTATTTTCTCCTTTAGTAGGGATTCCATTATTTTTCCTACCACTGATGTTAAGCTGACTGATCTATAATTCCCTGGACATGTTCTTAAATATAGATATTACATTAGCTGTCTGCCAGTCCTCTGGCACTACATTGTTTTCTAATGAATTATTAAATATGTGCAGTAATGCCTCTGCTATCTCTTCCCTAGATTCTTTTAAAATGTGGGGATGCAATCCATCCAGACCAAGGGCTTTTATCCTCTTTGAGATTGATTAGTTTATTTAATATATCCCCTTTTTTATTTTCAATGCACTTATCTCATTACTCATCTCATCATCCAATGTCATGTCCACCTGTTGTATCTCCCTGGTAAATACCGAAGCAAAATAATGATTTAATATTTCTGCCATCTCCCTATCGTTACCTATGGTATTGTCCTGCCTATCCCTTAATGGCCCTAATCCCATCCCAACCTTCCTTTTTTATTGATGTGCCTGTAAAATATTTTACTATTTTGTTTTATGTTCCTTGATAATTTAATTTCCTAGTTCCTCTTTGCCTTCCTAATTGTTTTTTTGACTTCTCTCCTAATCCCTTCATATTCTCTCTTATCATGCACTCCTCTTCTGTCTATGTACTTAATGTATGCCTCTTTCCTTACCCTCAATTGTTCCCTTATGTCTTTATTCATCCATGGAGTCTCATTAGTGTTTAGTTTGTTCTTTCCTTTTAGTGGAAAATATATTTTTCCTGCACTCTGTTGAACACCGTTTTAAATGTTTCCTATTGTCGTTCCACATCGTTGTTTGCTAATATTGTTATCTTCTTAAGTTTTATTCTCAGCCCCTCAAAATCAGCTTTTCTCCAATCTATTAACCTGGTTTTTGTCATACTTATGTCCTTCTCTATTATCACCTTAAAGCGTATTATATTATGGTCACTATTGCCTGTATGTTCCCCTACTTTTACTTCTCTTATCTGCTCTGGTTCATTCCCCATTACTAGATCCAATAGCGAATCCTCTCTTGTTGGGCTTTTTACATATTGGGTTAGAAAGGAGCCCTGTTCACGTTGTAGGAACTCCAGTCCCTTATCCCCTTTACCTACCTCTTCTGTCCAATTAATATCAGAGTAGTTGAAATCCCCAAGGATTAATATTCTATGTTTTTACTAATTTCTCCACCTCCCTTCCACTATTAGGTGGTCTGTAGACGACACCTATTAGTGTGATTGATCCTTTATTATCTTTTATCTCTATCCATATGGATTCTATTTTTGTCTTGCTGATATCTACGTCCCTTTTTTCTACTGCCATTACGTCATCCCTAATAAGTACAGCTACTCCACCTCCCTTTTTTCCCTCTCTATCTTTTCTAAATATGTTATACCTTGCAATGTTTAATTCTCAGTTCTGATTTTTCTGTAGCCATGTCTCAGTAATCCCTACTATGTCTGGTTCCTCCCAACGCATGATTGCCTCCAGCTCCCCTGTTTTATTACGGACACTGTGTGCATTGCTGTACAGACAGTTTAACTCATTTTTAATAGGATTTCCTCTCACTTTATGTTTAACCATCTTTTTAGACTCCTGTTCTATAACTCTATTTGCTCCCTTGCCTTCAATGTCTTCCCTTACTTTATTCTTTCCTATGCTCACTTTTCCTATTTTGTTTATATTTAGGCTGCTTACGTTTCTTGTAGATCCCTAACCCCTTCTTACTTGAAAGCCTTTGCCACCTGCCTATTTACTCTTTTCGCTAGGACACGGGTCCCATCCCGGTTCAGGTGGAACCCGTCCCATCAGTACAGCTCCTTCCTGTCCCAGAACTGGGGCCAGTGTCCCATGAAAAGGAACCCCTCTTTCCCACACCATCCCTTTAGCCACGTGTTAATTCTCCTAATCTGTCTGCTTCTATGCCAATTTGCACATGGCTCGGGCAATAATCCAGAGATTATTACCCTCGAGGTCCTGCTTTTTTATTTAGAGCCAACTCCTGAAACTCTTTCAGCAGGACCTCCTCCCTGTTCCTACTTATGTCGTTTGTTCCAACATGGACCATGACAACTGGATTTACCCCCTCCCTTTCCAGGTTCCTCTCCAGCCGCCGTGAGATATCCCTTACCCTGGCACTGGGTAGGCAACACACCCTTCGGGATTCTCGTTCTTGGCTGCGGAGGATGCTATATATCCCCCTAATTATAGAGTCCCCTATCACTACCACATTTCTATTCTGCTCTCCCCCCCACCTTGGACAGCCTTCTGAGCCACGGTGCCTTGGTCTGCAATGTGGCTCCAAATGTCTACAGTCTCATCTTTTCTTGAGAGGGACTGAATGAGCATAGTTAGCAGCCCTGATCTTTTGATACTCAGAATCAAGCTTACTGCAGTGGAAACTCAAAGCAAAACCTGCGAATGGATAATAAATTGTAGGAACAGCAGGTACTTGTTATGGGAGTGATGTCAGGGTGGAGTAGAGTGCCGAGTGGGATTGGTATTGGTAAATTTCTAATTTACACAAATGGCCTGGATTCAGAAAACTGGCCAAATTAACAGATGATGCCAAACTGGAGTTGGGGAACGCTGTAAAACTTCAATAGATAGCCAGGGACCTCACAGAGGGAGTTCAATAAACTGTGTAAGAGGGATAACAGAATTTAATTTGGACATGTGCATAAAATTACCAATTGAAAGAAAAAATGGATATCAGATGTACCCAAAAGATCACAAGATAATCGCAGATGCGGAAGGCCATTCATCCATCCAGAGATCCTACCTTCCTGCCTGTAAGGGGTTCGGGTGGCTCTGTGCTTAGCCTGGGTGCTAGTGCGGGGTTAGGCCTTGTTGTCTGTTCTGGTCTCCAGCCAGCCTGGTAACACTAGACACCGGTGAGTGGTTCGACCCACTCGCCCTTACGGTTCTGACACTGGACTTAGGTGCGAGAGCAATAATGCAGAGAAAAACTCAGGTAGACCCGGTTGAATAGTGCGAAATGGAAAATCTTTATTGCATATTATTCAAAATTACGAAGTACATGTCATAAGCACAGATCAATGACAGTACAAACTTGCACATGGTTATGTAACTAAAGCTTGGGAAACGAGGAGCACACGACACATCAAAAAAGGGGACACACATTATAATTATCCTTAAAAACAACCACCCTCCCCTATCAATACCTGTCCTAATCTAGATTTGTAGAATCGAGACTCATGCTCACCACTCGGGACAATTCGGAGGATTCTAAATCGATGTTCGGATGCTTTCGCCACCGCACCTGACCACTCACGTGTTGGTCAAGGGTCTCTGCGCCTCACTTGTTTACTCGTTTCTGCTCCGGCTAGTAGGCTGGACCACCTGCGGCCATGAAGATCTGTGTTGGTTTTCAGAGTTTGGACACCCCTCAAAGAAGAGTCTTCCTGTGCCCTCACACCGGTTGCCGGTAAAATTCGAAAAACGGTCTTCCTGGGCCAGTTGTGGAGTAGCCGATAGAATTCGAAGAAGTGGTTGATTTTCGGGCACGGTCGGGGTTACTGACCGTGGTGGCACGTGTGGTCATCTTCTTCTCTTCTCATCTCATCTCATCTCATTGTGGTAACACAATACAGCTTCCTGTGACTCGAACTTTATTGCATCACTTCCTGTGATTAGTCCAGGATAAATACTGGACTGATCAGTTGGATCCTGGAAAGGCATAGAGTAAGACCTCTTTTGTATGTAGCACCTTTTTAGTTGATTAAAGCTTACTTTAAGTTCACCACGCGTAAGGCTCATTCTTACGACAATTTAATCAACTTTGGAAAACTTCGCACTCAAACTTTTTGGACGAACTCGGAACTAAGGATCCAGGGAATCACCCATCATGGAAAACATCCTTAAACCATCGCGTCTTGACTTGGACCCAAACACCCCAGCAGCCGGTAAGGTGTGGAAACACTGGTATCGCACGTTTGACAATTTTCTGGAATATTGCAAGGCTGATGATGACTCAAAGTTGCGGATACTCATCAACTGTGTCACCCCGAATGTACTTCAGTATGTGGAGGAATGGGGCAGTTACGAGGAGGCAATTCGGACGCTTAAGAGACTATATACTAAGACACCGAATGAGGTCTATGCCAGACATCTACTAGCTACAGCCCAACAAGGGCCGGAGGAATCCATTGATAAATTCCTCCAAGAGCTTCGCAGACTTAGTATGGACTGTAACTTTCAGGCGGCCTCAGCTGAGCTGTACTGTGAAGAAATGATCCGTGATGCTTTCATCTGCGGGCTTGCCTCCCCATTTATACGCCAGCGTCTACTGGAAAGTAAGACACTTGAGCTTCAGAGAGCTTATGACATGGCTTGCTCTCTAGATCTGGCAAAAAGAAATGCAGACCTTTATACAGTGCCCAGACCTCGGTCTACTGCCTTAACTACAGTCAGGCAATTTAAGAGGCCACAGGTGAACTCTATTAGGGAGGTCTTTATCCCTGACGATCAATCTGATGACTTCACTGATGAAGAGGATGATGACCCCACTGTGGCAGCCTCTTGGCAATCTAAGAAATGCTTCTTTTGTGGTGATGAGTTTCACCCTCGGAAATTCTGCCCTGCTCGCAATGCGTTTTGCAGTCATTGCAACAAAAAGGGTCATTTTGCAAAGGTTTGCCTATCAAGAGCCTCTACGAGGGCTTATCAAGCTAAGTCCTACCGAACTGCCCCGGTAAGGGCCTATCAAGATGTTCCGGCTAACATCTATCGTGCTTCCTCTCGGGTTTCCTCTCAAAGAAACACACCTAGAGTTTCAGCCACTCTTTGTGCAACGACACCAATTACAGCTGCTTGTCCTCAGAACCTATTCCATGCAGCTACAAAAGCATCAATTAATGGACATACTTTAGATGCCTTAATTGACTCAGGTATCACTGATAGTTTCATTAGGGAACAGATTGTTGCAGAGTTAAAGCTACATGTTTTCCCATCGGACCAGGCAGTTGCGATGGCTCAGTCATCACTTAATACCAGAATTTCTGGCTTTTGTATGGTTGAAATAACACTTAATGGTCACAGGTATCCCTCCACCCGGCTTTCGGTGCTCAAGGATTTATGTAGTGATCTTATCTTAGGGCTGGATTTTCAAAAGCAGCATAAGAAGCTCACCATTGAGTTCGGCGGATCCAAACCTGAACTCACTATTTCTAATATACTACCTCGATTACCGTTCTGTGCATTGTCAGCAGCTTCACTGGATGAACACTCACTGTTTATCAGTATCCCTCCTCGATGCAAACCGATTATAACAAAGTCACGACGTTTCAGTCAGGAAGACCAGTCTTTTATTGCGGCTGAGATTTCTCGGCTTTTAGCAGAGGATATCATCGAGCCTTGTTCGTCGCCATGGCGCGCCCAGGTCGTTATTGTTAAGAACCCTCTACAACCTCACAAGAAACGGCTGTGCATTGACTATTCACAGACCATCAATCAATATACGGACTTGGACGCATACCCATTGCCGCGCATCGATGATATGGTTAATAAACTGGCTGAGTACACGGTGTTCTCAACATATGATCTGAAAAGTGCCTATCATCAGGTACCCTTGAAGGTCTCAGACAAGCAGTATACGGCCTTTGAAGCCAATGGACGGCTGTATCAATTTCGTCGCCTCCCCTTTGGGGTCACTAATGGAGTGGCTGTCTTCCAGCGAGCAATGGATGACCTTATCTGGACAATATTACTGTCGCAGGTCGCAATCAGCGGGAACATGGCGCCAATCTCCAACGATTTTGGGATGCACTCCAGCACCGTAATTTGACATTAAATGCGGCTAAATCCATTGAGTCACAACCAACCATCAACATCCTTGGCTATTGTGTGGGCAATGGCATCATTAAACCTGACCCTGAAAGGCTTCGCCCACTCCAAGAACTCCCGCCACCTAAGAATCCGGCCTCCTTGCGCCGGGCCCTCGGCCTGTTTGCATACTATGCTAAATGGATTCCTAACTTCTCGGACCGAATCCAACCTCTACTGAAGGCCAGCACATTCCCACTAGACACAGCGGCTGTTGCAGCCTTTAACCTCCTGAAAAAACAGTTGGAGAAAGCGGCTCTTCACTCCATCGATGAGAGTCTTCCTTTTGTTGTTGAGTGTGATGCCTCGGAGGTGGCGATCTCGGCCACTCTGAATCAGGAAGGTCGTCCGGTGGCATTTTTGTCCAGGACTTTTCAAGGGGCTGAGCTACATTATCCTCCAGTCGAGAAAGAAGCTACAGCCATCATAGAGGCAGTACGGAAGTGGAGTCATCTCCTAGCTCGCCAGCACTTTACCTTAATCACGGACCAGCGATCGGTCGCCTTCATGCTCGATAATCGAAAACGGACCAAAATTAAAAATAATAAAATCCAGCTTTGGCGGCTGGAATTGGCCTCTTTTGGTTACACCATCCACTATCGACCTGGCAAGGAGAATGTGGCTCCGGATACCCTCACACGAGCATTCTGCTCCGCCATGGCACCCTCTACGCTCGTAGATATCCATGATGGGTTGTGTCATCCGGGCGTTACTCGCATGCTACACTTCGTGCGGTCCCGAAACCTCCCATTCTCTACCGGGGATGTAAAGAAGATGTGCTCGGACTGCAGAGTCTGTGCGGAATTGAAACCTCAGTTTTTCCGCCCCTCGGGTGGTATACTCATACATGTGACCCAGCCAATGCAATGGCTTAGCATCGATTTTAAGGGGCCGTTGCCCTCTTCAACTCGCAACACTTATCTGTTGACCATGGTCGATGAGTATTCCCGTTTTCCGTTTGCCTTTCCCTGCCCCAATATGCTGACGACCACGGTTATCAGCTGCCTTGAGCAGGTATTTGCTTTCTGTGGCATGGCATCCTATGTTCATTCGGATCGGGGCCCTTCTTTTATGTCAGGAGAACTCAAGGCCTATCTCTCGGAACGGGGTATTGCTGCCAGCAGAACGACGCCTTATCATCCGGTCGGGAATGGGCAAGTCGAGCATTTTAACGCTATCATCTGGAATGCGGTACGTCTGGCTTTGAGATCTCGGGGCCTACCCAACCAGCAATGGGAAGCAGTACTTCCAGACGCATTACACTCCACACGGTCCCTCCTTTCGACCGCCACAAATACGACGCCTCATGAACGGTTCTTCCGATTTCAGCGTCGCTCATCCTATGGGATATCTCTCCCGTCGTGGCTGACTACACCGGGACCAGTGCTACTCCGAAGATATGTCTGGGCGTCTAAGAATGACCCCCTGGTAGATGAAGTTGAGCTCACTGACGTCAACCCTACCTACGCCTATATTCGGTATCCTGACGGTCGGGAATCTACCGTGTCATTGCGGGATCTGGCTCCCTGCCCGCCGAAACATAGAGGGACACCAGGGGATGATATTGTACCAGGCACATCTCTGGGCTCGCCAGGTGCCTCTCATCACGATCTGGATCTGACGCCGGCTGGTACCTCACTCCAGCGTGCCGACCTGGGGCAGACTGACTATGAGCCCGTCGGGGCTCGCATGCGCAGCCACGATCCACCCCGTACCGTACGCTCGGAAACGGATCTGCCACAGCCCTGCCTGACACCTGTTCGGGCACCAGTACACAGTCAGGATCGTCCTGACCCCTCACAGAGCGGGCTGGATCACTCGGACTCTGGTCCACGGCCCGCGGCGGGTAAACGGGCTAGGGGCCCTCTACCGCTACGAGAACCCAAACGGGTGCGGCTCTCCCTCGTCCAGCGGCTACAAAATGGAGGGAGCATCCCGGCCTCCTAATCTTTTGGGGGGGGAGAATGTGGCAACACAATACAGCTTCCTGTGACTCAAACTTTATTGCATCACTTCCTGTGATTAGTCCAGGATAAATACTGGACTGATCAGTTGGATCCTGGAGAGGCATAGAGTAAGACCTCTTTTGTATGTAGCACCTTTTTAGTTGATTAAAGCTTACTTTAAGTTCACCACGCATAAGGCTCATTCTTACGACACTCATCTCCTCTCGGGCCTTCGGTTCCAACACCGTTTACCGACTTCTCGAGATGGTGCGCCCGCTTCCAGGCCTTCACAGCCCAGTTCTCCACAGATCTTCGCGGCAAGCCACGAGGTTGATCCTGGCGGATCAGAGTCCAGAGTCGTCAGGCAAGAGAATAAGGGGTAAAAATTCAGTTGGTTGCGCCTCCCGTTAGCGCCTTAAGAGGGCGCTAATGGGGCGCAAAGCCGCTAACGCCCGGGCGCAGCGATGTTTGCGCCGCTCAGGAACTTAACTTGACATTGTGCGGCGGCGCTAAAACTTACCGCTGCGACCACCTGCGCGCGCAGATTGTGACGTCATTCCATGGTGCAACGCCCTTGTGGCGCCCCGGAGCGAAAATTGAGTGGCGCCCCCTGCCTTACCGCCTGGCGCTTCCAACGACCAGAAGACTGGAACGCTATCAATCGCTGTGGGGCTGGGGGGGGGGGCGCTATTTATAGGGGGTCTCTTCCTGTCTTTTATTGTTGGTGCCATTTTTGAACTACGCATTCTGAGAGAGAGAGGGAGAGACTTCTGGAGAGATTCAACGTTGTGTGAAGGAGTTTTGGGTACTGAGCAGCACTTTGCAGGTTCATTTTGATTTGCCATTCCTTGTATCGATTTAGCAGAGACTGTGGGAGCTGCACTCTGAGCTCTTTGCCTGGTACTCTCCATTGTTCTTTCCAGCACATTTGATGTGCAAGTCTCTCCAGGCCGAGATTCAAGGCTGCAATGAACAGGATGTGGATGGAAAGCAAGATTAACCATCCCCTTTAAGAACTGGCCCGTGCCATTGTGTGTGTGTTCCATTGCTGACTGACATTACATGAGCTTCGCCAGCGCTCTGAGTTAGCGCCTCACAGCTCGGCCTTTGCGCCTTAAGACAGGTGTGCAGCGCCTGCTTTAGCGCTCCACTCACCTCCCGGGGCGGTAAAAGTGAAGTTTCCAGTCAGTGCCGATAATTAGCGCCAGGCGCTAATATTTGCGTCCAGACGATATTTGCGCCCCAAATGGGGCGCGACCTAATTTCTACCCCATAGAGTACAAAAGCAAGGAAGTTATGCTGAATTATTATAAAACACTGGTTCGGCCTCAGCTGGAGTATTGTGTCATCTTCTTCTCTTCTCATCTCATTTCATCTCATCTCCTCTCGGGCCTTCGGTTCCAACACCGTTTACCGACTTCTCGGGATGGTGCGCCCGCTTCCAGGCCTTCGCAGCCCAGTTCTCCACAGATCTTCGCGGCAAGCCACGAGGTTGATCCTGGCGGATCAGAGTCCAGAGTCGTCAGGCAAGAGAATAAGAGTTCAGCAGCCTTCCAGCGAGTCAAAGCAGCAAGAGAAAGATGGACGGATGTACTTTACAGTTATAGTGCTGTAATTCCTATTTTCCCGCCCAATCTTAATGTCTATCTTTTGTCATGTTTTGGCGCTCAAAACTTCTTGTATGGGGTGATCTCAGTCTTTAATGGGTTACGGTGATACTTGTAACTGTCTGAGTACCCGTTAATATTTCTCCCATTGTGGAACCGGCTAGTAGTCTCCCTGGAGGGGTTTTGGGGCTTCCAAATGCTTGCTGTGAGTACCCGCGAACGGCTCTCTCATCGTAGAGCCGTGGGGAATTTGCATATCAATGTCTTTGGATGGGTCCTTGATTGCCCATTACAATAGCCCTCGTTTGTACCTGGAAAACCGATTCCAGTATTTATGTTTGAAATGCAAACCCATCACGTCTTGTCATTATCTCAAATGTGTAGAGTCCTGTCCGATCTTGCTGAAATGTTTATTGAAACGCCATCTTGTCTGCCTACTGAAAGTCTAGAACATTCTGCCACGAGGCGTGGCGGCCATTTTACAGGCTGTTTGTGTCCGTTTTGAAACCTGACAGCATTCTGCTGAAATAAAGCTGTTTGTACGAAACTTTTTGTCTCCTTCTCATTATTATAAAATCGCGATAATTTTGCGAATTCTACAGTCCCTCCTGTTGATGCGAATAACTCCGCTTATCGTATCAAAACATTGTGGTGAGCAATATTATCTCGACTCTCCATATCCAAAAATTCCCATAACTTAAAACTATCTAGGGTCTCCGTGTCGTCCTTATTTCCCAGGAAAATTACATTCTTATAACACCGTAGGCAGCATTTGCCTTTAACTTACACCACGTGTAATTCCTCCAGGTGTACCCAGGCCGATGCCTCTCGCACCACCTGCATATGCATATTTTTTATTCAAGGAAAAAGAAAACCAAAAACAACCAAACAATCATATTCAACAACACCAAACCAAAATAATCAAAACCAACTCTTAAACATGTAGAGTTCCAAACTTAATTACAGTTTCTGAGAAAAATCACAATCAATTACAACAATTCCGAGGCGCACGTGGAAAAACTGGAGTGACGCCATTTTGGCCGTTTACGCGGTGCTTTCTTCGTGCACGCGCACGTAACGCTCTCGCCACTCTCCCGTGTTTTCGTTCTTGGTGAGGCGTTTGCCTCTCTTACAATGCACGACCAATAAGTATATCACAATAAACACTTGGCATACAACTAAAATGTGGGAGGCTGTTCTAATCCAGGAAGGCACTTCAATGTTGGTGAATAGATCCCACCATGGTGGAATTACTATGTCTAGAATTTCTGACCCTATCTCGACAGTCTTTTGTTCTCGGGTGTAAAAATGTTTCTGCGAAACCGCAACGGCCTTCAAAAGTTTGGTGAGGTGTTCAGGGAGAGGGGGAATGAGGTATCCGAAATGCGCAACGAATCGCTGCAAGTCGGTAAAATTCTCTTTTACTGTTAGATGAACAGTGGATGGTTCAGGGATCGGGACAATTCGCTGCTGTGCCACTTGAACTTCAGCCCTGGGTTTAAAACAGAAACTGCTGTCACTCACCGGACACCGGCTACGGTTTCCATGCTGGTAGTGTTGCGCTGCAGTGGTAACACAATGGGCCAAAAATTCATCCCGCGACGCGAGAGTACGCACTGCGTACTCTCGCGTATTCTCTCTCCAATTGCCGGTTTTCTGCATGCCCTGCGCATGCGCTGAAAACCGGCACTTGGTCTTTTGAAAAGGGGGCGGTTCCTCGGTGCATCGCGTGCGCGCTACAGGCTGCGTGCACGCTGTGCACTTCATGCTTTGGACGCGCAGGTAAGTACGGAAGATTTTAGAAATGGAAAAAGGAGGAGTAAGACCCACTTTTAACAAGGTAAGTAGTGAATTAAGTATTATTTTGAATTTTTTTTAACAGGTATATCTTTTTTAGAGACTTTAAAGACAGGTAAGTTTATTTTTATAACTTTTTAAAAGATTTTACATTTTTTCAAAAATTTAATTTTTTATTTAAAATGGTTAATTTATTTAACTATACTTATTTTATTAATGTGATGGGTTTTTTTAAAATTTAATTGAGGTTTAGCTGTTATTTTGGGGGCTGTAAGATACATAGATTTCACAGCACGTATGTGAAACTTATGAATGGAAGATGGTGTGCTGCCATTGGCTCTAACTGAGTCACGTGATCCCACAGCTCGCACAAATTCACTACGCCGGTGGGATACGCAAGCACTGCCCAGCTGATGTCTGGAACATCAAGTTCGTGCGAGCTGGATCTGAAAAAGCACAAGCGGAGTGAGAGATCGCGGGTAAGCCTTACCCCCGCGGGAACAGAGCGAGATCAATTTCTGGGCCAATATGTTTCACCCCCTATGTATGCCACCTGCGGCGGCACATGATCTTGTGCCATTGCCTCCATGGTGCAATTCATGGGCTTGGCGCCAGCCGTTCTGAACCCGCACTGTGGTGATAAAAAGGCATTCAAGTGCTGGGGACACAGTATTATGTGTGCTCCCCTGCCACGACAACCAGAGAGATCTGTACCTGTCATCGTTTGCTCCCAGCGGATGACGTAAGGTGGAACCGCTGCGTAGCGAATGTGGGCTCCCCCCTGAATGACACCAATGTTCTCTACCCGATACACCGGGGCGGGCTTTGCTGTGTCGCCCAAAACCGGCATACGTAAAACTACACCCACAATGGTATGGTTCGATCGTCCGCAGTCCACGGGGACTGGGTATGCTTCTGAAGCTAGCCTGAGCTGGCACGGGCTTAATGCGTTCTGAAAAGGGTGGAGCGCCTGCAGGTGTTTGTTACTTATCCAGGACGGGACCAAATCTTGTTTTAAATCCTCCAAATTACTGCGGCCCTCGCCCAGCAACCACGCCCCGTAAAGCACGCACACCTCATTCTGCGCAGCCTGATCGGACGCATTCCGATCTTCCCTGATCAGGGCATTTACTGTACGCGCATGTTTCTCCAGCTCAGCTATAATTTCTTTTAAATGGAGAGTCATGGCCTGGTCCTCATGTAACCCAGACCCAACCACCTTATTTTCATCTGTGAGAATGTTCTTCAATTGTGTTTTTAAGCCATTAATCTGGGTCTGCAGCTCCACGCTGTCTGGAGCGTTGACCACAGATGTACCTGTATTGAAAGCAGTGAACATGTCGTTCACAACACCCCTCCTTTGTCTCCCCACCTGACCCAAAACTTCATGTGGTGCGGTGTACAAACTTGTTTTTATCAATTTCCGCGAAATCGAACTCATAAAATTGCCTAAACATCTTGGTCAACAGGACCTGATATAACTGTTCCGTCTCTTTGGGGCACCACTCCGGCAACCGCACCTCGGTGAGGTTTAAAATCACTGAGGCCACCGCATAATGTACCCCCTGAAATAGTAGCTGGTCTGTAGGGACCAGTACCAAACCATTCCAGGGTCCCTTACTGGTTTTTGGGCACCCTTCTTCCTTAGCTAGAACCACCGGAATTGTGGGCGGGGCCTTGCGTGGGCGCGTAATGAGTTCAGTGGCATTTACCGGGATCGGAGAGTATGGAGCCCCGCACCCCCTGGTGCTTGCATCCCACCTCATCCCTTTCCCATTATCCTGCCACTGATTGATGAAAAATATGGAGATGCCTTTGGGGCAAACATGCTTTGACCCCCACATACATACATAAATTCCCTCATCCGGTTCCCACCATTTGTCCCAACAGACTCTCAATTGTCCGTTAGTCCCCGTAATTGTCCGATGGGTATTATTTCCCAATCGCTCCCACTCGACCGAAGAGTTCCTCATGTTTTTGCTCAGCTTTCGTAGCCACCACCATCGGCTCAATGGGACATTCCCATTACAAGTCAAACAAATCCGTTTGCCGACGGTGACGCTGACTCTGGGTGCGATGATCCTCACTTTGGGGCACATCAAAGAAGTCTCTTTGTAGGCAAATCCCGATGTACTGGAACATTCAGTTGAATTCGTTCCCAGCCATCCTGGCCACCTTCCCTTGTGGAAATAAGTGGCGGTCTCCTCAGCCTCTCGCCTCCCAGTCCCATCTACCGCGATGGGAGCCGTGTCCCCGGAGCAACCAAACACAACGACATCCTTGGTGTGGCCTCGATAGGCCAATCCACATCCAAATGCCGCGAGCACTACCAGAATCCGTTCCATCCTTCCTTGGTTCCTGTGATCAGATAGAATGAGGTAGCCAGCCTCCCAAGAGTCTCTGGCTTTTGTGAAGGGTGAGCGGGTCCCTGACCTCGCCTCACGTAAGAAGACATGTGCACTGGATAGACTTTAACTATTCCTATCTCTAACTCCCATCATTTTACCATTTTCTGTTAAAATTTAACTACAAACTTAACCTGATTTAAAACTATAAACTTGAACTTATAAACTTATAAACTTATCACTTATCTTATAACTGTACAGTGCCGCCCGTTCCCAGGGCGGCCTACTCAAATTCTGCGGTTGCTGCCGCAGGCTTCTCCCAACGGTGGGAGGGCATTGACCCCTCCCTTTGATCTGCCGCAGCCTGTTGCTGCTGCGCTGTGACTGGGCTCTCCCTGGGCTGCCTTAGCCCTGGACCTACGCCTAGGGACATACGGGGGACTTATCCACATCTTCCTGGGCTGGGGTGTCCGACTTGACCTACGGGGAACTACCGGGGGCAGGAACTCCAGGACTGACGGACCGGGTTCCGAGACTTCCACCGTGGCGACCTGTGGTCCCACCACAGTCGCTGGCTCCGCCTCCCCTGACTCCGCCTCCCTGAACTCGGGATCTGCAGCTTGTGGCACCGCCCTACTTGGCCCAGTAGGCGGCCCTTCACTCGCAGTCCCTACCTCCCTCGAGGGCAAGACGTTCAAGGTGGGCGGCTCGGGCTCTGAGGCTTCCATCGCCACGCCCTGTGGTCCCACCACAGCGGCTGGCTCCGCCTCCCCTAGCTCCGCCCCCCTGCGTTCGGGACCTGCAGCTTCGGCCTCCACCCTGTGTGGATCTCTATCTGCAGCCCCTGTCTCCCCTTTACCTGAATCGGGGGCGACCCTTCTGTCCTCCGATTCCAGCTCCTCTTCGCTTGTGTCACTATCTTGGTCGAGCTCCTCGAACTCTTCCTCATCTGACTCCCAACCCCAATAAAGGATCCTGCATTTTGCCAGGATGTCCTCTCCCCTGATGCAAGCTGCTTTGCCTGCCTGTGTGTCCTGTGGCCCTACCCGGGGCTGCGAGTCCCCACTTGCAGGTTTGGCCCCTGTGGCTGGCCCTTGTGCACCTGGCTTATACAGTTTGCACTGATTTAAATCCTCGTTCTCCCTGCTTCTGGCTACCCTGCAGACTGCTTTTATCCCTCCAAGCTGCCCTTCTAGCCCATCTAATTTCTCCATTAAGCGGGCGTTCTCCTCCCGCAGGGCCTGCTCTCTAAGCTGCCCTTCTAGCCTGTCTAATTTCCCCATTAAGCGGGCGTTCTCCTCCCGCAAGGCCTGCTCTTTTAACCTGGCCTCCTTACAGGAGACCCCCTCCTGTGCATGTCTTTTAAAAGGACACAGGTAGGCAGGCTGCACCGGTTCTAGTCATTGGGTACTGGTGGACGGGGTTGCGGCATCTGCGGGGCCGGTAGCGACTGCCACCCTCCCTTGCGAAATCATGAGGGTCCGCATGGCTCCCAACATTGATTCTATCACATCGGGATGGATAGGCACACTAGCTCCCTTATCAGAGACAGGCGCCTGGGCTCGGGCTGCGGGATCTTTATCCCTCTTCTCCTTCCAAGGGTTCCTGCAGTTCTTGCGCCAGTGCCCTGTCTTTCCGCATCCGAAACAAGCATTGCTGGCTTGTGGGGCGCGGTTTCCCTCCTGATGCCACTCCTTTTGAGCCGGGGCTGTGGGCCGCGCCTCATGCACCTTTCCCTTAAGGGGACGTGCCCCCGTACTCCTGGTATTACGGTACCCTACCGTGAGTCGATTTAGGACCGACTCCTCTGTTGTGGCGGGGTTAGTGGGATCAAACCACGCTTTGGCCTGCTCCCTCACAGCTGGTAAGCTGTTGGCTACTATACATCTGAGCCAGTGAGCTAAACCAACGCCGTCTAAATCAACGCGCTCGGGCACGCTTGGGCAACTCCGCTGATAGACAGGCCACAGCCTGTCGGCGAAAACCTTCGGGGGTTCTCCCTCCATCTGCATAGTCTGTCCCAATCTCACAAACGGACCTTCGTCGTCCGCCCCCAACACTTCCAGGACCTCATCTCTTAACTCCTCATAGGTCCTATTACCCATTTTGCTCGCGTCTGAGAGACACTGGAGGATCGAGCTGTCTAAAGAGAACAGCAGCATTTTTGCCCTTTCCCCATCGTCGCAGCCGTTAATGGCTGCGGTCTGCTCTACCTCCCTGAAATGTACGGAAGGGTCGTCTGACTCAGACAGCTTCTGTACGTGGCTGATCATAGCCCTCAGCTGGTGTGCGCTGTGAGGCAACACAAGCTGGTTGAGGAGATTCCCCTCTTCCCCATTGTCTCCCTCCGGGCCCCTCTTGATACCTGTAAGCGGGCACAATGGTCCCGGCTTCACTACTACTTTAGGGGGCTGTCCTACCTCGGGGACCTCTTCCTCTACTTCTACCACTTCCTTCCTTACCCAGGTTGCCGAATAGCTGGGTGGCGCGGAGGGCACAGTGGCAAATATCTCCTCTGCTTTGTTCGGTGGGGATTTCTGAAATTCCCCACCCACCGGCGGCTGGTGTGCTGACGGGCTGATAAGGCACACCATGCCGTGCGCTTTATTCAGGGCCTCTTTAAGGTTCCCTATCTCTCTTTGGCAGACGCTGTGATCGGCCCCCTCATGTTTATCCTCGAGGGCCATCTTATATGCCGCCCTAACCCCCTTTAAGCTCTCTTCCTGGGCTTTTATTTGAGCAGCTAGGCGGGCACATCGCTCCCTTATTCTGCCCTCATTTAATTTTGCCTCAGTGACCTGGCACTCGAGGTAATCTATTTTCGCCTCATGGTGGTTGGCGACTAACTGGCGTTCTTGATGCAACGCATTTAAAGACGTGATGAGCTGCTGCCCCCCCGCGACCTTCTCGTCCATTTCCACCTCTAAACCCTTGATCTGAGCTGCCTGTGCTATGATGACCTGGTCCGAAAGCTGGACTTGCCTTTTATAACACATCAGCCAGACCGCTTTCTCTACAGATTTTTTATGTTCCTTGCTGCCTGTCCACCTCATGGCTGCCTCTAGTGGACGCTTATCCACCAGCAGGTCACTTATCCATCTCTTAGTCAAATTCACTTTTCCAAAAACATAATCGGCTATTCTCTCTTCCATAACATTTTACACATTCATACCAGGGTCTAACACATTATTTTCTCGCTGCCAGTGTCCCTTCGTGGTCACCATTATCTGTAAGGGGTTCGGGTGGCTCTGTGCTTAGCCTGGGTGCTAGTGCGGGGTTAGGCCTTGTTGTCTGTTCTGGTCTCCAGCCAGCCTGGTAACACTAGACACCGGTGAGTGGTTCGACCCACTCACCCTTACGGTTCTGACACTGGACTTAGGTGCGAGAGCAATAATGCAGAGAAAAACTCAGGTAGACCCGGTTGAATAGTGCGAAATGGAAAATCTTTATTGCATATTATTCAAAATTACGAAGTACATGTCATAAGCACAGATTAATGACAGTACAAACATACACATGGTTATGTAACTAAAGCTTGGGAAACGAGGAGCGCACGACACATCAAAAAAGGGGACACACATTATAATTATCCTTAAAAACAACCACCCTCCCCTATCAATACCTGTCCTAATCTAGATTTGTAGAATCGAGACTCATGCTCACCACTCGGGACAATTCGGAGGATTCTAAATCGATGTTCGGATGCTTTCGCCACCGCACCTGACCACTCACGTGTTGGTCAAGGGTCTCTGCGCCTCACTTGTTTACTCGTTTCTGCTCCGGCTAGTAAGTTGGACCGCCTGCGGCCATGAAGATCTGTGTTGGTTTTCAGAGTTCGGACACCCCTCAAAGAAGAGTCTTCCTGTGCCCTCACACCGGTTGCCTGTAAAATTCGAAAAACAGTCTTCCTGGGCCAGTTGTGGAGTAGCCGATAGAATTCGAAGAAGTGGTTGATTTTCGGGCACGGTCGGGGTTACTGACCGTGGTGGCACGTGTGGTCGTCTTCTTCTCTTCTCATCTCATCTCATCTCATCTCCTCTCGGGCCTTCGGTTCCAACACCGTTTACCGACTTCTCGGGATGGTGCGCCCGCTTCCAAGCCTTCGCAGCCCAGTTCTCCACAGATCTTCGCGGCAAGCCACGAGGTTGATCCTGGCGGTTCAGAGTCCAGAGTCGTCAGGCATTAGAATAAGAGTTCAGCAGCCTTCCAGCGAGTCAAAGCAGCAAGAGAAAGATGGACGGTTGTACTTTACAGTTATAGTGCTGTAATTCCTATTTTCCCACCCAATCTTAATGTCTATCTTTTGTCATGTTTTGGCACTCAAAACTTCTTGTATGGGGTGATCTCAGTCTTTAATGGGTTATGGTGATACTTGTAACTGTCTGAGTACCCGTTAATATTTCTCCCATTGTGGAGCCGGCTAGTAGTCTCCCTGGAGGGGTTTTGGGGCTTCCAAATGCTTGCTGTGAGTACCCGCGAACGGCTCTCTCATCGTAGAGCCGTGGGGAATTTGCATATCAATGTCTTTGGATGGGTCCTTGATTGCCCATTACAATAGCCCTCGTTTGTACCTGGAAAACCGATTCCAGTATTTATGTTTGAAATGCAAACCCATCACGTCTTGTCATTATCTCAAATGTGCTGAGTCCTGTCCGATCTTGCTGAAATGTTTATTGAAACGCCATCTTGTCTGCCTACTGAAAGTCTAGAACATTCTGCCACGAGGCGTGGCAGCCATTTTACAGGCTGTTTGTGTCCGTTTTGAAACTTGACAGCATTCTGCTGAAATAAAGCTGTTTGTACGAAACTTTTTGTCTCCTTCTCATTATTATAAAATCGCGATAATTTTGCGAATTCTACATGCCATGGCAACATCCAATTGTTTCTTAAATGATTGCGGGGTTTTTAATCCAGCTGGAAGTTTATTCCATACATTGATCACTCTCTGTGTGAAGATAAATTTCCTGATATCGGTCCTAAAGTTAATTTAAAGTAAATTTCTGAGTTAACTTTTTCTACCTTTAGCTATTTTCTCTCCCTCTATAAGACCATCTCTCAGATACCTCCTTTCCAACTGAGAAGCCCAAGTCTCTCCAGTTTTTCCTCATAACCCAGACAATTAACACTAGGGATCGGCTCTGTGGTCTGTCTCCAGTGCTTGAATGTCTCTTCTATTTCTGGCTGACCAAAATTGGACCCGGAATTTAAGGTCCAGTCTGACCAGGGCACAATATACTTCAACATTGGCATTGTTGATTGCCGCTCTGCATTGATTGGACAAGTTTACCATCGAGCTTACTTAGACTCCAAGGTCTCTTTAAACTTCATCCTTAACTATTTCAAAACCACTCATGGTGTCCTCTGCTTCCCTTCCTGTGTGCAGGGCTTGTCTCCATTCAATTCCATCAGCCGTTGTTCTATCTACTTACATACTTTGTCCAACTCATTCTGTAATTTCTGATCTGCCTCCTCCGATTTCACTAACCCTTCTAGTTTGGTATCATCTGAAAATTTGCCGGCTTTGCATTGAGTTTCTAATGCGAAGGAATGATTTTTTTACCCGACCCACCCGATGGAAACTGTACGGGTGGGCACTTAAAACCGCCCAGGTTACTTACGCACAGGAAAGCCACCAGGAGCCCACTGTCCTGAACCTGCACAACGGAGCAAGTGGCAAGGACACCCGCCCAAAGCCAGCGAGCTCCTTCTCTACAGACGCAGGTTAGATCCCGGTGATGTCATTGGGATCCGACTACAAGTTTAACTGGTGGTCTGGGCGAGGAAGCCCAGTGTCGCTTTCCTGCTGGGTTAAGACAATGGGAAGAGGAGCCATGGCTAGAAGATTCCCAGACAGCTCCGTGTATTTTCCTTTCCTCGTAGGGCCAAGAGGAACAGGCCTCCCGGCCACAGACCTCCCCCCCCCCGCCACTTTCCTGAATGTGAGACCCTCGCAAGGTGGCCCATCCCGCCTCCTACCTTGTGTCAGCGGGTGGTAACCGGGCCCTGTGATTTTCCATTGCTCCCTGCTGACTTTCTGCCCATCCTGGGTGACAGGTCAGTCGGTGGGATTTAAATAAGGCCTGGGAGTTAAAATAGCCTGAGCCTGATTTCTGGAGCAGCGGGCTCACTATCCACTAGCTCAAAACCCACCCGGAGTTAAAATCAGGGCCTTCAATTCATTTAGTTAAATCAGAAACAGTAGTGGTCCCAACACTGAGCCCTGGGGCACGCCACTCACTAATTCATCCCACCCTGACACAACTCCTGTGAAGACCACTTGTTGCTTCCGACACTTCAGCCAGTTTCTTATTCATTCCCATGGTTTACCCTGAATCGCCACAGCTTTGAGTTTAATTAGTAACCTCTCATATGGAACTTTATCAAATGCCTTATGGAAGCAAGATACATAACATCAACAACAACAACAACAACAACAACTTGTATTTATATAGCGCCTTTAACATAGTAAAATGTCCCAAGGTACTGCACAGGAGTATTGTAAGGCAAAATATTTGACACCGAGCCACATAAGGATAAATTAGGGCAGGTGACCAAAAGCTTGGCCAAAGAGGTAGGTTTTAAGGAGCGTCTTAAAGGAGGAAAGAGAGGTAGCGAGGCGGAGAGGTTTAGGCAGGGAATTCCAAAGCTTTGGGCCTAGGCAACAGAAGGCACGGCCACCAAATGTTGAGCGATTATAATCAGGGATGCTCAAGAGGGCAGAATTAGAGGAGCGCAGATATCTCAGGGGGTTGTGGGGCTGAAGGAGATTACAGAGATAGTGAGGGACGAGGCCATGGAGGGATTTGAAAACAAGGATGAGAAGTTTGAAATCGAGGCATTGCTTAACTGGGAGGCAATGTAGGTCAGCGAGAACAAGGGTGATGGGCAAACGGGACTTGGTGTGGGTTAGGACACGGGCAGTCGAGTTTTGGGTGACCTCAAATTTACGTAGGGTAGAATGTGGGAGGCCATCCATGAGTGCGTTGGAATAGTCAAGTCTAGAGGTAACAAAGGCATGGATGAGGGTTTCAGCAGCGGATGAGCTGAGGCAAGGGCGGAGACGGGCGATGTTACGGAGGTGGAAATAGGCGGTCTTAGTTATGCTGCGGATATGTGGTCGGAAGCTCATTTCAGGGTCAAATATGACACCAAGTTTCCGAACAGTGTGGTTGAGCCTCAGACAGATGTTAGGGAGAGGGATGGAGTCAGTGGCTAGGGAACGGAGTTTGTGGCGGGGACCGAAAACAATGGCTTCGGTCTTCTCAACATTTAATTGGAGAAAATTTTTGCTCATCCAGAACTGGATGTCATAGGCAATGTTCCCTGTAGTTTTTGTTTGGGTGGCGCGGCCTCTTTAACGGGCTGCGCGGCCCACTCAAAATTCTGCGCATGCTTGTTTTTTCTATTTAAATGCCGGCTCATCAGCTGCGCGGGAGCTCCAGGGCGCTGAAAGGGAACATTGATCACAGGGCTTATACTGTCCCCTTGGGCGTCTCGTACCCAAAGCAGTTGAAAAGGTTGTTCTGAATCCATGTTCTTCACTATATTGTTATTGTACCGATAATACCAAAGTTACTCTTGATAATCGATTCCATTCTTTTATACGGAAAAGAAGTCAGACTGTACCTGTTTTGTCATCTTTTAGAGCATACTTGTTTATTTTTTTCCTCTTGCATTAAAACATATTGCTTGATATATTTAAGAGTGGTAACCTGGTGTAGTTTTATTAATGCAGCTGAAAATGGGTTTATCACAAAAAAGAAGCATTTTTAATCAGTGCCCACCACCTGTGAGTAACCCGATTTTAAATAACTGAAAATGACTTAAAAAAATTATCCAGAACCGTTTACTAGCTTCATAGCCAGGCTCTTAGTGAATTAAAAAGAATAATACTTAAAAGATTTTAAAAGGTGCCTATTTGTGCCCTTATGCCTAAAAAAACAGCATAATTTTTCGAGCCTCCTCAAAGGCCTGCAAACAGGCACAATCAGCGGAAACTGATTAATTCGATCCGGGGCTGTGGCCAGTTCCGGGGGTTTCCAGCGCGATGCTTTTTAAACCAGCGCAAATGATCGCGGAAACTCGATCTGCGCTGGATGTAACTTGCACTTGAAATTCCTCGACCTTTTGCGCTGGTCTGGCCTATTGCAGACGAATTGCGCTGGAGAGACCAGGGCATCCTAGCGGAAACGCTAACCCTATCAACCCCTGAGCTCAATCAGGAGTAGCTAAGGATGACGTTACAAGATGTCTAGTGGGGTCAGTAGACTCAAGGTTCAATATATAACAAAGAAAGAACTTACATTTATATAGCACCTTTCACAACCTCAGGATGTCCCAAAGCGCTTCACAGCCAATGAAATGCCTCTGAAGTGGAGTCACGGTTGTAATATAGGAAATGTGACAACCAATTTGCGCACAGCAAGCTCCCATGAACAGCAATTTGATAATGACCAGACAATCTGTTTTTAATGATATTGGTTCAGGGATAAATATTGGCCAGGACACCGGGGATAACGCCCCTGCTCTTCTTCGATATAGTGCCATGGGATCTTTTACAACCACCTGAGAGGACAGACGGGGCCTCGGTTTAACGTCTCCTCCGAAAGACGGCACCTCTGACAGTGCAGCACTCCCTCAGCACTGCACTGGAGTGTCATCCCGGATTTTGTGCTGAAGTCCAGGAGTGGGATATCCAACCGCAGCAGAGCAACAAAGCCAGTATTGATCATTAAAGAAACAGCTGGATGTGTAGATTAGTGCCTCTATTAAATGTACCAGCCCGTATCTGGAAGGTGCATCCAGCATCTGCCGCTACCTCAGTGGAAAACCCAAAGTATATCTGTAACTGGTGGGGCTCCGTCAGAATGGATCCCGACCTGAATTTCCCCCCCTCTCCCAAGCCCATCAAAAAATCACCCCAAATCAGACAGTAAACAATGGAAAATGTAGCTTATGGGGCTGTGGAATAAGTTACTGGGAAGGGGATTGAACCGACAGAAGCAGCAGGGTCAAGAGGCAACCAAGCAACCACAGCTCTAGAGTAAAGCCCCTCCGTCTCCAGCCTGAGTCGTCTACCTCCCACACCAACGATCACATAGGCTGCAGAGTGTTATGTACCAATTAATGTCACATTAATGGCAGTAATTTGCTGTGGGTACCATCTCACTAGGAATATATGAGGCTGCCCCGAACACCTTACAGCTCGTAGAGAGAAGAGCTTTCATCTGGACAAGCTGGGTCCTAAAGAAGAGAGTGCAGTGACCTCAACCCGTGACCTCAACCCGTGACCTCACCCCGTGACCTCACCCCCTGTCCTCACCCAGTGTCCTCACCCAGTGTCCTCACCCAGTGACCTCACCCCGTGACCTCACCCCCTGTCCTCACCCAGTGTCCTCACCCCCTGTCCTCACCCCCTGTCCTCACCCAGTGACCTCACCCCCTGTCCTCACCCAGTGTCCTCACCCAGTGTCCTCACCCCCTGTCCTCACCCCCTGTCCTCACCCAGTGTCCTCACCCAGTGTCCTCACCCAGTGTCCTCACCCCCTGTCCTCACCCCCTGTCCTCACCCCCTGTCCTCACCCAGTGTCCTCACCCCCTGTCCTCACCCAGTGTCCTCACCCAGTGTCCTCACCCCCTGTCCTCACCCCCTGTCCTCACCCCCTGTCCTCACCCCGTGTCCTCATCCAGTGTCCTCACCCAGTGACCTCACCCCCTGTCCTCACCCAGTGTCCTCACCCAGTGACCTCACCCAGTGTCCTCACCCAGTGACCTCACCCAGTGTCCTCACCCCCTGTCCTCACCCAGTGACCTCACCCCCTGTCCTCACCCAGTGTCCTCACCCAGTGACCTCACCCAGTGTCCTCACCCCCTGTCCTCACCCAGTGACCTCACCCCCTGTCCTCACCCAGTGTCCTCACCCCCAGTCCTCACCCCCTGTCCTCACCCAGTGTCCTCACCCCCAGTCCTCACCCCCTGTCCTCACCCAGTGTCCTCACACCCTGTCCTCACCCAGTGTCCTCACCCCCAGTCCTCACCCCCTGTCCTCACCCAGTGTCCTCACCCCCAGTCCTCACCCCCTGTCCTCACCCAGTGTCCTCACCCCCAGTCCTCACCCCCTGTCCTCACCCAGTGTCCTCACACCCTGTCCTCACCCAGTGTCCTCACCCCCTGTCCTCACCCCCTGTCCACACACCGTGTCCTCACCCAGTGTCCTCACCCCCTGTCCTCACCCCCTGTCCTCATCCAGTGTCCTCACCCCCTGTCCTCACCCAGTGACCTCACCCAGTGTCCTCACCCAGTGTCCTCACCCCCTGTCCTCACACCGTGTCCTCACCCAGTGTCCTCACCCAATGACCTCACCCCCTGTCCTCACCCAGTGACCTCACCCAGTGTCCTCACCCAGTGTCCTCACCCCCTGTCCTCAACCCCTGTCCTCACCCCCTGTCCTCACCCCCTGTCCTCACCCAGTCTCCTCACCCAGTGTCCTCACTACCTGTCCTCACCCAGTGTCCTCACCCACTGTCCTCACCCCCTGTCCTCACCCAGTGTCCTCACCCAGTGTCCTCACCCAGTGACCTCACCCAGTGTCCTCACCCAGTGTCCTCACCCACTGTCCTCACCCCCTGTCCTCACCCAGTGTCCTCACCCAGTGTCCTCACCCAGTGTCCTCACCCAGTGTCCTCACCCAGTGACCTCACCCAGTGTCCTCACCCACTGTCCTCACCCAGTGTCCTCACCCAGTGTCCTCACCCAGTGTCCTCACCCCCTGTCCTCACCCACTGTCCTCACCCAGTGTCCTCACCCGCTGTCCTCACCCCCTGTCCTCACCCAGTGACTTCACCCAGTGTCCTCACCCAGTGTCCTCACCCAATGACCTCACCCCCTGTCCTCACCCAGTGACCTCACCCCCTGTCCTCACCCAGTGTCCTCACCCAGTGTCCTCACCCAGTGTCCTCAGCCAGTGACCTCACACCGTGTCCTCACCCAGTGTCCTCACCCCCTGTCCTCACCCAGTGTCCTCACCCCCTGTCCTCACCCAGTGTCCTCACCCAATGACCTCACCCCCTGTCCTCACCCAGTGACCTCACCCCCTGTCCTCACCCAGTGTCCTCACCCAGTGTCCTCACCCCCTGTCCTCACCCCCTGTCCTCACTCAGTGTCCTCACCCCCTTTCCTCACCCCCTGTCCTCACCCAGTGTCCTCACCCAGTGTCCTCACCCCCTGTCCTCACCCAGTGTCCTCACCCCCTGTCCTCACCCAGTGTCCTCACCCCGTGTCGTCACCCAGTGTCCTCACCCAGTGTCCTCAACCAGTGACCTCACCCAGTGTCTTCACCCCCTGTCCTCACCCCCTGTCCTCACCCAGTGTCTTCACCCCCTGTCCTCACCCCCTGTCCTCACCCAGTGTCCTCACCCCCTGTCCTCACCCCCTGTCCTCACCCCCTGTCCTCACCCCCTGTCCTCACACCGTGTCCTCACCCAGTGTCCTCACCCCCTGTCCTCACACCGTGTCCTCATCCATTGTCCTCACCCCTGTCCTCACCCCCTGTCCACACCCCCCTGTCCTCACCCCCTGTCCTCACCCCTGTCCACACCCCCTGTCCTCACCCCCTGTCCTCACACCGTGTCCTCATCCAGTGTCCTCACCCCCTGTCCTCACCCAGTGTCCTCACCCAATGACCTCACCCTCTGTCCTCACCCAGTGTCCTCACCCCCTGTCCTCAACCCCTGTCCTCACCCAGTGTCCTCACCCCCTGTCCTCACCCCCTGTCCTCACCCAGTGTCCTCACCCAGTGTCCTCACCCAGTGACCTCACCCAGTGTCCTCACCCAGTGTCCTCACCCCCTGTCCTCACCCCCTGTCCTCACCCCCTGTCCTCACCCCCTGTCCTCACCCAGTGTCCTCACCCAGTGTCCTCACCCAGTGACCTCACCCAGTGTCCTCACCCCCTGTCCTCACCCCCTGTCCTCACCCCCTGTCCTCACCCCCTGTCCTCACCCAGTCTCCTCACCCAGTGTCCTCACTACCTGTCCTCACCCAGTGTCCTCACCCAGTGTCCTCACCCACTGTCCTCACCCCCTGTCCTCACCCAGTGTCCTCACCCAGTGTCCTCACCCAGTGACCTCACCCAGTGTCCTCACCCAGTGTCCTCACCCACTGTCCTCACCCCCTGTCCTCACCCAGTGTCCTCACCCAGTGTCCTCACCCAGTGTCCTCACCCAGTGACCTCACCCAGTGTCCTCACCCACTGTCCTCACCCAGTGTCCTCACCCAGTGTCCTCACCCAGTGTCTTCACCCCCTGTCCTCACCCACTGTCCTCACCCAGTGTCCTCACCCAGTGTTCTCAGCCAGTGACCTCACCCCCTGTCCTCACCCAGTGTCCTCACCCAGTGTCCTCACCCACTGTCCTCACCCCCTGTCCTCACCCAGTGACCTCACCCAGTGTCCTCACCCAGTGTCCTCACCCCTGTCCTCACCCAGTGACCTCACCCAGTGTCCTCACCCATGACCTCACCCCCTGTCCTCACCCAGTGACCTCACCCCCTGTCCTCACCCAGTGTCCTCACCCAGTGTCCTCACCCCCTGTCCTCACCCCCTGTCCTCACTCAGTGTCCTCACCCCCTTTCCTCACCCCCTGTCCTCACCCAGTGTCCTCACCCAGTGTCCTCACCCCCTGTCCTCACCCAGTGTCCTCACCCCCTCTACTCACCCAGTGTCCTCACCCCGTGTCCTCACCCAGTGTCCTCACCCAGTGTCCTCACCCAGTGACCTCACCCAGTGTCTTCACCCCCTGTCCTCACCCCCTGTCCTCACCCAGTGTCTTCACCCCCTGTCCTCACCCCCTGTCCTCACCCAGTGTCCTCACCCCCTGTCCTCACCCCCTGGCCTCACCCCCTGTCCTCACACCGTGTCCTCACCCAGTGTCCTCACCCCCTGTCCTCACACCGTGTCCTCATCCAGTGTCCTCACCCCCTGTCCTCACCCCCTGTCCACACCCCCTGTCCTCACCCCCTGTCCTCACCCCCTGTCCTCACACCGTGTCCTCATCCAGTGTCCTCACCCCCTGTCCTCACCCAGTGTCCTCACCCAATGACCTCACCCCCTGTCCTCACCCAGTGTCCTCCCCCAATGACCTCACCCCCTGTCCTCACCCAGTGTCCTCACCCAGTGTCCTCACCCAATGACCTCACCCCCTGTCCTCACCCAGTGTCCTCCCCCAATGACCTCACCCCCTGTCCTCACCCAGTGACCTCACCCAGTGTCCTCACCCCCAGTCCTCACCCCCTGTCCTCACCCAGTGTCCTCACCCCCTGTCCTCACCCCCTGTCCTCACCCAGTGTCCTCACCCCCTGTCCTCACCCCCTGTCCTCACACCGTGTCCTCACCCAGTGTCCTCACCCCCTGTCCTCACCCCCTGTCCTCACCCAGTGTCCTCACCCAGTGTACTCACCCAGTGTCCTCACCCAGTGACCTTAGCCAGTGTCCTCACCCCCTGTCCTCACCCCCTGTCCTCACCCAGTGTCCTCACCCAGTGACCTCACCCAGTGTCCTCACCCCCTGTCCTCACCCAGTGTCCTCACCCCCTGTCCTCACCCCGTGTCCTCACCCAGTGTCCTCACCCAGTGTCCTCACCCAGTGTCCTCACCCAGTGACCTCACCCAGTGTCCTCACACAGTGTCCTCACCCCCTGTCCTCACCCCCTGTCCTCACCCAGTGTCCTCACCCCCTGCCCTCACCCCCTGTCCTCACCCCCTGTCCTCACCCCCTGTCCTCACCCCCTGTCCTCACACAGTGTCCTCACCCAGTGACCTCACCCCCTGTCCTCACCCAGTGTCCTCACCCCCTGTCCTCACCCAGTGTCCTCACCCCCTGTCCTCACCCAGTGTCCTCACCCAGTGACCTCACCCCGTGACCTCACCCAGTGTCCTCACCCAGTGACCTCACCCCGTGGCCTCACCCAGTGTCCTCACCCAGTGTCTGCACCCAGTGACCTCACCCCGTGACCTCACCCAGTGTCCTCACCCCCTGTCCTCACCCAGTGTCCTCACCCCCTGTCCTCACCCAGTGTCCTCACCCAGTGTCCTCACCCAGTGTCCTCACCCAGTGTGCTCACCCAGTGTCTGCACCCAGTGTCTGCACCCAGTGTCCTCACCCAGTGTCCTCACCCCCTGTCCTCACCCAGTGTCCTCACCCAGTGTCCTCACCCCCTCTCCTCACCCAGTGTCCTTACCCAGTGTCCTCACCCCCTGTCCTCACCCAGTGTCCCCACCCCCTGTCCTCACCCAGTGTCCTCACCCCCTGTCCTCACCCAGTGTCCTCACCCAGTGTCTGCACCCAGTGTCCTCACCCCCTGTCCTCACCCAGTGTCCTCACCCAGTGTCCTCACCCCCTCTCCTCACCCAGTGTCCTTACCCAGTGTCCTCACCCCCTGTCCTCACCCAGTGTCCCCACCCCCTGTCCTCACCCAGTGTCCTCACCCCCTGTCCTCACCCAGTGTCCTCACCCAGTGTCCTCACCCAGTGTCCTCACCCAGTGTCCTCACCACCTGTCCTCACCCAGTGTCCTCACCCCCTGTCCTCACCCCCTGTCCTCACCCCCTGTCCTCACCCAGTGTCCTCACCCCCTGTCCTCACCCAGTGTCCTCACCCAGTGTCCTCACACAGTGTCCTCACCCCCTGTCCTCACCCAGTGTCCTCACCCCCTGTCCTCACCCAGTGTCCTCACCCAGTGTCCTCACCCCCTGTCCTCACCCAGTGTCCTCACCCCGTGTCCTCACCCAGTGTCCTCACCCCCTGTCCTCACCCAGTGTCCTCACCCAGTGTCCTCACCCCCTGTCCTCACCCCCTGTCCTCACCCCCTGTCCTCACCCAGTGTCCTCACCCCCTGTCCTCACCCCCTGTCCTCACCCAGTGTCCTCACCCCCTGTCCTCACCCAGTGTCCTCACCCCCTGTCCTCACCCAGTGTCCTCACCCAGTGTCCTCACCCCCTGTCCTCACCCCCTGTCCTCACCCAGTGTCCTCACCCCCTGTCCTCACCCAGTGTCCTCACCCCGTGTCCTCACCCCGTGTCCTCACCCAGTGTCCTCACCCCCTGTCCTCACCCCCTGTCCTCACCCAGTGACCTCACCCAGTGTCCTCACCCAGTGTCCTCACCCAGTGTCCTCACCCTGTGTCCTCACCCCGTGTCCATTGGAACCGATTCTGGGGGAGGTGGGACCAGTACAAACCGGACAGTCTGCACCTGGGCAGGGCCGGGACCGCTCTCCTAGGGGGAGTATTTGCTAGTGCTGTTGGGGAGGGTTTAAACTGAAGTGGCAGGGGGTTGGGCACCTGAGCAGGGAGACAGAGGAAAGCGTGTCAGGAAAGGACAGAAGGTATGGAGTAAAAGGTAAAGTGTTAAAAAAGGAAAAAGCAGGAACTATGTGTCACAAAACATATTTGAAAGTTCTTTATCTGAATGCACGTAGCATTCGTAACAAAATGGACGCGTTAACGGCACAAATAACTACGTATGGGTATGATCTTGTGGCCATTACAGAAACATGGCTGCAAGGTGACAACGACTGGGAACTAAATATGCCTGGGTATTTAACAATCAGGAAGGACAGGCAGGAAGGAAGGGGAGGTGGGGTGGCTATGTTAATAAAGGAAGGAATCACTGTAATACAGAGAAATGATATTGGGTCAAAGGAACAGGATAATGAAACAGTTTGGGTGGAGATAAGGAATAATAAGGGGAAAAAAACACTAGTGGGAGTAGTACATAGGCCTCCTAATAGTTGCAACTCTGCTGGAAGAAGTATTAATCAGGAAATAGTTGGGGCATGTAATAAGGGAACAGCTATAATTATGGGGGATTTTAACTATCATATTAACTGGACAAATCAAATTGGGCAGGGCAGCCTTGAGGAAGAGTTTATTGAGTGTATTAGGGATGGATTTCTTGAGCAGTATGTAACTGATCCTACAAGGGGGCAAGCAACCTTGGACCTGGTCCTGTGTAATGAGTCAGGATTAATTAAAATGTCCTAGTTAAGGATCCCCTTGGAATGAGTGACCATAACATGGTTGAATTCCATATCCAATTAGAGGGTGAGAAGGTTGGTTCTCAAACAAGCGTACTGAGCTTGAATAAAGGAGACTTTGATGGTATAAGAGCGGAATTGATTAAAGTGGACTGGGAAAATAGATTAAAGGGTAAGACGGTACATGAGCAGTGGTGTTCATTTAAGGAGTTATTTTACAACTTTCAAAAGAAATATATTCCACTGAGGAAAAAAGGGTGTAAAAGAAATGACAGCCATCCGTGGCTAAGTAAAGAAATTAAGGATAGTATCCGACTAAAAACAAGGACATATAAGGTAGCCAAACTTAGTGGGAGGATAGAAGATTGGGAAGTCTTCAAAAGACAGCAAAAAGTAACTAAAGGATTGATTAAGAAAGGGAAGATAGATTATGAAAATAAATTAGCAAAAAATATAAAAACAGATAGCAAGAGGTTCTATAGTTATATAAAAAGAAAAAGGGTGGCTAAGGCAAACGTAGGTCCCTTAGAGGATGAGACCGGGAAATTAATGGTGGGAAACATGGAGATGGCAAAAATGCTGAACAAATATTTTGTTTCAGTCTTTACGGTAGAGGACTCTAAGAATATCCCAACACTGGACAAACAGGGGGCTCTAGTGGGGGAGGAGCTAAATACGATTAAAATCACTAAGGAATTGGTACTCAGTAAAATAATGGGACTCGAGGCGGATAAATCCCCTGGACCTGATGGCTTACATCCTAGGGTCTTGAGGGAAGTGGCAGTAGGGATTGTGAATGCTTTGGTAATAATTTTCCAAAATTCCCTGGACTCAGCAAAGGTCCCGGCAGATTGGAAAACTGCTAATGTAACACCCTTATTTAAAAAGGGTAGTAGGCAGAAGGCTGGAAATTATAGACCAGTTAGCCTAACATCTGTGGTGGGTAAAATTTTGGAGTCTATTATTAAGGAGACAGTAACGGGACATTTAGATAAACATAATTTAATAGGACAAAGTCAGCATGGCTTTATGAAGGGGAAGTCATGTCTGACAAATTTGCTTGAGTTCTTTGAGGACATAACGTACAGGGTGGATAAAGGGGAACCAGTGGACGTAGTGTATTTAGACTTCCAGAAGGCATTCGACAAGGTGCCACATAAAAGATTATTGCTCAAGATAAAAAATCACTGGATTGGGGGTAATATTCTGGCATGGGTGGAGGATTGGTTATCTAACAGGAAGCAGAGAGTTGGGATAAATGGTTCATTCTCGGACTGGCAACCAGTAGCCAGTGGTGTTCCGCAGGGGTCGGTGCTGGGTCCCCAACTCTTTACAATCTATATTAACAATTTGGAGGAGGGGACCGAGTGTAACATATCAAAGTTTGCAAATGATACAAAGATGGGAGGGAAAGTAGAAAGTGAGGAGGACATAAAAAACCTACAAGGGGATATAGACAGGCTGGGTGAGTGGGCGGAGATTTGGCAGATGCAATACAATATTGGAAAATGTGAGGTTATGCACTTTGGCAGGAAAAATCAGAGAGCAAGTTATTATCTTAATGGCGAGAAACTGGAAAGTACTGCAATACAAAGGGATCTGGGGGTCCTAGTGCAAGAAAATCAAAAAGTTAGTATGCAGGTGCAGCAGGTGATCAAGAAGGCCAATGGAATGTTGGCTTTTATTGCTAGGGGGATAGATTATAAAAACAGGGAGGTATTGCTGCAGTTATATAAGGTTTTGGTGAGACCGCACCTGGAATACTGCATACAGTTTTGGTGTCCATACTTAAGAAAAGACATACTTGCTCTCGAGGCAGTACAAAGAAGGTTCACTCAGTTAATCCCGGGGATGAGGTGGTGGACATATGAGGAGAGGTTGAGTAGATTGGGACTCTACTCATTGGAGTTCAGAAGAATGAGAGGCGATCTTATTGAAACACATAAGATTGTGAAGGGGCTTGATCGGGTGGATGCGGTAAGGATGTTCCCAAGGATGGGTGAAACTAGAACTAGGGGGCATAATCTTAGAATAAGGGGCTGCTCTTTCAAAACTGAGATGAGGAGAAACTTCTTCACTCAGAGGGTAGTAGGTCTGTGGAATTTGCTGCCCCAGGAAGCTGTGGAAGCTACATCATTAAATAAATTTAAAACAGAAATAGATAGTTTCCTAGAAGTAAAGGGAATTAGGGGTTACGGTGAGCGGGCAGGAAATTGGACATGAGGCTGAGTTCGGATCGGTCAGGACCCTGTGGGTGGCGGAGCGGGCCCAGGGGCTGAGTGGCCGGGTCCTGCTCCTACTTCTTGTGTTCTTTAGATTTGAGGTTAGGATCAGATCAGCCATGATCTTATTGAATGGCGGAGCAGGCTCGAGGGGCCGATTGGCGTACTCCTGCTCCTATTTCTTATGTTCTTATGTTCTTATGTCCTCACCCTGTGTCCTCACCCAATGGCCCGAGGGACCCGTTTTTTCTGCGAATACCATTACGATGCTCGATTTTGGATGCATCGGTTGCAGCAATTTTAAACCAGTGACTTTATGGCTGTAATTTTCTCAAGGGAGGCGGGTTGGGGGCGGGGAACCTCCGAGGTGGCTGGGAGACCCAGGAGGCCAGGTTTCCCACAGGCACTGCTGACTTTAACGGCAGGGCCTGATTTGAATGTGAGGCCTCGGATTCCCACCCGCAGCCAGCCAGATTGAGAGGCTGGCTGGCTGCGGGCGGGTAGGCCTCAGGGGTCAAGTCCAGGGGAGGGGTCGCGGGGTTGGCACAATCGGGGATCAGTTTTGGGGGGTGGATCGGGGGTCGGAATGGCAGTATTGGGGACCGGGAGCGGGAGCAGTATCGGGGAAGGTGGTCGGGGGGGTCGCCAGGGTGGGTTCGGCCGGGGATCGGGGATCGGCAGGGGGTTGGAGGATCGGCAGGGGGTTGGGGATCAGGAGGGGGTTATGGGATCGCTGAGTGTCGGCTGGGGATCGGTGGGGGCGAGAGAGGATCAGGGCCGGCCACAGCATCATCGGTGGAGTGGGGGTGGGGGGAGGCCTCGTGGGGGGTCTCCGATCGCAGGGGTTGGGCTAGTTAGAGACCCTGGATCCAGGAGGTAGGTATAAATCCACTTACCTCCTGGATGCAGCGGACCCCGCCTCTGTTTAACTGCCGGGTTTCACGAATTGTGTGAAACCCATCCACATGCAGTTAAATTCAAACTGGACGGGGAAAAAAGAGGCTTCCAGCCTCATTATAATATTTAAATTGACGTTCCTCCCCATGGGAGTGGATTGGTTGCCCGCCCCTCGTCCCGCCCCTGTTAAAACCAGAAGGGTTGGAGATGGGATCAGGTCGGGAAGTCCATTTTTAATAGTTTAACTGCACCCATGCTCCAAACACACCATTTTCTTTTCGGGGAAAATTCCGGCCATGTTCCTCTACAGTATCCAGAAGCAGCAGAGGGGTAGCCAAGCCTGTCCTGATCAGATACTTGGACTACAGGGAGTAGGAATAAAGGAAGAAGCTGAAAAGTGTATCCTCTCAGTGTGATATCATCTCTCCAGACTGGGAAATGACCCTATTCTCTGTGCCTTAGCACTTGGTTCTTGGCCAAGTATTGAGCTTAAACATTTTTATTGATGAGATTGAATCCTCACAGACTGGTGTGCTCTAAGGGGTTTGGATCGAACTGTGTGATATCACTAATCAACACGTCAGCATATCTGCATGAAATCCCTCCGCTTAAAGTAGATGGCTGAACACTTTCACTTAGGTACAGATAGAGAAAGTCACAGAGTGCATTTCTTAGTAACATCCCACTTGGCTCCAGACCTCATGACAACCTTGGTCCAAACATGGACAAAGGAGCTGAATTCCAGAGGTGAGGTGAGAGTGACTGCCCTTGACATCAAGGCAGCATTTGACCGAGTGCGGCATCAAGGAGCCCTAGTAAAACTGAAGTCACGGGAATCGGGGGGAAAACTCTCCACTGGCTGGAGTCATACCTAACACAAAGGAAGATGGTTGTGGTGGTTGGAGGTCAATCATCCCAGCCCCAGGACATTGCTGCAGGAGTTCCTCAGGGCAGTGTCCTAGGCCCAACCATCTTCAGCTGCTTCATCAATGATCTTCCCCCCATCATAAGGTCAGAAATGGGGATGTTCGCTGATGACTGCACAGTGTTCAGCACCATTCGCAACTCCTCAGATAATGAAGCAGTCCATGCCCGCATGCAGCAAGACCTGGACGACATTCAGGCTTGGGCTGATAAGTGGCAGGTAACATTCGCACCACTCAAGTGCCAGGCAATGACTATCTCCAACAAGTGAGCATCTAACCACCTCCCCATGACATTCAACGGTATTACCATCGCCGAATCCCCCACCATCAATATCCTGGGGGTCACCATTGACCAGAAACTTAATTGGACCAGCCACATAAATAGTGTGGCAACAAGAGCAGGTCAGAGGCTTGGTATTCTGTGGCAAGTGTCTCACCTCCCGACCGCCTTTCCACCATCTACAAGGCACAAGTCAGGAGTGTGATGGAATACTCTTCACTTGCCTGGATGAGTGCAGCTCCAACAACACTCAAGAAGCTCAACACCATCCTGGACAAAACAGCCCGCTTGATTGGCACCCCATCCACCACCCTAAACATTCACTCCCTCCACCACCGGCGTACCGTGGCTGCAGTGTGTACCAGCTACAAGATGCACTGCAGCAACTCGCCAAGGCTTCTCCGGCAGCAACTCCCAAACCCGTGACCTCCCCACCTAGAAGGACAAAGGCAGCAGGTGCATGGGAACACCATTACCTGCAAGTTCCCCTCCAAGTTCCACACTATCCTGACTTGGAAGTATATCGCCGATCCATCATCGTCGCTGGGTCAAAACCCTGGAACTCCCTCCCTAACAGCACTGTGGGAGCTCCTTCACCACACGGACTGCAGTGGATTAAGAAGAAGGTCCATCACCACCTTCTCAAGGGCAATTAGGGATGGGCAATAAATGCTGGCCTTGCCAGCGATGCCCACATCCGAAGAATGAATTAAAAGAAAATGTTTTATTCAAATCTAATTCGGTTAGCAGGACCCGGGTGAAGTTGTAACCGAGGCCTGAGTGGGGAAGTGGCCACAGTTTTCTTCATTTTCTACTTCACTCTCCTGTACCTCTTCCTTTTTTAAATTTGTTTATGGGATCAGGGCGTCGCTGGCAATGCCAGCATTTATTGCCCATCCCTCGTTGCCCTTGAGAAGGTGGTGGTGAGCCGCCTTCTTGAACCACTGCAGTCCGTGTGGTGAAGGTACTCCCACAGTGCTGTTAGGGAGGGAGTTCCAGGATTTTGACCCAGCGACAATGAAGGATCGGCGATATACTTCTAAGTCAGGATGGTGTGTGACTTGGAGGGGAACTTGGAGGTGGTGGTGTTCCCATGCGCCTGCTACCCTTGTCCTTCTAGGGGGAAGAGGTCGTGGGTTTGGGAGGTGCTGCCGAAGAAGCCTTGGTGAGTTGCTGCAGTGCATCTTGCAGATGGTACACATTGCAGTCACGGTACGCCGGTGGTGGAGGGAGTGAATGTTTAGGGTGGTGGATGGGGTGCCAATCAAGCGGGCTGCTTTGTCCTGGATGGTGTCGAGCTTCTTGAGTGTTGTTCCAGCTGCACTCATCCAGGCAAGTGGAGAGTATTCCATCATACTCCTTACTTGTGCCTTGTAGATGGTGGAAAGGCTTTGGGGAGACAGGAGGTGAGACACTCTCCGCAGAATACCTAACCTCTGACCTGCTCTTGTTGCCACACTATTTATGTGGTTGGTCCAGTTAAGTTTCTGGTTAATGGTGACCCGCAGAATGTTGATAGTGGGGGATTCGGCAATGGTAATGCCGTTGAATGTTAAGGGAAGATGGTTAGGCTCTCGCTTGTTGGAGATAGTCATTGCCTGGCACTTCTGTGGTACGAATGTTACCTGCCACTTATCAGCCCAAGCCTGAACGTCGTCCAGGTCATGTTACATGTGGGCATGGACTGCTTCATTATCTGTGGAGTTGTGAATGGTGCTGAACACTGTGCAGTCATAGCGAACATCCCCATTTCTGACCTTATGTTGGAGGGAAGGTCATTGATGAATCAGCTGAAGATGGTTGGGCCTAGGACACTGCCCTGAGGAACTCCTGCAGCGATGTCCTTGGGCTGTGATGATTGACCTTCAACCACCACAACCATCTTCCTTTGTGCTAGGTATGAATCCAGCCAGTGAAGCGTTTTCCCCCTGATTCCCATTGACTTCAGTTTTACTAGGGCTCCTTGATGCCAGACTAAGTACGGTTTAAACAGAGTGCTGTGAGTTGGATGAGTCAGAGGGCTAAAAATTGAGTCGCGCCCCATTTACTTTCAGCGCCCCGAAAAAATTAGCGGCCCCGCGCCGGAACTTCAGTGGTTGCGCCCCAAGAGGGAAGCGGGGCGCCACTGGAAGCACCCCGCATCCCTCTTGGGGCGCTGCGAGGGAATATCCTGGCGCTACGTGCCGCAGCGCCAGGCGCTGCGGCACGTCGCGCCGCGGTATTGCAGGCCTTCCTCCCCTTCTTAAAGGGGAGGGACCCTGCGCAGCGCGAACCGGGGCCCAGCTGGGCCCCCAGGGATCGGGAGTGCCGGCAAAAGAGCCCGGCACTCAAGAGAAGTGCCGGGCTCTTGGAGCGCAGCCGGCACTTCACGGTGGGGGGGCTTCACGGGGGCCGGGGACAGCAACGGAGGCAGGTGCTGGCAGGCGGCCAGCAACAAAAATGGCCGCCTGCCACCTCCCCTTTAAATATCGCCGCCCCGGCTGCACGTACGCCTCCCTGAACCCGTCGGACATAGCGTCTGGCGGTAAATCAGGGGGCGCGACTGAAGATCGCGGCTGGAGCGCGAGCGGGGTGCTGCGCACGGCGATGACATCATCGCCGGCGGCGCAGCGCCACAGGGCGCTACCGGCTGGCGCCGCCGCTAACCTCCCGCTGAATTTTATGGGAGGCGTGGGCGGCGCTGCGCCCGGGCGTTAGCTGCTTTACGCCCCATTAGCGCCCTCTTAAGGCGCTAACGGGAGGCGCAAGCAGCTGAATTTTTCCCCCAGAGAGTCTTAACTGTTTGCTAAAATCAAACTTTTGTTTGTTTTGTTGTGGCTGCCGCGAAACACGAATTAAGGCCGAGTCCATGTGTGGAACACAAAAGCTTTTTATTACATCTGCCTGCTAAGATGGCTGCTAACACTAGAATCTGGAAGGTACTGAGGCCCCGCCCACTCCTTTTCTCCTGCCTTAAAGGCAAGGTGCCCGATTTATTGTCCACGGACGGAAAAGTGGATTGCGCCCGTTTAGGTGGCGATCCGCCACACAGCTCCCCCCAGAATCCGCTGAGGAGGTGTGGACAAGATGGTGCGGCGGTCTGATGGGCCGGCCGGAGCGGCTCTTGTAGGACGCCGGTGGACTTGGAACGGCCGGGCGTGGAGCAGCCGGGTGAACCGGCTTGAGGGCAGGTCGGCCGCGTGGCGGTGGACGAGCTACAGGGACCTGCTCACCGGGCTCCGAGTGTGCTGGCTTGAGTCGGTCAACCGACACTTTTTCGGTCCTGTAGCCCACTTGCAGGGTGAAAAATTTGTCCCCAGCCTGTAGCACCTTGTAGGGCCCGTCGTATGGGGGTTCAAGGGGTCCGCGGTGGGCATCGTGCCGGACGAAAACAAACCGTGCCTGGTGCAGGCTTAGTGGGACGTGTGAGGTGGATTCGCCGTGTCGGGCAATGGGCACCGGGGCGAACTGCAGCGCCGGTGAGGCGAAGTCGTGGCGTTGCTGGTCGGCTGACCAGGGTGTCGTGGCAGTGGGCAGGAACTCGCCGGGTACGCGCAGCGGCTGACCGTACACGAGCTCTGCTGCCGATGCGTGGAGGTCTTCTTTAACCGCGGTGCGCAGGCCGAGGAGGACCCACGGAAGTCGGTCGGTCCAGGCGCCGTCTTGGAGGCTGGCTCGAAGAGATGCCTTCAAGGATCTGTGGAACCGCTCACACAGTCCGTTGGCTTGGGGGTGGTACGCTGTGGTGCGGTGAATGGTCACCCCGAGATTGCGTGCGATGGCAGTCCAGAGTTCAGAGGTAAATTGCGGACCTCTGTCCGACGTCATGTCGGAGGGGATGCCGAACCGTGCGACCCAGGTGCTGACGAAGGCTCTGGCGATGTCGGCGGTGGTGGTAGAGGTCAGTGGAATTGCCTCGGGCCAGCGCGTGGTGCGGTCAACGATCATCAGCAAGTGCGTGTGGCCTTGCGATGGCGGCAGGGACCCGACGATGTCCACGTGGATGTGGTCGAATCTACGCGAAGGGACGGTAAATTCCTCGAGGGATGCTTTCGTGTGTTGCTGCACCTTGGCCCGTTGGCAGGCTAGGCAGGAGTTGGCCCAAGTACGCACATCCTTGCGAAGGCCGCGCCAGACAAAGCGGTTGGCTACCAATTTGATGGCTGCGCGGGCGCCGGGGTGGGAGAGGTTGTGGAGAATCTCGAATACCTGGCGGCGCCAGGACGCTGGGACGACGGGCCGAGGTTGATGTAGGGATATGTCGCACTTGACCGTGACTGCGGTCGGGCCACAGGCGACGTCGGCCAGGCGTAGCCCTGGTAGGTTGGTGGGTGCGGAGAGCAGATCAGGGTCGGTGATCTGGTCTGCTGCGAGTTGAGCGTAGTCGACTGCCAGGTGTGCGGCGTGGATGGCGGGGCGGGAGAGGCAGTCGGCTACCACATTGTCTCGGCCGGAGACGTGTTGGATGTCCGTGGTGAACTCGGACACTGCCGCGAGCTGGCGCTGCTGCCTGGCGGACCAGGGGTCGGTTGTCTTTGCCATTGCGAATGTCAGGGGCTTGTGGTCGACAAACGCAGTGAAGGGGTGGCCCTCCAGCAAAAACCGAAAATGGCGGACCGCCAGGAACATCGCGAGGAGCTCGCGGTCGAAGGTGCTGTATTGACCTCCGGGGGGCGTAGTTGGCGGCTGAAGAAGGCAAGTGGTTGCCAGGCGCCGTCGACCCACTGCTCATACACGGCGCTGACCGCGTGGTCGGAGGCGTCCGTGGTGAGCGCTACCCTGGCATTGGGCCGTGGGTGCGCGAGCAGGGTGGCGTTAGCGAGCGCCGTCTTGGTGGAGTCGAAGGCGGCTGACGCGTCTGCCGTCCATTCAACCGCCATCTTGCCGCTCCTGCCCCGGAGGGCTTCATACAGGGGCCTCATGAGGGACGCCGCTTTGGGGATGAAGCGGTTGTAGAAATTCACCATCCCGAGGAACTCCTGGAGGCCTTTGATGGTGGTGGGGCGGGGAAATTGTTGGACGGCCTGCACCTTGGTGGGCAGGGGAATGGCCCCAGCATGGGTGATGTGGTGGCCGAGGAAGTCGATCTTGTCCAGGCCGAACTGGCATTTGGCTGGGCTGAGGATGAGCCCGTGGTCGCTGAGGCGCCCGAACAGGATGTGAAGGTGCTCGAGGTGTTCCTGCTTGGAGGAACTGGCTACCAGGATGTCATCCAGGTAGACGAACAGGAACTTCAGGTCCCGAAGGACCGAGTCCATGAGCCTTTGGAATGACTGGGCCGCCTTTTTGAGGCCGAAGGGCATCCGCAGGAACTCGAAAAGGCCGAAGGGGGTGATTACGGCTGTCTTGGAGACGTCCGCGGGGTGGACGGGGACTTGGTGGTAGCCGCGCACCAGGTCGACCTTGGAAAAGACTGAGCGGCCGGCCAGTCTAGCCGAGAAGTCCTGGATGTGCGGCATGGGGTACCGATCCGGGGTGGTGGCGTTGTTGAGGCGGCGGTAATCCCTGCAGGGGTGCCAAACCCGCCTGGTTTGGGGGCGATGTGGAGTGGGGAGGCCCAGGGACTGTTGGAGCGGCGGATGATGCCGAGCTGTTCCATGGTCGCAAACTCGTTCCGCGCGATCTCCAGTTTGGCCGGGTCCATCCTGCGGGCGTAGGCATACACTGGGGGGCCTCTGGTGGGGATGAAGTGTTCCACCTCATGTTTGGCGGCCTCCGCGGAGAAGGTTGAATTGGTAAGGGCCGGGAATTCGGCCAGGAGTGCCGAGTAGTCATCCGTGGCCCGGGCGTGGCACTGTGACGCCATGTTGGCGGGTTGACGGGGGGCCATGGCGCCCAGGATGGGGGACATGGTGTTCATGTCCACGAGGCGGTGACGGGGGATGTCTACCAGTAGGCCGTGGGCACACAGGAAATCTGCGCCGATGAGAGGGGAGAGCACCTTGGCAGTGATGAACTCCCATCAGTAGCGGCGACCAGCGAGGTCGAGGGTGACTGTGCGGGTGCCGTACATCAGATGTCCGAGCCGTTAGCAGCAGTCAGCGCCGGTCCTCATTTGCCCTTTTAGATGTCGAGGGCGGAGGCCGGGATGATGCTGTGCTGAGCTCCAGTGTCGCACAGGAACCGCCGACCGGTTTTGTCATCCGTGACGTACAGCAGGGAGCCCGCGTGGCCCACGGCCATCGCGGGGGCTGGTACGGGGGCGGACTTGAAAGAGCAGGGAGGTGTGCACCGTTGTGCCCTGGCGCCGAACCGTGTGTGGTAGTAACAGTGGCCCGGGTTAGTGGGGCGCGAAGGCCCCATGAGCCCGGTGGCTGGGCCTTGTGGCCGCGTGGTGGCCGGTGAGGGGCGCACCCAGGAAGTGGCTGCCAGGTCCGGAGTGACGTCGCAGCTGGATTGAGCGGACAGCAGCTTGTCGGCCTCATCGGCCAGGGCTTCCAGGTCCGTGAGGCCGGACGCCACGATCGCTGGGCGGATGCTGAGAGGTAGCTGGCGGATGAACAGCGTGCGGAAGAGGGATCCGGGTGGGCTCTTGTCGGTGAGGGAGAGCATGTGGGAGAGGAGGTCTGACAGTGAGGCATCACCGAGGCCTGGAAGGTCGAGGAGGTGGCAGTTTCGCTGGTATGCCGAGGCCGTAAATTTTTTAAGGAGCGCGGCCTTAAGATGTGCATACTTGCCCTCCCCTGGTGGGTTCTGCAGCACTGTCCAGACCTTCGTAACTGTGGAGCTACCGAGTGATGTGACGAGAAAGTCGGACTTCGTCCCATCTGTGGTGATGTTTCGCAGCCAGAAACGCGACTCGGCTTGAAGGAACCAGACTTTGGGCTGGTTTTCCCAAAACTCCGGCAGTTTCACGGAAACTGCGTTCGTGTCCGCCATTGCAGTGCTCGGAATACGTTCTGAGCGTCGGGGTCACCAATGTTGTGGCTGCCGCGAAACACGAATTAAGGCCGAGTCCATGTGTGGAACACAAAAGCTTTTTATTACATCTGCCTGCTAAGATGGCAGCTAACACTCGAATCTGGAAGGTTCTGAGGCCCTGCCCACTCCTTTTCTCCTGCCTTAAAGGCAAGGTGCCCGATTTATTGTCCACGGACGGAAAAGTGGATTGCGCCCGTTTAGGTGGCGATCCGCCACAGTTTCACATTTACTGTTACTGTTTACTGTTTAAAATCTAAATTTCCCGGCTTTAAGCAGGGTTCTAAAGGGATGTACAAGGCCTACAATTCAGAGCAGCTGAAGGCAGTTAATAAGGGAAACTAGATTAAACTTGTTCTCCTGTAGCTGGGCTCAGCAAGTCTCCTTTGTTTCAGGGCCTCTAAAAACAGGCTTTGAAGTGCGATTTTGCACTGAGTGCAGTTTAAACAGAGTGCTGCGAGTTGGCTGAGTCAGGGAGTTAGGTGAGGAGTGGAAGGAGGAGCTCCCTTGCTTCACCTTTGTTTTTCCTAACTTTTCACCCTGTAGGAATTGGTTCTTACTTTACACCAATGAAAGAGTCTGAGAGCGGGAGCAGTCATACAACAACAACTGTGAAACCGCTAAAGTGATGTCACAACCAGGGAAGGAGCTGATTGGTAAATAGGACCTGGTGAGTATTTCTACAGTCCAGTCGTTAAAGTGAAAGTAAGGTCTCTAGTTTAGAGTGAGTAGTGTTTAAAGGGAAGTAAGGTCCCTAGTGTATTTAATATTCTTTAATTTAAAGGAAGTAAAGGGAGTAAATTGGGGGTAGGACATGGCAGCGCAGCTCGGCTGCGTGGAGTGCTCCTCCTGTGCTATGTGGGAAGTCAGGGACACTTTCGGTGTCCAGGGCGAACACATGTGCAGGAAGTGTCTCCAGCTGCAGCTACTCAAAATCTGTGTTTCGGAGCTGGAGCTGCGGCTGGAGTCACTGTGGAGCATCCGCGAAGCTGAGATCTTCGTGGATAACACGTTTAACGAGGTGGTCACACCGCAGGTAAAGAGTGCACAGGCAGACAGGAAATGGGTGACCACCAGACAGAGTAAACGAACGAGGAAGGTAGTGCAGGAGTCCCCTGGGTCCATCTCCCTCTCTGACAGATTTTCTGTTTTGGATACTGCTGGGGGAGATGGTTTCTCAGGGGAATACAGCAAAAGCCAAGTTCGTGGCACTACGAGTGGCTCAGCTGCACAGGAGGGGAGGAAAAAGAGTGGGAGAGCAACAGTGATAGGGGATTCTATCGTAAGGGGAAAGATAGACGTTTCTGTGGCCGCAGACGTGACTCTAGGATGGTATGTTGCCTCCCTGGTGCCAGGGTCAAGGATGTCACTGAACGGCTGCAGGGCATTCTGAAGGGGGAGGGTGAACAGTCAGAGGTCGTGGTTCACATTGGTACCAACGACATGGGTAGAAAGAGGGATGAGGTCCTGCAACAAGAATTTAGGGAGCTAGGTAGCAGATTAAAAAGCAGGACCTCAAAGGTTGTAATCTCTGGATTACTCCCGGTGCCACGTGCTAGTGAGTATAGGAATAGGAGGATAGAGCAGATGAATGTGTGGCTTAAGAGTTGGTGCAGGAGGCAGGGCTTTAGTTTCCTGGATCACTAGGTCTGCTTCTGTACAAGTCGGACGGGTTGCACCTGAACCAGAACGGGACCAACATCCTTGCGGGGAGGTTTGCTAGTACTGTTGGTGGGGGTTTAAACTAACTTGGCAGGGGGATGGGATACGGAGTGGAGCTATAGTAGGGGGTGATGCACAGCCAAATATAGAGGAAAAAACAAGTCAGCCTGGAAGGCAGACCAAATATGTAATGGCACAAGGGAGTATGGCAAGGCTGGATTGCATTTATTTTAATGCAAGGAGTCTTGCGAGTAAGGCAGATAAATTGAAGGTGTTGATGAACACATGGGAGTATGACATTGTTGCTATCACAGAGACATGGTTGAGGGAGGGGCAGGACTGGCAGCTCAATATTCCGGGGTATAGAATCTTCAGGCGAGACAGAGGGGGATGTAAAAGAGGAGGGGGTGTCGCAATATTAATCAAGGAGTCAATTACTGCTGTAAGGAGGGATGATATTTTAGCAGGTTCCTCTAATGAGGCCATATGGGTAGAACTTAAAAACAAAAAGGGGGCAAGCACTTTGCTGGGAGTGTACTATAGGCCCCCAAACAGTCAGGGGGAGATAGAGGAACAGATATGTAGGCAAATCTCAGAGAAGTGTAGAAATAATAGGGTAATAATAGTAGGGGATTAACTGGGATAGTCAGAGTGTGAAAGGCTTAGAGGGTGCGGAATTCTTAAAGTGCATCCAGGAGAGCTTTTTGAGCCAGCAAGTAGAAAGTCCTACAAGAGAGGGGGCGGTACTGGACCTAATTCTAGGGAATGTAGCCGGGCAAGTGGTAGAAGTGTTAGTAGGAGAGCATTTTGGTGATAGTGACCATAATTCGGTGAGATTTAAGGTAGTCATGGAAAAGGACAAAGATGGACCGGAAATAAAGGTTCTAAATTGGGGAAGGCCGATTTTAATATGATAAGGCAGGATCTGGCCAAAGTGGATTGGGATAAGCTACTTGTAGGAAAATCCACATCAGAGCAGTGGGAGTCTTTCAAGAAAGGAAATAGAGAGAGTACAACGTCAACATGTTCCCGTAAAGGTCAAGGGTGGGACCAACAAGCCCAGGGAACCCTGGATGTCAAGGGATATACAAGAATGGATTAGGAAAAAAAGGGAGGCTTTTGGCAAATATAAAGGACTAAAAACAGTGGAAGCCCTAGAGGAGTATAGAAAGTGCAGGGTGGTACTTAAAAAAGAATTTAGGAGAGCGAAGAGGGGGCATGAAAAAACACTGGCGGGCAAAATAAAGGAAAATCCCAAGGTGTTTTATAAGTATATTAAGGGCAAGAGGATAACCAGGGAAAGAGTAATGCCCATTAGGGACCAAAGTGGCAATCTGTGTGTAGAGCTGGAAGAGGTAGGTGAGGTTTTAAATGAATATTTTGCATCTGTGTTCACTATGGAGAAGGACGATGTAGGCATAGAAATCAGGCAGGGGGATTGTGATATACTTGAACAAATTAGTATTGAGAGGGAGGAGGTACTAACGGTTTTAGCGGGCTTAAAGGAATAAATTCCCAGGCCCAGATGAGATGTAGCCCAGGCTGCTGTGTGAGGCAAGGGAGGAGCAGGGGTCTGACACAAATTTTCAGAATCTCTCTGGCCACAGGGTAGGTGCCTGAGGACTGGAGGACAGCTAACGTAGTACCATTATTCAAGAAGGGTAGTAGGGATAAACCAGGGAATTACAGGCCAGTGAGCCTAACATCAGTGGTAGGGAAATTATTGGAAAAAATTCTGAGGGACAGAATTAGTCTCCACTTGGAGAGGCAAGGATTAATCAAGGAGAGTCAGCACGGCTTTGTCAGGGGGAGATTATGTCTAACCAATTTGATTGAATTTTTCGAGGGGGTGACTAGGTATGTGGATGAGGGTAGTGTAGTTGATATAGTCTACATGGACTTCAGTAAGGCTTTTGACAAAGTCCCGCATGGGAGACTGGTCAAGAAGGTAAGAGCCCATGAGATCCAGGGCAATTTGGCACATTGGATCCAAAATTGGCTTAGTGGCAGGAGGCAGAGGGTGATGGTCGAAGGTTGTTTTTGTGACTGGAAGCCTGTGTCCAGTGGTGTACCGCAGGGATCGGTGCTGGGTCCTTTGCTGTTTGTAGTGTACATTAATGATTTAGATATGAATGTAGGAGGTATGATCAGTAAATTCACAGATGACACAAAAATTGGTGGGGTGGTAAATAGCGAGGAGGGAAGCCTCAGACTACAGGACGATATAGATGGGATGGTTAGATGGGCAGAACAGTGGCAAATGGAATTTAACCCTGAAAAGTGTGAGGTGATGCATTTTGGGAGGACTAACACAGCAAGAGAATACACAATGAATGGTAGGACCCTAGGAAGGACAGAGGATCAGTGGGACCTTGGTGTGCATGTACATAGATTCCTGAAGGCAGCAGGACAGGTAGATAAGGTGGTTAAAAAGGCATATGGGATACTTGCCTTCATTAGCTGAGGCATAGAATATAAGAGCAAATACATGATGGAGCTGTACAAAACGCTAGTTAAGTCACAGCTGGAATACTGTGTGCAGTTCTGGTCGCCACACTATAGGAAGGATGTGATTGCATTGGAGAGGGTGCAGAGGAGATTCACCAGGATGTTACCTGGGCTGGAGCGCTTCAGCTATGAAGAGAGACTGGACAGGCTGGGGTTGTTTTCCTTAGAGCAGAGAAGGCTAAGGGGGGACCTGATTGAGGTGTACAAAATTATGAGGGGCATAGATAGGGTAGATAGAAAGGAACTTTTCCCCTTAGTAGACAGGTCAATAACCAGGGGGCATAGTTTAAAGACCAAGTGCTGGAAAATGGGATTAGAATAGACAGGGCTTGATGGCCGGCGTGGACACGATGGGCCGAAGGGCCTCTTTCTGTGCTGTATAACTGTATGACTCTATGACACTATGACTCGGTCAAATGCTGCCTTGATGTCAAGGGCAGTCACTCTCACCTCACCTCTGGAATTCAGCTCCTTTGTCCATGTTTGGACCAAGGCTGTAATGAGGTCAGGAGCCGAGTGCTCTTGGCGGAACCCAAACTGGGCATCAGTGAGCAGGTTATTGGTGAGTAAGTGTCACTTGATAGCACTGTCGACGACATCTTCCATCACTTTGCTGATGTTTGAGAGTAGACTGATGGGGCGGTAATTGGCCGGGTTGGATTTGTCCTGCTTTTTGTGGACAGGACATACCTGGGCAGTTGTCCACATTGTCAGATAGATGCCAGTGTTGTAGCTGTACTGGAACAGCTTGGCTGGAGGCGCGGCTAGTTCTGGAGCACAAGTCTTCAGCACGATAGCCGGGATGTTGTCGTGGCCCATAGCCTTTGCTGTATCCAGTGCGCTCAGCCGTTTCTTGATATCACGTGGAGTGAATTGAATTGGCTGAAGAATGGCTTCTGTGATGGTGGGGACCTCGGGAGTAGGCCGATATGGATCATCCACTCAGCACTTCTGGCTGAAGTTGGTTGCAAACGCTTCAGCCTTGTCTTTTGCACTCACGTGCTGGGCTCCACCATCATTGAGGATGGGGATATTCTTGGAGACTCCTTCTCCCGTTAGTTGTTTAATGGTCCACCACCATTCACTATTCTTGCTCAACCACTGGCTGGGCAGGCTGGATTTCTTGGGTGTCTGAAATGAGGAAGGCACAAGTGTAGGGTTGTGTTGAGGGGAGGGGGGTAAAGCAAGAGGTGCATTCTTACACCATGTGCAGCTTGTAAATCAGAAGGAATTGTGGGATGAGGGAGAAGTTGGATGTGAGAAGGAGGATAACGTATGAGGATACCAGCATCTTCTATTCTTTCAGCCCCTCTGCTGGCCAAGGGCTCAGCCATGCCCCTGCCATGAATGGCCAGCACCGTCTCCTCCAAGGGGGTGAGGTGAGGCTAGGAATGTGAGGTGTACCTCATGTTTGGTACAGATTGTTGGTAGGTGAGTGATTGGTGGTGGGAGTCATGCATTGAGCAGTGTGTGAGGCTAGTGGTGCAGTTGGTAGGAGACGGCTTTTGAAGATGCATTCACTGACCTTGACCAGTGGTCTGAGGTCATGAAACTTTTTTGGGCACTGGAGCCAGGTGGTGGGGGCAACACTGCTGGCAGTGATGGCATTGGTGATTTGGTCCCACATCTTCCTTTCTGGAGGGCCTCCTGGCACCTTGTGGGTAGAGGACCTCTCTTCCAGTGTTCCTCCCTTGCCCAAAACTCAAGTGCTGCGTCCGAAACCCTGAGTGCCCTTTCTCTGGACTGGTGAGCCATTTGGGTTAGTGGTGAAGCAGTTTTAACATTTTTGATCACCAGAAGGCAGCTCAACTTTAAGAAGTGCAGAACTTTGGCCCCCTGCTGAGCAGACAACCTGTCAGCAGCGCGTTCAGTGCAGGGCTGTGCGCTGCGATCATTTAAAGTAGCAGGCAGGACGAATTTGACATGCTACCCGAACTCCGTTCAACAGGCGCGGGCAGATCGCGCATCGAGGTGCCCGCTCCAGTTTTTCAGCGTTATCGAATTTCACCCACTACTTCTCCAGAAGAACTCATGTAGGCAGTTCACCAGATTTGTTGCAAAAAGCAGAAGAGGAGGAAGTAGAACTGGAGGATACCACACCCTACCTATGACTAGAAAGGTTTTGGTTATTATTTGTTTGTGGGATGTGGGCGTCGCTGGCAGGGCCAGCATTTATTGCCCATCCCTAATTGCTCTTGAGAAGGTGGTGGTGAGCCGTCTTCTTGAACCGCTGCAGTCCGTGTGGTGAAGGTGCTCCTGAAGGGATATTTACTAGTCCTAGCCCCTTTAGGGATACCCCGGATCAGGCGTATTCCTCAGACATTCACTTTCAACTAAAGTTTGAAGTAGCCGAATCCTAAAGATGCTTAATTGGGTCTAAAGGTCTGGACTATCTGGGGGAAAAATTCAGTATCGCCCCATTTGGGGTGCAATTATCTGCCGGGCGCAAAGATTAGCGCCTGGCGCTAATTATCGCCTCCGACTGTAAACTTGGCTTTTATCGCCCCTGGAGGTGATTGGAGCGCAAAATCAGGCACTTCACACCTGTCTTAAGGCGCAAAGGCCGAGGAGCGAGGCGCTACCTCAGAGCGCTGGCGAAGCTCATGTGATGTCAGTCAGCAATGGAACACAGACACAATGGCGCCGGCCAGTTCTTAAAGGGGAGGGTTGATCTTGCTCTCCATCCACATCCTGCTCATTGCAGCCTTGAATCTCGGCCTGGAGAGACCTGTACATCAAATCTGCTGGAAAGAACAATGGAGAGTACCAGGGAAAGAGCTCAGAGTGCAGCCCCCACAGTCTCTTCTAAATAGATGCAAGGAAGGGCAAATCAAAATGAACCTGCAAAGTGCTGCTCAGTACCCAAAACTCCTTCACACAGCGTTGAATCTCTCCAGAAGTCTCTCTCTCTCTCTCAGAATGCGTGGTTCAAAAATGTCACCAACAAAAAAAGGCAGGAAGCGTTCACCTTTAAATAGCGCTCCCCCAGTCCCTTCCTGACTGCAAAACGCTCCCCTCAACCTGTCGTTGCTAGCGGCAGGCGGTAAGGCAGGGGGCACCACTCAATATACACTCCGGGGTGCTACCAGGGCGTTGCGCACTCGACTGACATCACGATCTGCCGGCGCAAGAGATCGTGGCGGTAGTGTTTAGCGCCGCTGCAAAATGTCTAGTTAATTTTGCGAGCGCCGCAAACATCGCCACGCCTGTTAAGGCGCTAATGGGAGGTGCAACCAACTGAATTTTTCCCCCCCTCTCCCTAAAGGAAAGGAATAACCTGAAAATGTTACCGTCCTCCAGATAGCACTTTTAATAAGTTTAGCCAGACTGTAACGTTCCGGATATTATGAGGGTCCTGAAAACTCCCCCAGAATTCTGCAACTCCTCACCAAAGAGTGTACAGAGATTGAGTTCGCGAGTTTGATACAGAAGTATTATGTGAGACAATTCTAAAAATATATAGATTTATTAAAGAACCGACATGTAATTTACAGTTGGTGAGTCAATTGCAACATTAACAGTTCCAAAAAGAGAAAGCTTTACAATCTTATTATCAGAGATCCTTACTCTCAAATCTTAACTTTGCTACAGTTTTACAGTTCTTAAAGTTAATTCAGGATATCCACCAAAATCAAATACAGTACCTTTGATCCCCGAGGTACAAAGAGTTGTAGACTTACAGAGCCGCCTCTGAAGCCGAGAATCGCTTTGCCCCTTTACAGCGAGTCTACTATCCCACTTTTCCAGTGGTATTTCCTTTAAGCTTTTCTGCTGATGTAAGCTAATTATCTCTGGTCATTTTTCTGCTGACCCCTGCAATTCTTACAGTCACCTCAGCTGGTAGCATTACAGAATCATGTCTTATCTCTAGGTGTTCTAAGTTTACCATAAAAAACGGTGTAACAGCAGGTGTGTTTTTTACTTGCTGTCATTTTTACCAAGGCAGATGTTTGTGCTTCTTTATGAAGTGTAAATTAGAACACCTTAACCAGGGTGAACTATTGTCTTGTTCCCAAAGGTCAGTCTGTCAGGAGCCTTTAACCTTCTGTTTCAATAAGGTTATTGATTCAGTGTCAACAACTATCTTATCTCTATAGCCAGAATGCTATCACAGCTTTTTTAGTTAGGTTTCTAGATTTCCAGACCCAGTTTGTCATGTTTTAATAAGGCCAGAATTCTTTCATAGAATGGTGTATTTTTCTGAATAGGTTATATGGCTTATTTCTTCACACTCCCACAGTGCTGTTAGGGAGGGAGTTCCAGGATTTTGACTTAGTGATGATGAAGGATCAGCGATATACTTCTGAGTCAGGATGGTGTGTGACTTGGAGGGGAACTTGCAGGTGGTGGTGTTTCCATGTGCCTGCTGCCCTTGTCCTTCTAGGTGGAAGAGGTCGCGGGTTTGGGGGGTGCTGCTGAAGAAGCCTTGGCGAGTTGCTGCAATGCATCTTGCAGATGGTACACACTGCAGCCACGGTATGCCGGTGGTGGAAGGAGTGAATGTTTAAGGTGGTGGATGGGGTGCCAATCAAGCGGGCTGCTTTGTCCTGGATGGTGTCGAGCTTCTTGAGTGTTGTTGGAGCTCCTTACTTGTGTCTTGTAGAGGGTGGAAAGGCTTTGGGGAGTCAGGAGGTGAGACACTCACCGCAGAATACCTAGCCACTGACCTGCTCTTGTTGCCACAGTATTTATGTGGCTGGTCCAGTTAAGTTTGCTGGTTAAGCATCAGTTAAGCATTGTTGGTTAAAGAGGAGATTAACACAATAGTAAGGAAGGATATTAGCTCTGATGATGTGGAATCTATATGGGTAGAGCTGAGAAATACCATGGGGCAGAAAACGTTAGTGGGAGTTGTATACAGACCCCCAAACAGTAATGCTGAGGTTGGGGATGGCATGAAATGGGAAATTAGAGATGCGTAAATAAGGGCACAGCAGTTATCATGGGTGACTTTAATCTACATATAGATTGGGCTAACCAAATTATTAATACTGTGGAGGAGGAATTCCTAGAGTGTATACGGGATGGTTTCCTGGACCAATATGTCGTGGAACCAACTAGAGATCAGGCCATCTTAGGCTGGGTATTATGTAATGAGAAAGGATTAATTAGCAATCTTGTTGTGCGAGGCCCCTTGGGGAGGAGCGATCATAATATGATAGAATTCTTCATTGAGATGGAAAGTGAAGTATTTGACTCAGAGACTAGTGTCCTGAATTTAAATAAAGGAAACTATGATGGTATGAGGTGTGAGTTGGCTAGGATGGATTGGTGAACATTACTTAAAGGGTTGACGGTGGATAGGCAATGGCAAACATTTAAAGATCGCATGGATGAAATGCAGAATTTGTTCATCCCTGTTTGGCATAAAAATAAAACAAAAAGGTGACTCAACCGTGGCTAACAAAGGAAATTAGGGATAGCATAAGATCCAAGGAGAGGATATATAAATTGGCCAGAAAAAGCAGCAAACCTGAGGATTGGGAGCAGTTTAGGATTCAGCAAAGGAGGACAAAGGGATTAATTAAGAGGGGGAAAATAGAGTATGAGAGTAAGCTTGCAGGGAACATAAAAACTGACTGTAAAAGCTTCTATAGATATGTAAAGAGAAAAAGATTGGTGAAGTCAAGCGTCAAGCGTAGGTCCCTTGCAGTCGGAATCAGGCGAATTTATAATGGGGAACAAAGAAATCACAGACCAATTAAATACATACTTTGGTTCTGTCTTCACAAAGGAGGACACAAATAACCTCCCAGAGATGTCGGGAACATAGGGTCTAATGAGAGGGAGGAACTGAATGAAATCAGTATTTGTAGGGAAATGGTGTTAGGGAAATTGATGGGATTGAAGGCCGATAAATCCCCAGGGCTTGATAATCTACATCCTAGGGTACTTAAGGAAGTGGCCCTAGAAATAATAGATGCATTGCTGGTCATCTTCCAAAATTCTATAGACTCTGGAACAGTTCCCATGGATTGGAGGGTAGCTAATGTAACCCCACTATTTAAAAAAGGTGGGAGAGAGAAAATGAGGAATTATAAGCCTGACATCGGTAGTGGGGAAAATGCTAGAGTCCATTATAAAAGATGTAATAGCAGAGCACTTGGAAAACAGTGACAGGATCGGACAAAGTCAACATGGATTTACAAAAGGTAAATCATGCTTGACTAATCTACTGGAATTTTTTGAGGATGTAACAGGTAGAATAGATAAGGGAGAACCAGTGGATGTGGTGTATTTGGACTTTTAGAAGGCTTTTGATAAGGTCCCGCATAAGAGATTAGCGTGCAAAGTTAAAGCACATGGGTTTGGGGGTAAGGTATTGACTTGGATAGAGAACTGGTTGGCAGACAGGAAGCAAAGAGTTGGAATAAATGGATCTTTTTCCGAGTGGCAGGCAGTGACTAGTGGGGTACCGCAGGGATCGGTGCTAGGACCCCAGCTATTCACAATATATATTAATGATCTATACAAGGGAACTAGATGTAATATCTCCAAGTTTGCAGACGACACAAAGCTGGGTGGGCGTGTGTGCTGTGAGGAGGATGCAGAGAAACTGCAGTATGATTTGGACAGGTTGGGTGATTGGGCAGATGCATGGCAGATGCAGTATAATGTGGATAAATGCGACGTTATCCACTTTGGTGGCAAAAACAGGAACGCAGATTATTATCTGAACAGCAATAGATTGGGAAAAGGGGAAGTGCAACGAGACCTGGGTGTCCTTGTGCACCAGTCGTTGAAGGTAAGCATGCAGGTGCAGCAGGCGGTTAAGAAGGCAAATGGTATGTTGGCCTTCATAGCGAGAGGATTCGAGTACAGGAGCAAGGATGTCTTGCTGCAGTTGTACACGGCCTTGGTGAGACCACACCTTGAGTATTGTGTGCAGTTTTGCTCGCTTTATCTGAGGAAGGATGTTCTTGCCATGGAAAGAGTGCAGCAAAGATTTACCAGACTGATACCTGGGATGGCAGGAATGACGTATGAAGAGAGATTGGGTCGATTGGGCTTATATTCGCCAGAGTTTAGAAGAATGAGAGGGGATCTCAATGAAACTTATAAAATTCTAACAGGACTAGACAGACTAGATGCAGGAAGGATGTTCCCGATGGCGGGGGAGTCCACAATCTAAGGATAAGGGTCATGATGTGGAGGATCTAAGGATAAGGGGTAAGCCATTTAGGACTGAGATGAGGAGGAATTTCTTCACCCAGAGAGTGGTGAACCTGTGGAATTCTCTACCACAGAAAGTAGTTGAGGCCAATTCATTAAAATATATTCAAGAAGGAGTTAGATATATTTCTTAAGGCTAAAGGGATCAAGGGATATGGGGAGAAAGCAGGGACCGGGTACTGAATTTGGATGATCAGCCATGATCTCATTAAATGGCGGAACAGGCTCGAGGGGACGAATGGCCTTCTCCTGCTCCTATCTTCTATGTTTCTATGTTTCTGGTCAATGGTGACCCCCCAGGATGTTGATGGTGGGGGATTCGGCAATGGTAATGCTGTTGAATGTCAAGGGGAGGTGGTGAGACTCTCGCTGTTGGAGATAGTCATTGCCTGGCACTTCTGTGGCGCGAATGTTACCTGCCACTTATCAGCCCAAGCCTGAACATCGTCCAGGTCTTGTTGCATGCGGGAATGGACTGCTTCATTATCTGAGGAGTTGTGAATGGTGCTGAACACTGTGCAGTCATCAGCGAACATCCCCATTTCTGACCTTACGTTGGAGGGAAGGTCATTGATGAAGCAGCTGAAGATGGTTGGGCCAAGGACACTGCCCTGAGGAACTCCTGCAACGATGTCCTGGGGTTGTGATGATTGACCTTCAACCACCACAACCATCTTCCTTTGTGCTTGGTATGACTCCAGCCAGTGGAGCGTTTTCCCCCCGATTCCCATTGACTTCAGTTTTACTAGGGCTCCTTGATGCCACACTCGGTCAAATGCTGCCTTGATGTCAAGAGCAGTCACTCTCACCTCACCTCAGGAATTCAGCTCCTATGTCCATGTTTGGACCAAGGCTGTAATGAGGTCGGGAGCTGAGTGGTCTTGACAGAACCCAAACTGAGAATCAGTGAGCTGGTTATTTGTGAGTAAGTGCCGGTTGATAGCACTGTCGATGACACCTTCCATCACTTTGCTGATGATTGAGAGTCGACTGATGGGGCGGTAATTGGCTGGGTTTGATTTGTCCTGCTTTTTGTGGACAGGACACACCCGGGCAGTTTTCCACATTGTCGGATAGATGCCAGTGTTGTAGCTGTACTGGAACAGTTTGGCTAGATGTGTGGCTAGTTCTGGAGAACAAGTCTTCAGCACGACAGCCGGGATGTTGTCGGGGCCCATAGCCTTTGATTTTAGAGCAAATCTCATGATCCTGCACTCCCAGCAGGGAGGCCATGCTTGAAGGGTGACGTTGCTAGAATGCTATAATCCAGACTGCCTGACATACACGCAGTCTTAGCATTAAGGTTCCTAAGGCCAGACATAGCAAAGCCAATAACAGAGTAAAGCTTCCGGTGCTTCACCTCGATCTCTGGAGAGTGCTCACTATTGCAGAAGGAGGCATCATTTTCACTTCCTGTACCAGCCTCCACAAGACAAGTCACCAAGTATGGCTTTTCGGAACCTTGACCGGCATGTGCCTACCTAAAGGACTAAGGGGGAGAAATTCAGTATTGCCCCATTTGGGGCGCAATTATTGGCCGAGCGCAAAGTTTAGCGCCTGCCGCAAATTATCGCCTCCGACTGCAAACTTGACTTCTATCGCCCCTGGAGGTGATTGGAGCGCTAAATTAGGCACTGCACACCTGTCTTAAGGCGCAAAGGCCGAGGAGAGAGGCGCTAACTCAGAGCATGGGCGAAGCTCAGGTGATGTGCTCCGGTTTCCTCCCACAGTCCAAAAATGTGCGGGTTAGGTTGATTTGGCTAGTGTTAGGGGAGATTAAATATGTGGGGTTATGGGGATAGGATGGGATATGTTAGGGGGAATTAAATACGTGGGGTTACGGGGGTAGGGTGGGATATGTGTACTGTGGGGATTAAAGCAGGGACAGGGTACTGGATTTGGATGATCAGCCATGATCGTATTGAATGGTGGAGCAGGCTCGACGGGCCGAATGGCCTACTCCTGCTCCGAGATTCTATGTTTCTATGTAAAATAGACAGGGCTTGATGGCCGGCGCAGACACGATGGGCTGAAGGGCCTCTTTCTGTGCTGTATAACTCTATGATGTCAGTTAGCAATGGAACACAGACACACTGGCGCCGGCCAGTTCTTAAAGGGGAGGGTCGATCTTGCTCTCCACCCTGCTCATTGCAACCTTGAATCTTGGCCTGGAGAGACCTCTACATTGAATCTGCAGCAAAGGACTATGGAGAGGGTCAGGGAGTGAACTCAGTGCTTCAGCGACCAGGCCTTGGTGGCTCTGGTTGGTGCAGTGGAGCTCCGAAGAGCTATACTGTACCCAGAGAGTGGCAGGAGGCCATTGCCCCGCGACTATAGAAGAGTGTGGAGGGAGGTGGCTCAGCACGTCTCCTCCAGGAGCATGGTGCCCAGGACCCATACTCAATGTCTCAAATAGTTCAACGACCTCACTCGGGTGGTCAGGGTGAGTGGTTGCTTTTCAATATCTCTCCATCCCTCCATCTCAACCTCACTCTGTGGCCAGAGGGTGTAAAATCCCCCAAGCCCAAAACTCATCCAAGACCTATGGCCATCTCATAAAACACACATGCACATTCCACACCTTGCATACATTAAGGGCTGTTCAACAATGGGAGGCACATCAGGCAAGCACATGGCTACATATTTACTCAGATGCCCTTTTTCTTGCAGGCCAAGCTATCTCATAATAGGTGACAGCAGCAACGGACGGGTGGAGGGCTGCCTCAGCTGCAAACCCTCAGCGATCTGGAGGCGCGCGTCCACAGGATCGTCGAAAGCCAGGTGATCGGTCCCGTCGCCGCTGGAGAGGTCGACCTTGTTCGGGACAGCAATGATAAGGTCATCAGCTTTCTCTCCTCTCTCATTCCATTTGCCCCTCACAACACCAGCCTTTTACACTTTCAATCCAACTTACTAAATCGCTCCACTCCTTCCTCCCTTACTGCCCCCCTGTCCTCACGCAGAAGCCAATCTTGTACCTCCCTGCTTTCAGATGGTGATTCACCAGCCGAGGAGACGGGCCCTCAAACTGCCAGTGGGAGCGAAGCTGCAGCCGAGGAGGAAGAGGAAGCCGGAGCTTCAGCGCCAGCGTCTCCCGAGGAAGCCCATGTCCACACTGGGACCACGTCTTCCCTGGAGGGGAGCAGGGGGGAAGGGTCTGATGAGGGTGAAGCTCCGGGACCCAGCGGGCTGCAGCAACGCGATGTGGCTAGGGAAGCTCGGGGGCCTTCTCCCCGGAGGGCGAGTAGGCCAGCGAGTCCTGCTGCACTGGACACAGAGGAGGAGCGGCTCATCACTGAAATGAACACCCAGGCGGTGACCATGCACACTCAGCTCATGGGTGCAATGGGAAGGGTGCCTGGAAAGCATTGATACACTGGCAAGGAGTGTGGAGCACTCCGCTGGAGCACAGACCGACGCAACGCAACGCAACGGCTTAGTGCTGCAATTCAGTCACTGGCTGCTGTGATCCAATCTCAGACTGCTCTCATGCAGTCTCAGATTGAGGCAACGCAAGCACTGACTGCTGCCATCATCGCTGGGTCGGCCACATTGCCCCGGGGCTCTCACCGGCACCGCAGCAGGCCAGCAATCTGTGCTCCAGCAGATTGCTCCGGATGCTGAGGTGCTGCCCCGTGGGAGTGCCAGTGTTTCGGTCAAGCAGGGAGGTGCTGTCCTCTCTCAGGATGACAGCATTCCTGCTCCCACCACTGTCACTTCCCCATTGCACTTGCCACCGCCTGTAGCCCACACTGCTGCCACCCATGCAGAGTTGGTGCAGTCTGCAGCCGGGCTCTCCAGGCCCAGAGCTGGTTGAGGTCATCCTTCAAGGGCATCTGTAGTCTCAGGATCTGACATTCAGCAGCCTTCCACCAGCCTTGCTGCAGCCACTGGGGCCCCATTACGGAGGAGCAGTAGGGTGGAAAGGGGGGAAGTGCGCAAGGGAAGGAGATCACCCTCGAAGGGCAAAAAGTAGGAGGTCTGACGAAATGTTGGGAATGTTTTTATTAAAGGCCGAGGTTCGTCTGATAACTTTTGTTTAGTGTTTTTGCCATTATCTCCAGGTTGTGAGAACCAGTTATGTTAATTAATGATTTGTTGTGTTTTCTTCTATTACTTTGTCATGAATAAATGACACTCACAGAGTTTGTAAAATAAAAAAGTTGTTGTTTTCAAAATGTACAAGTTTGGCCTTTGGAATCATTGCTGCCTTGGCCAGCTATAGGGGTTGTGGGTTGCTTTCCATCATGTTGTTGTTCTCCATGCCAGAAGCCATTTCCTGAGTAGGGGCCTAGAAGCGGCTTGTTATCAGCTGTTGACGGACGACCCTTGCAGTTTCAACATTGTGGGCCTCCCTCCCGCCTTGGTGCTGCTGCTGATCATCCTCCTCCTTTTCCTCCTCCTCCTCCTCCTCTTCCGCCTCCTCCTGGTGGCATTGGCTGGGTCCTGAGGATTGCACGGTTATGAAGAATGCAGCAAACAACTATGAAGAGGGAGACTCGCTCAGGCGAGTACTGCAGGGCTCCTCCTGAGTGGTCCAGACAGCGGAACAGTCGCTTGAGCACGCCGATCGTCTGGTCAATTATGTTCCTGGTGGCGAGATGTCTCTCATTATACCACAGCTGGGCAGGGGTGTTGGGGTTACGGAGCGGCACCACCTGAGGAGGAGGAGGAGGAAGAGGAAGCGGTGTCATCAGCCAGGTGCAGAGTTGATAACCCTTGTCCCCGAGGAGCCATCCACTTGGGTGATGCGCTGCCTGGAAAAGCTTTGGCACACCAGTCTGGCGCAGGATGAAAGCATCGTGGCTGCTGCCAGGATAGCGGGCATTGACAGCGAGTATCAGCTGTCTGTGGTCACAGACCAACTGGACATTTAAGGAGTGGAACCCCTTGTGCTTTCGGAAAACCTCTGCATTTTCATGCGGTGCCTGCAATGCCACATGCGTGCAGTCAATGGCACCCTGCACCATGGGGAAGCCCACTATCCTCGCAAAGCCCAATGCGCGTTCATGCTGTTTGGCCCGGTCATGGGGAAAGAGATGTACTGGCGTCTCCTTTTATAGAGGGCATTTGTGACCTCCCGGATACAGCAATGGACAGTGAACTGGGAGATATTGGCGATGTCCCCAGTAGATGCTTGAAAGGAGCCGCTGGCATAAAAATTCAGAGCCACTGTGACCTTCACTGCCACCGACAGAGATGTCCTGGTCCTGAGTTGAGGCTGCAGATCTGGTTGCAGCAGGTGGCAGAGCTCAGTGACCACCTCCTTGCTGAAGTGTAGCCTGCGCAAACACTACTCCTCAGACAAATTAATGTAGGAGAATTGTTCCCGGAATACCCTGGGAGGGTAAGGTCTCCTGTACAGAGGCCTGTTGGCCCTCCTCCCTCTGGCCATGATTGCCACTCTCTCTCTGCGTCTCTGATACCTCCGAATCTGCAGGCGCAGGACGATACCCCGAATCAGTGCAGCCCCCATAGATTCTTGACAATCGAAGCAATGAAGGTCAAATCCAAAGAACCTGCAAAGTGATGCTCAGTAGCCAAAACTACTTCACACAGCGTTGACTCTCTGCAGAAGGCTCCCTCTCTCTCTCTCTCTGTCAGAATGAGTGGTGCAAAAATGTCTCCCACAAAAAAAGGCAGGAAGAGGCCGCCTTTAAATAGTGACCCCCCCCCCCCAAAGCGCGTTGCCGACTGCAAAACGTTCCAGTCTCCCTGTTGTTGCTTGCGGCAGGCGGAAAGGAAGGGGGCGCCACTCAATATCCGGTCCGGGGCACCACCGGTGCGTTGCACGCTTGACTGACGTCATGATCTGCGGGCGCAGGAGATCGTGGCGGTAGAGTTTAGCGCCGCCGCAAAAAATCTGGCCAATTTCGTGAGCGGCGCAAACATCGCCGCACCCGGGTGCTAGTTGCTTTGCACCCCATTAGCGCCCTCTTAGGGCGTTAATGGGATGCGCAAAGCAACCGAATTTTTCCCCCTAAGGTTCTTAATGCCGTTAGTCAAAGGTAGAGACTGAGAAATCCATCTGGAACTAAAAGATTGGAGCATGCTCCTGAAGCTGTACTGCTCCTACAGCCAGGCTAGCTGCTGATTGCCAATCTTCAGGAGGCGAGTTGAACATTCTGAGGCACAAGATTTGCTCAGTAAATCAATGCTAATCAAATATGTTCCAAGATCAGATAAAGAGGAAGGAACTATACTGTGCAATTGCTTAGGTCACAATTAAACAATGTTAAAGATAGTTAGAGAGCAACTTTGATAAATACATCCATTCCGCTGCAGAAAATAAATGTGCACTTTACAGGGAGCTGGGACAATCAAGCATGAAGTGGAAGATAAGTTATGGCAGGTGGCTGAAGGCACAGTCAAAGAGATAACATTTGAGGAAGCTTTAGAAGGAAGGATGTAACAAGATGGTTGAGGGATGGTTAAGGAGAGAATTCCAGGGGAGTTATAATTTCCTGATATATGCTTCTGGTGGGCAAAGCTTGGAGCAGTAACGCATGTTCCCTTCAGTGCCAGCTTGGCTTAGTGGTAGCACTGTTGTTTCTGAGTCAGAAAATAATGGGCTCACTCCCAGTTTTAAGGGCAGAATCTTGCTGACACTCCAGAACTGAGGCGCCATCTTTCCGATGAGATGTTAGAGCAAAGCCTTGCTCGGATATTTAGCTGAATGTATTTTTCTGCCAATGAGCAGGAAGTGCTCCTGGTGTGCGGGCTAACAATCATTTCCCAACCAACTGAGTAGTACGGCAAAAGAGTTTGGGCCCAGGGTGTCTAACCCACTTGTTTTGCTTAACAGAAAACAATGAGATTTGTTAGGGAGGGAGTTCTGTACTTTCCAAATGTAACTCCTCTCCCTTTGCTGCCATAGCAACACTGGTTGCCAGGGCATTACTTGTCTCCACCATTGTTGTAGGTGATGGAAGATGAGTTGGGTGGAGTACTTCCATTATTCCAATATCATTTCAATTTGCAGGTTATGGCCAGAGTCATTGAGCGCCAACCGTCACTTCTGGCAGGACATCCACTGGGGGTAATTTAGAATTCGTGCGACAGTGTGAAGCTGGCAACAGCGAATTGGCAGCCCGTTTTACACATCTCCTCATTTTTAATTCTGTAATAGAAATAAAATTGGGAGAAATATAAAACGAGGTGCCGATTCGTTTTGACTCATTTAACACAATTGCACATCAGAATCACCCACAGGAGGAGGGAAAGTGGGGGTGGGCCCACTGGAGATCATTCGGAGACCCTTTCAACTCTGTTTATACCTGGAAATTGGCAGAGGGTGGGTGGAAAACCCCAGCCCCTGTCTGTGTTGGATGGAGTACAGTGTGTCTGTGAGGGTAGGGATTGGATGGGGTACAGTGTGTGTGAGGGTGGGGAGTTGGATGGGGTACAGTGTCTGTGAGGGTGGGGAGTTGGATGGGGTTCAGTGTGTGTGAGGGTGGGGAGTGGGATGGGGTACCGTGTGTGTGTGGGTGGGGAGTAGGATGGGGTACAGTGTGTCTGTGAGGGTGGGGAGTTGGATGGGGTACAGTGTGTGTGAGGGTGGGGAGTTGGATGGGGTACAGTGTGTGTGTGAGGGTGGGGAGTTGGATGTGGTACAGTGTCTGTGAGAGGGTGGGGATTGGATGGGGTACAGTGTGTGTGAGAGGGTGGGGAGCTGGATGGGGTACAGTGTGTGAGAGGGTGGGGAGTTGGAGGGGGTACAGTGTGTGTGAGAGGGTGGGGAGTTTGATGGGGTACAGTGTATGTAACAGGGTGGGGAGTTGGATGGGGTACAGTGTGTGTGAGAGGGTGTGGAGTTGGATGGGGTACAGTGTGTGTGAGGGTGGGGAGTTGGATGGGGTACAGTGTGTGTGAGGGTGGGGAGTTGGATGGGGTACAGTGTGTGTGTGAGGGTGGGGAGTTGGATGGGGTACAGTGTGTGTGAGGGTGGGGATTGGCTGGGGTACAGTGTGTGTGTGAGGGTGGGGAGTTGGATGGGGTACAGTGTGTTTGAAAGGGTGGGGAGTTGGATGGGGTACAGTGTGGGTGAGGGAGTGGGGAGTTGGATGGGGTACAGCGTTTGTGTGAATGTGTGGGGAGCTAGATGGGGTACAGTGTGTGTGAGGGTGGGGAGTTGGATGGGGTACAGTGTGTGTGAGAGGGTGGGGAGTTGGATGGGGTACAGTGTGTGTGTGAGGGTGGGGAGTTGGATGGGGTACAGTTTGTGTGAGAGGGTGGGGAGTTGGATGGGGTAACGTGTGTGAGGGTGGGGAGTTGGATGGGGTACAGTGTGTGTGAAAGGGTGGGGAGTTGGATGGGGTACAGTGTGTATGAAAGGGTGGGGGGTTGGATGGGGTACAGTGTGTGTGAGAGGGTGGGGAGTTGGATGGGGTACAGTGTGTGTGAAAGGGTGGGGGGTTGGATGGGGTACAGTGTGTCTGTGTGAGGGTGGGGAGTTGGATGGGGTACAGTGTGTGTGTGAAAGGATGGGTAGTTGGATGGGGTACAGTGTGTGTGAGGGTGGGGATTGGATGGGGTACAGTGTGTGTGAGGGTGGTGAGTTGGATGGGGTACAGTGTGTGTGAGAGGGTGGGGAGTTGGCTGGGGTAACGTGTGTGAGGGTGGGGAGTTGGATGGGGTACAGTGTGTGTGAAAGGGTGGGGAGTTGGATGAGGTACAGTGTGTGTGAAAGGGTGGGGGGGTTGGATGGGGTACAGTGTGTGTGAGAGGGTGGGGAGTTGGATGGGGTACAGTGTGTGTGAAAGGGTGGGCGGTTGGATGGGGTACAGTGTGTCTGTGTGAGGGTGGGGAGTTGGATGGGGTACAGTGTGTGTGTGAAAGGGTGGGTAGTTGGATGGGGTACAGTGTGTGTGAGGGTGGGGAGTTGGATGGGGTACAGTGTGTGAGAGGGTGGGGAGTTGGATGGGGTGCAGTGTGTGTGTGAGGGTGGGGATTGGATTGGGTACAGTGTGTGTGAGGGTGGTGAGTTGGATGGGGTACAGTGTGTGTGAGAGGGTGGGGAGTTGGATGGGGTACAGTGTGTGTGAGGGTGGGGATTGGATGGAGTACAGTGTGTGTGTGTATGAGGGTGGGGAGTTGGATGGGGTACAGTGTGTGTGAGGGTGGGGAGTTGGATGGGGTACAGTGTGTGTGAGGGTGGGGAGTTGGATGGGGTACAGTGTGTGTGAGGGTGGGGAGTTGGATGGGGTACAGTGTGTGTGAGGGTGGGGGTTGAATGGGGTACTGTGTGTGTGAGGGTGGGGAGTTGGATGGGGTACAGTGTGTGTGAGGGTGGGGAGTTGGTTGGGGTACAGTGTGTGAGGGTGGGGATTGGATGGGGTACAGTGTGTGTGAGGGTGGGGGGTTGAATGGGATACAGTGTGTGTGAGGGTGGGGAGTTGGATGGGTTACAGTGTGTGTGAGGGTGGGGAGTTGGTTGGGGTACAGTGTGTGTGAGGGTGGGGATTGGATGGGGTACAGTGTGTGTGAGGGTGGGTATTGGATTGGGTACAGTGTGTGTCTGAAAGGGTGGGGAGTTGGATGGGGTACAGTGTGTGTGAGGGTGGGGAGTTGGATGGGATACAGTGTGTGTGAGGGTGGGGAGTTGGATGGGGTACAGTGTGTGTGAGAGGGTGGGGAGTTGGATGGGGTACAGTGAGAGAGAGGGTGGGGAGTTGGATGGGTACAATGTGTTTGAAAGGGTGGGGAGTTGGATGGGGTACAGTGCGTTTGAGGGGGTGGGGAGTTGGATGGGTTACAGTGTGTGAGAGGGTGGGGAGTTGGATGGGGTACAGGCTGTGTGAGAGGGTGGGGAGTTGGATGGGGTACAGTGTGTGTGCGAGAGGGTTGGGAGTTGGATGGGGTACAGTGTGTGTATGAAAGGGTGGGGAGTTGGATGGGGTACAGTTTGTGTGAATGTGTGGGGAGTTGGATGGGGTACAGTGTGTGTGAGGGTGGGGAGTTAGATGGGGTACAGTATGTATGTGAGAGAGTGGGGAGTTGGATGGGGTACAGTGTGTGTGAGGGGGTGGGGAGTTGGATGGGGTACAGTGTGTGTGAGGGGGTGGGGAGTTGGATGGGGTACACTGTGTGTGAGGGGGTGGGGAGTTGGATGGGGTGCAGTGTCTCTGAGAGGGTGGGGAGTTGGATGGGGTACAGTGTGTGTGAGGGTGGGGAGTTGGATGGGGTACAGTGTTTTTGAGAGGGTGAGGAGTTGGATGGCGTACAGTGTGTGTGTGAGGGTGGGGTGTTGGATGGGGTACAGTGTGTTTTAAAGGGTGGGAAGTTGAATGGGGTACAGTTTGTGTGAGAGGGTGGGGAGTTGGATGGGGTACAGTGTGTGAGAGAGGGTGGGGTGTTGTATGGGGTACAGTGTGCATGTGAGAGGGTGGTGAGTTGGATGTGGTACAGTGTGTGTGTGAGGGTGGGGAGTTGGATGGAGTACAGTGTGTGTGAGAGGGTGGGGAGTTGGATGGAGTACAGTATGTGTGAAAGGGTGGGGAGTTGGTTGGGGTTCAGTGTGTGTGTAAGGGTGGTGATTAGGATGGGGTACAGTGTGTGTGAGAGGGTGGGGAGTTGGATGGGGTACAGTGTGTGTGAAAGGGTGGGGAGTTGGATGGGTACAGTGTGTGTGAGAGGGTGGGGAGTTGGATGGGGTACAGTGTGTGTGAGGGTGGGGAGTTGGATGGGGTACAGTGTGTGTGAGAGGGTCGGGAGTTGGATGTGGTACAGTGTGAGAGAGGGTGGGGAGTTGGATGGGGTACAGTGTGTGTGTGTGAGGGTGGGAAGTTGGATGGGGTACAGTGTGTGTGCGAGAGGGTGGGGAGTTGGATGGGGTACAGTGTGTGTGCGAGAGGGTGGGGAGTTGGATGTGGTACAGTGTGTGTGAGGGTGGTGAGTTGGATGGGGTACAGTGTGTGTGTGAGGGTGGGGGGTTGAATGGGGTACAGTGTGTGTGAGGGTGGGGAGTTGGATGGGGTACAGTGTGTGTGAAAGGGTGGGGAGTTGGATGGGGTACAGTGTGTGTGAGGGTGGGGAGTTGGATGGGTTTACAGTGTGTGTGAGAGGGTGGGG
>CM059445.1:28735150-29115150 GCA_030390025.1 Squalus acanthias
GTGTGTGAGAGGGTGGGGAGTTGGATGGGGTACAGTGTGTGTGAGATGGTGGGGAGTTGGATGGTGTACAGTGTGTGTGAGGGTGGGGAGTTGGATGGGGTACAGTGTGTGTGAGGGTGGGGAGTTGGATGGGGTACAGTGTGTGAGGGTGGGGAGTTGGATGGGGTACAGTGTGTGTGAGAGGGTGTGGAGTTGGATGGGGTACAGTGTGTGTGTGAGAGGGTGGGGAGTTGGATGGGGCACAGTGTGTGTGTGAGAGAGTGGGGGATTGGATGGGGTACAGTGTGTGAGGGTGGGGAGTTGGATGGGGTACATTGTGTGTGAGGGTGTGGAGTTGGATGTGGTACAGTGTGTGTGAGGGTGGGGAATATTGATGGGGTACAGTGTGTGTGAAAGGGTGTGGACTTGGATGGGGTACAGTGTGTGTGAGAGGGTGGGGAGTTGGATGGGGTACAGTGTGTGTGAGAGGGTGGGGAGTTGGATGGAGTACAGTGTGTGTGGGAGGGTGGGGAGTTGGATGGGGTACAGTGTGTGTGAGAGGGTGAGACGTTGGATGGGGTACAGTGTGTGTGAGAGGGTGGGGAATTGGATGGGGTACAGTGTGTGTGTGAGAGGGTGGGGAGTTGGATGGGGTACAGTGTGTGTGAGAGGGTGGGGAATTGGATGGGGTACAGTGTGTGTGAGGGTGGGGAGTTGGATGGGGTACAGTGTGTGTGAGAGGGTGAGAAGTTGGATGGGGTACAGTGTGTGTGAAAGGGTGGGGACTTGGATGGGGTACTGTGTGTGTGTGAGAGGGTGGGGGGTTGGATGGGGTACGGTGTGTGTGAGAGGGTGGGGGGTTGGATGGAGTACAGTGTGTGTGAGAGGGTGGGGAGTTGGATGGGGTACAGTGTGTGTGACAGGGTGGGGAGTTGGATGGGGTACAGTGTGTGTGAGATGGTGGGGAGTTTGATGGGGTACAGTGTGTGTGAGGGTGGGGAATTGGATGGGGTGCAGTGTATGTGAGGGTGGAGAGTTGGATGGGGTACAGTGTGTGTGAAAGGGTGGAGTGTTGGATGGGCTACAGTTTGTGTGAGAGGGTGGGGAGTTGGATGGGGTGCAGTATGTGAGAGGGTGGGGAGTTGGATGGGGTACAGTGTGTGTGAAAGGGTGTGGTGTTGGATGGGCTACAGTGTGTGTGACAGGGTGGGGAGTTGGATGGGGTACAGTGTGTGTGAGATGGTGGGGAGTTGGATGAGGTACAGTGTGTGTGAGGGTGGGGAGTTGGATGGGGTACAGTGTGTGTGAGGGTGGAGAATTGGATGGGGTACAGTGTGTGTGAGGGGGTGGGGAGTTGGATGGGGTACAGTGCGTGTGAGAGGGTGTGGAGTTGGATGGGGTGCAGTGTCTCTGAGAGGGTGGGGAGTTGGATGGGGTACAGTGTGTGTGCGAGCGGGTGGGGAGTTGGATGGGGTACAACGTGTGTGAAAGGGTGGGGAGTTTTATGGGGTACAGTGTGTGTGAAAGTGTGGGGAGTTGGATGGGGTACAGTGTGTTTGAAAGTTTGCGGAGTTGGATGGGGTACAGTGTGTGTGAGGGTGGGGAGTTAGATGGGGTACAGTATGTATGTGAGAGGGTGTGGAGTTGGATGGGGTACAGTGTGTATGAGGGGGTGGGGAGTTGGATGGGGTACAGTGTGTGTGAGAGGGTGGGGAATTGGATGGGGTACAGTGTGTGTGAGAGGGTGGGGAGTTGAATGGGGTACATTGTGTGTGTGAGAGGGTGGGGAGTTGGATGGGGTGCAGTGTCTCTGAGAGGGTGGGGAGTTGGATGGGGTACAGTGTGTGTGAGTGTGCGGTGTTGAATGGGGTACAGTGTGTGTGAGAGGGTGAGGAGTTGGATGGGTACAGTGTGTGGGAGAGGGTGGGGTGTTGGATGGGGTACAGTGTGTTTTAAAGGGTGGGAAGTTGAATGGGGTACAGTTTGTGTGAGAGGGTGGGGAGTTGGATGGGGTACAGTCTGTGAGAGAGGGTGGGGTGTTGGATGGCGTTCAGTGTGTGCGTGAGAGGGTGGGGAGTTGGATGGGGTACAGTGTGTGAGAGAGGGTGGGGTGTTGGATGGCGTTCAGTGTGTGTGTGAGAGGGTGGGGAGTTGAATGGGGTACAGTGTGTGTGAGAGGGTGGGGAGTTGGATGGGGTACAGTATGTGTGAAAGGGTGGGGAGTTGGTTGGGGTACAGTGTGTGTGTGAGGGTGGGGTGTTGGATGGGGTACAGTGTGTGTGAATATGTGGGGAGTTGAATGGGGTACAGTGTGTGTGTGAGGGTGGGGAGTTGGATGGGGTACAGTGTGTGTGAGAGGGTGGGGAGTTGAATGGGGTACATTGTGTGTGTGAGAGGGTGGGGGGTTGGATGGGGTACAGTGTGTGTGAGGGTGCGGAGTTGGATGGTTTACAGTTTGTGTGTGAGGGTGGGGAGCTGGATGGGGTACAGTGTCTGTGAGAGGGTGGGGAGTTGGATGGGGTAGAGTGTGTGTGAGAGGGTGGGGAGTTGGATGGGGTGCAGTGTGTGAGCGTGTGGGGAGTTGGATGGGGTACAGTGTGTGTGAGGGTGGAGAGTTGGATGGGGTGCAGTGTATGTGAGGGTGGAGAGTTGGATGGGGTACAATGTGTGTGAAAGGGTGGGGTGTTGGATGGGCTAAAGTGTGTGTGAGAGGGTGGGGAGTTGGATGGGGTACAGTGTGTGTGAGATGGTGGGGAGTTGGATGGTGCACAGTGTGTGTGAGGGTGGGGAGTTGGATGGGGTACAGTGTGTGTGAGGGTGGGGAGTTGGATGGGGTACAGTGTGTGAGGGTGGGGAGTTGGATGGGGTACAGTGTGTGTGTGAGGGTGTGGAGTTGGATGGGGTACAGTGTGTGTGAGAGGGTGTGGAGTTGGATGGGGTACAGTGTGTGTGTGAGAGGGTGGGGAGTTGGATGGGGTACAGTGTGTGTGTGAGAGAGTGGGGGATTGGATGGGGTACAGTGTGTGAGGGTGGGGAGTTGGATGGGGTACAGTGTGTGTGAGGGTGTGGAGTTGGATGTGGTACAGTGTGTGTGAGGGTGGGGATTATTGATGGGGTACAGTGTGTGTGAAAGGGTGTGGACTTGGATGGGGTACAGTGTGTGTGAGAGGGTGGGGAGTTGGATGGGGTACTGTGTCTGTGAGAGGGTGGGGAGTTGGATGGAGTACAGTGTGTGTGGGAGGGTGGGAAGTTGGATGGGGTACAGTGTGTGTGAGAGGGTGAGACGTTGGATGGGGTACAGTGTGTGTGAGAGGGTGGGGAATTGGATGGGGTACAGTGTGTGTGTGAGGGTGGGGAATTGGATGGGGTACAGTGTGTGTGTGAGAGGGTGGGGAGTTGGATGGGGTACAGTGTGTGTGAGAGGGTGGGGAATTGGATGGGGTACAGTGTGTGTGTGAGGGTGGGGAGTTGGATGGGGTACAGTGTGTGTGAGAGGGTGAGAAGTTGGATGGGGTACAGTGTGTGTGAAAGGGTGGGGACTTGGATGGGGTACAGTGTGTGTGTGAGAGGGTGGGGGGTTGGATGGGGTACAGTGTGTGTGAGAGGGTGGGGGGTTGGATGGAGTACAGTGTGTGTGAGAGGGTGGGGAGTTGGATGGGGTACAGTGTGTGTGAGAGGGTGAGACGTTGGATGGGGTACAGTGTGTGTGAAAGGGTGGGGACTTGGATGGGGTACAGTGTGTGTGTGTGTGAAGGTAACTGTACTCCTGAATTTTACTCTCATTTCTTGTTGGGTTCATGAAACCTAAGTTTGTACCCTCTCTGGCAGGTACCTTTTCCAGCATTGTGCACAACTGGTGCCCTTTTGCATTGCACCTACACTGCATGACATGCTTTTCTTGAAGGTGGACGGGGTAGTTGATGATCAGCAAACAGATGCTACCGTGTCCAGACTGAGGTCTTCCTCTGTCGCTAGGAGTTTCCATAGTTGTCGGGGAGGGGGGGTGGGGGTGGCGCTCAGCAGCCATGGAGACAGAGGGTAGACCTGTTCTCCGATAAACCACCCACCCAGTGTTTCTTCTCCTCAAGTAATGTGGGCATCATGAACTGCCCCACCATTGGGGCATCATGGCTGCATCCTGGATAATGGACACAGATGTGTAGGATGATGTTTCTGGGGTCATCTAGTACAAATCCTTTTTCTTCGGGAAGACCTTGAGGTTGATATGAAGAGTCTTGATGCCCAAATGGGCTCCCCATGCAACTGTTTACTCTCGAAGGCAACCTGCCGTCCGTTGAATTCTGTGGGGTAGAAATTAGGTCGCGCCCCATTTGGGGCGCAAATATCGTCCGCGCGCAAATATTAGCGCCTGGCGCTAATTATCGGCACTGACAGGAAACTTCACTTTTACCGCCCCGGGAGGTGAGTGGAGCGCTAAATTAGGCGCTGCACACCTCTCTTAAGGCGCAAAGGCCAAGGAGTGAGGCGCTAACTCAGCGCACGAGCGCAGCGCAGCTGCTGCCAGTTAGCGAGGGAACACAGACACACTGGCGCCGGACACTTCTTAAAGCGGGGGGGGCCACTTGCTCCCCAGCCACACCCTGCTCATTGCAGCCTTGAATCTCAGCCTGGAGAGACCTGTAATCCATTTTGCTGCCAAGCATGGAGAGGGTGAGAGAACGCGCTCATCGCTTCACCGAGCGGGCCTTGGATGCTCTGGTTGATGCAGTGGAGCGCAGACGATGCATGCTGTTCCCGGAGAGTGGCAGGAGGCCTTTGCCACGCGAGTTCAGAAGAGTGTGGAGGGAGGTGGCTCAGAGCGTCTCCTCCAGGAGCATGGTGCCCAGGACCCATGTCCAGTGCCGCAAAAAGTTCAACGACCTCACTCGGGTCGTCAGGGTGAGTGGCTTTTTCTCAATACCTCTCCATCCCTCCATCTCAACCTCACTCTATGGCCAGAGGGTCTTAAAACCCCAATGCACAACACTCATGCAACACCTATGGCCCTTTCATCAAACACACACACACATTCCACACTTTGCATACAGTAAGGGCTATTCACCTATGGGAGGCACATCAGGCAAGACCATGGCTGCATACAGTAAGGGCTATTCACCTATGGGAGGCACATCAGGCAAGACCATGGCTGTATATTGACTCAGATGCTGTCCTTTTTCTTGCAGGCTAAGCTGGCTCATAATCGGAGACAGCAGCAACGGACGGGTGGAGGGCGGCTTCAGCTGCAACCCCTCAGCGATCTGGAGGAGCGCGTCCACAGGATTGTGGCAAGCCGGGTGATCGGTCCCGTCGCCACTGGAGACGCCGACCCCGTTGTGGACAGCAATGGTAAGGTCATCACCTTTTTGTCCTCTGTCCTTCCACTTGTCCCTCACAATACCAGCCTTTGACACTTTCAATCCAACTTGCTAACTCGCTGCACTTATTCCTCCCTTACTGCCACCCTGTCCTCACGCTAAAGCCACTCTTGTACCTCCCTGCTTTCAGATGGTGATTCACCAGCTGAGGAGATGGTCCCTGAAGCTGCCACTGGGAGTGATGCTGCAGCTGAGGAGGAAGAGGAAGCCGGAGCATCAGTGCCACCCTCTCCCGAGGAAGCCCATGGCCACACTGGGAACACGCCTTCCCCGGAGGGGAGCAGGGGGGAAGGGGCTGATGATGGTGAAGTTCCAGGACCCAGCGGGCTGCAGCAACGCCATGGGGGGGGGGAGGGAAGAACGGGGGAGCAGGGGGGAAGGGGCTGATGATGGTGAAGTTCCAGGACCCAGCGGGCTGCAGCAACGCCATGGGGGGGGGAGGGAAGAACGGGAGCCTTCTCCCCAGAGGGAGAGTATGCCAGACACTCCTAATGCAATGGACGCAGAGGAGGAGCGGCTGATTGCAGAAATGAACAGCCAGGCGGTGGTCATGCACACTGAGCTCATGGGTGCAGTGGGAAGGGTGCCCGAATGCATTGAGGCACTGGCAAGGAGTGTGGAGCACTTCGCTGTAGCACAGGCGGATGCCACACTAAAGCTTACTGCTGCAATTCAGTCACTGGCTGCCAGGAACCCATCTGAGCCTGCTCTCATGCAGACTCAGATTGAGGCCACGCGAGCACTGACTGCTGCCATCCTCGATGGTTCGTGCACATGTCCCCGGGGCTGTCACCGCGCCGCAGCAGGCCAGCAATCTGTTCTCCGGCAAATTGCTCCGGATGCTGAAGTGCTGCCCCGTGGGAGTGCCAGTGTGTCGGGCGAGCAGGGAGTTGCTGTCCTCTCTCACGATGACAGCATTCCTGCTGCCAACACTGTCACTTCTCCACTGCACTTGCCACCGCCTGTAGGACAGACTGCTGCCGCCCATGCAGAGTTGGTGCAGTCTGCAGCCGGGCCCTCCAGGCCCAGAAGTGGTCGAGGCCGTCCTTCAGGGGCATCTGCAGTGTCAGGGTCTGACAAGCAGCAGCCTTCCACCAGCCTTGCTGCAGCCACTGAGGTCCCATTACGGAGGAGCAGTAGGGTTAGAAGGGGGGAAGTGCGCAAGGGAAGGAGATCACCCTCGAAGGGCAAAAAGTAGGAGGTGTGCCAAAATGCTGGTCATTTTTTTATTAAAGGCCGAGGTTCATGGCCCAACTTTTGTTTAGTGTTTTGGACATTATCTCCAGGTTGTGAGAACCAGTTATGTTATTGACTGTTTTTTTGTGTTTATTTCTATGAGTTTGTCATGAGGAATTGACACACACAGAGTTTGTACAATAAATAAGTTTCTGTATTCAAAATATACATGGCTGGTGGTTGGAATTATTGGTGCCTTGGCCGGCTTAGGGGTTGCGTGCTGGGTTGATTCGTGTTTGTAGCACTGGCAGGGGCCCTAGAAGCGGCTTGCTATTAGTCGTTGACGGACGGCCCTTGCAGTTTGACCATTGTGGGCCGCCCTCCTGCCTTGGTGCTGCTGCTGATCATCGTCCTCGGCCTGTTCCTCCTCTTCCTCCTCCTCCTCTTGTGGTGCTGCAAGGCCTGGTGGCATTGGCTGCGTCCTGAGGATTGCCCTGTTGTGCAACATGCAGCACACCACTACGAATTTGGAAACTTGCTCAGGCGAGTACTGCAGGGCTCCTCCGGAATGGTCCAGACAGCGGAATCGTTGTTTGAGCACGCCGATTGTGCGCTCAATAATGTTCCTCGTTGCTTGTTGGCTTTCCTGGTACCGCAGCTCAGCAGGGGTGTTTGGCGCACGGAGCGGTGTCATCAGCCAGGTGCTCAATGCGTACCCCTTGTCCCCCAGAAGCCAACCAACTGGCTGATGCGGTGCCTCGAAAATTTCTGCCACAGTACTCTGGCGCAGGATGAAAGCATCGTGGCAGCTGCCCGGATAGTGGGCATTGACAGCGAGAATCACCTGTCTGTGGTCACAGACCAACTGCACATTCAAGGAATGGAACCCCTTTCTGTTCCGGAACTCCTCTGCATTCTCTCGCGGAGCACGCAAAGCCACATGCGTGCAGTCAATGGCGCCCTGCACCATGGGGAAGCCCGCTACCCTCGCAAAGCCCATAGCACGGGCATGCTGCTTGTCTGGGGTCATAGGGAAGGAGATGAAGTCTCGTCTCCTTGTGAAGAGGGCATTGGTGACCTGCCGGATGCAGCGATGCACCGCAAACTGGGAGATATTGGCGAGGTCCCCAACAGCAGCTTGGAATGAGCCAGTGGCGTAGAAGTTCAAAGCCACTGTGACCTTCACTGCCACCGACAGAGACGTCCTGGACCTCAGCTGAGGCTGCAGATCTGGCTGCAGCAGGTGGCAGAGCTCAGTGACCACCTCCTTGCTGAATCGCAGCCTTCGCAAACACAGCTCCTCGGACATGTGGATGTAGGAGAGCTGTTCACGATATACCCTGGGAGGGTAAGCTCTCCTGTACATGCGCCTGATGGGCCTCCTCCGTCTGGCCATCATTGCCACTCTCTGTCTGCGTCTCACTCTCCTCCGATTGAGCTGGAGCAGGACGACGCCCCCAATCATTGCAGCCCCCATCTTCTCTTTGCCAGAAAAGTAATGAGGTACAGCAACGAAAGTAGCAGCAAAGTTAGGATGAACTAGGCCAAACTACCTCACAAAGCGTTGAGTCAATGTAGAAGTCTCTCTCTCTCTCTCTCCGAATCTCTCTCTCTCAGAACGAGTGGTGCATAAATGTCGACCACAGAAAAAGACAGGAAGAGGCCCCCTTTAAATAGCGCCCCCCCCAGCCCCACACCGATTGATAACGTTCCAGTCTTCCGGTCGTTGGAAGCGCCAGGCGGTAAGGCAGGGGGCGCCACTCAATTTCCGCTCCGGGGCGCCCCAAGGGCGTTGCACCACGGAATGACGTCACAATCTGCGCGCGCAGGTGGTCGCAGCGGTAAGTTTTAGCGCCGCCGCACAATCTCAAGTTAAGTTCTCGAGCGGCGCAAACAGCGCTGCGCCCGGGCGTTAGCGCCTTAACACCCCATTAGCGCCCATTTAAGGCGCTAACGGGAGGCGCAACCAACTGAATTTTTACCCCTGTGTGTCCTGACCAGCACCTCTCTTCCTTCTGCAGGAAACGTGAGGAAGGTGCTGTCCCCTTGAAAACATGATGGCTGCCATTTCTGATACAGGTGTGTGCTGTGCACTGGCTGCAACTACTACAAATCTACAGTGTGTTCTTGCTTCTCTTCATTTATCCATTTACTGGTTTGGCAGTTTATAGCCTAGTCCACGACCTAATGAAATGTTTATCCTACTGCCTTCCGAAATCAAGGAAGATCATTTTAGCTCACATGATACAATCAGTCGCTGAGACCTTGGGACATTTTCCTATGTTGAAGATGCGAGAGAAATGTAAGACCCCTGGGCTCATTACAGATTGCCTCGATATTGGGCAGGTAAAAGGCCCACTCTGGGCCACAGTGACTGGGGGCTTGTCTACAAAAGACAGTTACTCTGAGAAAAATATCCAGAGTAAAATCCCAAACTCATAAAAGTTACTACCTCCTTCCATAACAGTGCAATTGCCAACTCGTCATGAGCAGCAGCACGGGAGACTTGCTCGTATGTAATGCCGACTACATTATAATAGTGGCTACACTTCAAAACTATTTCATTGGCTGTAAAGCGCTTTGGAACATCCTGAGGTCGTGTAAGGTGCTATATCAATGCAAGTCTTTCTTTTCTTTCTAATAAGAACCTGATTGATACATTTTGAGGTCAAACTAATCATCAAAATGAAGCTCAGTTCAGATTGAACAGATCTTCAATAAGAAAGTTGTCGACGGCAGGAAGATATCAATAAATTGGTCAGGTGGGCACAAAAGTGGCAAATGGAATTCAATCCAGAGAAGTGTGAGGTAATGCATTTGGGGAGGGCTAACAAGGCAAGGGAATACACATTAAATGGTAGGACACTGAGAAGCGTAGAGGAACAAAGGGACCTTGGAGTGCATGTCCACAGATCCCTGAAGGTAGCAGGCCAGGTAGATAAGGTGGTTAAGAAGGCAGATGGGATACTTTCCTTTATTAGCCGAGGCATTGAATATAAGAGCAGGGGAGTTATGCTTGAACTGGATAAAACACTAGTTAGGCCACAGCTAGAGTACTGCGTGCAGTTCTGGTCAGCACATTACAGGAAAGATGTGATTGCACTAGAGAGGGTACAGAGGAGATTTACGAGGATGTTGCCTGGACTGAGGAATTTTAGCTATGAGGAAAGATTGGGGTTGTTTACTTTGGAACAGAGGAGGCAAAGTGGAAACTTAATCGAGGTAAATAAAATTATGAGGGGCCTAGGTAAAGTGGACAGGAAGGACCTATTTCCCCTGGCACAGAGGTCAATAACCAGGGGGCACAGATTTAAAGTAATTGGTAGAAGGATTAGCAGTGCAGGCAGCCCGAGGAGCGGCGAGCGGCGGTATAAAGGTGAGCCCCGAGGTGTGGTAGGTCCAGAGCAGCGGAGGCAGCCCGAGGAGCGGCGAGTGGCGGTATAAAGGTGAGCCCCGAGGCGTGGTAGGTCCAGAGCAGCGGAGCCAGCCCGAGGAGCGGCGAGCGGTGGTATAAAGGTGAGCTCGGGGGATTTTCCCTAATCCAGGTCCGGGAGAGGGAAGCAAAAAACAATCGAACTGTGACGTCACCAAGAAGCAGGTAAGTGATTGGTTGGTGAGTATATTCCTTCTAAATTTTTCTAAACTTAAAATTTTGCGGTTTCTAGGGTCTCTGTTGTGTAGCGGGGACTACTGTTAAGAAAGAGCCCTTGAGTATATCATTTAATTGAAGTGAAATTGGTGGGATTCATTTAATTTAATTTTAATTAATTAATTAAAGGGTAAGTCATGGCAGGAGAGCTCCGCCCCGTGATATGCTCCTCCTGTGCTATGTGGGAAATCAGGGACACTTCCTGTGTCCCTGACGACCATGTGTGTGGGAAGTGTATCCAGCTGCAGCTACTGATAGACCGCATTGTGGCTCTGGAGTTGCGGATGGATGCATATTGGAGCATTCGCGACGCTGAGAACGTCATGGATAGCACGTTTAGCGAGGTGGTCACACCGCAGGTAAAGGGTGTACAGGCAGGAAGTGAATGGGTGACCACCAGGCAGAGTAAGAGGTGCAGGCAGGTAGTGCAAGGGTCCCCTGTGGCCATCCCCCTCTGAAACAGATATACCACTTTGGATACTGTTGGGGGGGATGACTTATCAGGGGAAGGCAGCAGCAGCCAACTTCATGGCACCATGGGTGGCTCTGCTGCACAGGCTGGGAGGAAAAAGTGTGGAAGAGCTATAGTGATAGGGGACTCAATTGTAAGGGGAATAGGTAGGCGTTTCTGCGGCCGCAAACGAGACTTCAGGATGGTGTGTTGCCTCCCTGGTGCAAGGGTCAAGGACGTCTCGGAGCGGCTACAGAACATTTTGGAGGGGGAGGGCGAGCAGCCAGTTGTCGTGGTGTACATAGGCACCAACGATATAGGTAAAAAACGGGTGGGGGTCCTAAAAGCAGAATATAGGGTGTTATGAGGTAAATTAAAAAATAGGACCTCAAAGGTAGTAATATCAGGATTGTTACCAGTGCCACGTGCTAGTCAGAGTAGAAATAGGAGGATATTTCAAATGAATACGTGGCTAGAGAAATGGTGCAAGGGGGAGTGATTCAAATTCCTTGGACATTGGAACCGGTTCTGGGGGAGGTGGGACCAGTACAAACGGGACGGTCTGCACCTGGGCAGGACTGGGACCGATGTCCTAGGGGGAGTGTTTGCTAGTCTGTTGGGGAGGGTTTAAACTAAAGTGGCAGGGGGTTGGGAACCTGACAGGGAGACAGAGGAAAGGGAAACAAGGATAAAAGCAAAAGACAGGAAAGAGAAAAACAAAAGTAGAAGGCAAAGAACTCAACGGTTTAAATCAAACATGGTCACAGTAAATAATAATTCATATAGGTCTGAGAGCGTTAAAAAAACAAGCCTGAAGGCTTTGTGTCTTAATGCAAGGAGCATTCGGAACAAGGTGGATGAATTTGCTGCGCAAATAGAGGTAAATGAATACGATTTGATTGGGATTACAGAAACATGGCTCCAGGGTGGCCAAGGCTGGGAACTCAACATCCAGGGGTATTCAATATTTAGGAAAGATAGGCAAAAAATAAAGGGAGGTGGGGTAGCATTGCTGGTTAAAGAGGGGATTAACACAATTGAAAGGAAGGATAGTAACTCTGATGATGCGGAATCTGTATGGGTAGAACTGAGAAATAACAAGGGGCAGAAAACATTAGTGGGAGTGGTATATAGACCTCCAAACAGTAATACGGAGGTTGGGGACGGCATTAAAAGGGAAATTAGAGAAGCATGCAGTAAGGGCACAGCAGTCATCATGGGTGACTTTAATTTACATATAGATTGGGCTAACCAAATTAGTAAAAAATACAGTGGAGGAGGAATTCCTAGAATGTTTACGAGATGGTTTTCTGGAACAATATGTTGAGGAACCAACCAGAGATCAGGCCATCTTAGACTGGGTATTATGTAACGAGAAAGGATTAATTAGCAATCTTGTTGTACTAGGCCCCTTGGGTCAGAGTGATCATAATATGATAGAATTCTTCATTAGGATGGAGAGTGAAGTAGTTGAATCAGAGACTAGGGTCCTGAATTTAAATAAAGGAAACTATGATGGTATGAGGCGCGAATTGGGTAGGATCGATTGGGGAATGTCACTCAAAGGGTTGACGGTGGATAGGCAATGGCAAACATTCAAAGACTGCATGGATGAACTACAGAATTTGTTCATCCCAGTGTGGCATAGGAATAAAACAAAAAGGGTGACTCAACCGTGGCTAACAAGGGAAATTAGGGATAACATAAGATCCAAGGAGAGGGCATATAAATTGGCCAGAAAAAGCAGTAACCCTGAGGATTAGGAGCGGTTTAGGTTTCAACAAAGGAGGACAAAGGGATTAATTAAGAAGGGGAAAATAGAATATGAAAGTAAGCTTGCAGGGAACATAAAAACTGACTGTAAGAGCTTTTATAGATATGTGAAGAGAAAAAGATTAGTGAAATCAAGTGTAGGTCCCTTGCAGTCAGAAGCGGGGGAAGTTATAATGGGGAACAAAGAAATGGCAGGCCAATTAAATGCATATTTTGGTTCTGTCTTCACAAAGGAGGACACAAATAACATCCCAGAGATGTTGGAGAACATAGGGTCTGATGAAAGGGAGGAACTGAAAGAAATCAGTATTTGCAGGGAAATGGTGTTAGGGAAATTGATGGGATTGAAGGCTGATAAATCCCCATGGCCTGATAATCTACATCCTAGGGTACTTAAGAAAGTGGCCCTAGAAATAGTAGATGCATTGCTGATCATCTTCCAACATTTGATGGAATCTGGAACTGTACCCATGGATTGGAGGGTAGCTAATGTTACCCCACTATTCAAAAAGGGTGGTAGAGAGAAAGCGGGGAATTACAGACCAGTAAGCCTGACATCGGTAGTGGGGAAAATGCTAGAGTCCATTATAAAGGATGTAATAGCTGAGCACTTGAAAAACAGTGACAGGATCGGACAAAGTCAACATTGATTTACAAAAGGTAAATCGTGCTTGACTAATCTACTGGAATTTTTTGAGGCTGTAACTGGGAAAATAGATAAGGGAGAACCAGTAGATGTGGTGTATTTGGACTTTCAAAAGGCTTTCGATAAGGTCCCGCATAAGAGATTAGCGTGTAAAGTTAAGGCACATGGGATTGTGGGCAAGGTATTGACTTGGATAGAGAACTGGTTGGCGGACAGAAAGCAGAGAGTAGGAATTAATGGGTCTTTTTCCGAGTGGCAGGCAGTGACTAGTGGGGTACTGCAGGGATCGGTCCTAGGACCCCAGCTATTCACAATATACATTAATGATCTAGATAAGGGAACTAAATGTAATATCTCCAAGTTTGCAGATGACCCAAAGCTGGGTGGGCGTGTGTGCTGCGAGGAGGATACCGAGAAACTCCAGGATGATTTGGACAAGTTGGGTGAGTGGGCAGAAGCGTGGCAGATGCAATATAACGTGGATAAATGCGAGGTTATCCACTTTGGTGTCAAAAACAGAAAGGCAGACTATTATCTGAATGGCAATAGATTGGGAGAAGGGGAAGTGCAACGAGATCTGGGTGTCCTTGTGCACCAGTCGCTGAAGGTAAGCATGCAGGTGCAGCAGGCGGTGAAGAAGGCAAATGGTATGTTGGCCTTCATAGTGAAAGGGTTTGAGTATAGGAACAGGGATGTCCTGCTGCAGTTGTACAGGGCCTTGGTGAGACCACACCTTGAGTACTGTGTGCAGTTTTGGTCGCCTTATCTGAGGAAGGATGTTCTTGCCATGGAAGGAGTTCAGCGAAGATTCACAAGGCTGATACCTGGGATGGCAGGAATGACATATGAGGAGAGATTGGGTCGATTGGGCTTATACTCGCTGGAGTATAGAAGAATGAGAGGGGATCTCATCGAAACATATAAAATTCTGACAGGTCTGGACAAACTAGATGCAGGAAGAATGTTCCCGATGGTCGGAGAGTCCAGAACCAGGGGTCATAGTCTAAGGATAAGGGGTAAGCCATTTAGGACAGAAATGAGGAAGAATTTCTTCACCCAGAGAGTGGTGAACCTGTGGAATTCTCTACCACAGAAGGCAGTAGAGGCCAATTCATTAAATATATTCAAGAATGAGTTAGATATATTTCTTAAAGCTAAAGGTATCAAGGGATATGGGGAGAAAGCAGGTACAGGGTACTGAATTTGGATGATCAGCCATGATCTCATTGAATGGCGGAGCAGGCTCGAGGGGCCGAATGGCCTACTCCTGCTCCTATCTTCTATGTTTCTATGTTTCTATGAGTTGAGGAGAACTTGTTCATCCAGTCTGGAACTCATTGCCTGAAAAGGTGGTAGAGGCAGAAACCCTCACCGCATTTAAAAATACTTGGATGTGCACTTGAAGTGATGCAACCTACGGGGCTACGGACCAAGAGCTGGAAAGTGGGATTAGGCTGGAGAGCTCTTTGTTGGCCGGCACAGACACAATGGGCTGATGCTGTAAATTTATATGATTCCAAGATTCTATGATTCTATTCTCACACAGACACCATTGATTTCCTTATTTGCAAACAATGTGTGAAGCTCGCTCTAATTTCACATGGTACAGCTACTACTGTTGGTTCAATTGCAATTTGCAAAGTCCCCAGGGTTGCATAATATAAAGTTATGCACAGGAAGTGTGGGGGGGGGGGGGTGCGGGGTGGTGGGGGGGGGGGGGGGGCGGGGTGGGGGGGGGGGTGCTGCCTATTCTGAGCAATTAAATTTTAAAAATATTAAAAGGAAAATGCTGGGGTGCATTAGGTCTAGGTTAAGCACAGAGTACCAGCAGTAGGCTGTAAGCCCCAGAACCATAAGAGTTTACAGCCCAGAGGAGGCCATTTGGCCCATCGTGCCTGTGCCAGCACTTTGCTTGAGCAATCTAAAACTAATCCCACTGCCTTGTGCTCTCCCCTGTATCTTCCTCTAGTTCAAATATTTATCCATTTTTCCCTTACAAGGTGCAATGATCGCTGCCTCAACCACTCCCTGTGGTGAAGCCTTTCATGCTCCAACAACCTCCTGCATGAACAAGTGGAGCAGATTGAAATGCCGTTTCTAGTCTATAATCACTGGAGTTACTAACCTAAACATCCAGTCAGTCTGTACAAGTGAGTGTAGAAATCCTGTCCGGTGGAAATGGTTCCACCATCAGAGAGTGGGCAAGGGACAACTGGGCTCGCTGGCTCCCCAGTTGTTTTGCACACTCTGTTATTATCTGCTCCTGGTTTCCCGCTGGTAGCAAAATGTGCAAGATTCTCATTTGATATTCATATGCCATGCTTATGAGGGCACGGTGATGCAATCCTTGATTTACTGTGTTTCAGACACAGGCTCTGCCCAGTGCCGTCTGCTCATTGAAAGTCATCATTAAAGGCCAGCAACAATATCACCTGTAAAGTAGGAAGTTTTTTTTAAATGACCATTTCAATGCAAGCTATGAGGCTGTTTTAAAATGCGCCATCACAGCATTGTATGCTTGAGGATGAAGAAGATCAGAGAAGGCTTTCTAGGGGGATTAGAGGCAAGCTATCCATACCCATCTTCATAGGCATCAGGGGGCAGCTGAGGAGCTGAGCAACCTGCTACAAGGAGACGTAAAGCCAACCTTCACATTGTGCACCGCACGGCCAGTGATAGTCTAGGTCACCTACTACCTCAATGTTCCTGGCTTCATGTGCTTCTAGGCTAGCATAAGCCAGTGTGCTGCCCACAGAGGTATCCCCTGGCTGGAGAGTAACTGATGTATTGTTGAGGTCTGTGATAGGGTGGGGGGCAGGAGTGATTATAGGACTTTCATCTCATAAGTACATAAGAACATAAGAAGTAGGAGCAGGAGTAGGCCATTCGGCCCCTCAAGCCTGCTCCGCCATTCAATAAGATCATGGCTGATCTGATCTTGGCCTCAACTCCACTTTCCCGCCTGCTCCCCACAACCCTTGACTCCCCTGTTTTTCAAAAATTTGTCTATCTGCTCCAGCATAACATGGCTGCCAAATTTCCCTGCAATGCTGCATTTCACAAATGGCAGGGGGCCATTGCTGGCCTCCGTATGTCATTCTGCAGCCCAACCTGTGTGTCAGTAACTGAACATACAGCATGCAGCTAGGTTGGAGAGATTTCATTTGTGAAGCACAGTTGAGGTTTCAGTGTGACAACAGTTTCAAGTGTAAGTTGCAGCCTATATGTGTGCCATACTGCTATAGGGTCATGCCTACTAAGCAGTTAAAGTGCTGTGAGGTTGCATGAAATCTTTGGAAAGGTGAACACCTCAAGAGTAACAGGTTGTGGCATGTTTATTGGGTACGAAGTGAATAGTGACAGTGTCATGACTTTCGGATTTCATCCAACCCAATGATGTCACTTGCCGTACACACGCCGGGCTTTCCAAGAAATCAACCAGGTCTAGGGGGGAGGAGAAGGAAAACGTGGTGTGGATGTAAGGGGGGTGGGGGTGGAAGAACGTGATCCATGTCTAACCGAGGGGGGAAATGTGACTCGTCTTCCCATCTGGATCACGTTCTCGCTCTGATCCCCCCCGCCACTCTTTAGACCTGGATCACGTTCTTCTCCCATCCCTACTGTGCTCTCCCATCCCCGAGTTCCTGACCTTCTCCCCTCCCGAGTTCCTGACCTTCACTTTCCTCGAGCTCCTGACCTTCTCTCCCCCCACCCAGAGTTCCTGAACTTCTCTCCCCCCGAGCTCCTGCCCTTCTCCCCTCTCCAATCCCCTCTCCTCTCCCCCTTCAATCCCCTTTCCTCTCCCCCCTTCTGATTTGAGAGAAAGATTTCTCTGTGCCTCTCACTATCTCAGACTGCCACAGGAGAGAGAGAGATAGAGAAAAAGAGTCACATAGAGAGAGAGAGAGAGTGAAAGAGATTACCTTCTCACCCTCCCTCACCTCTGAGTGCTAGGAATTACTCCATTGAGCCACCAATCAAAGATACCACCTTCAATAAAAAGCTGTCCTTCTGGTGTAGAAACTTGCAGCATCAAGGTGCCCATTCAGCTAAGCCCCCTGCCAGGTATACTGAATGACAACCCATTCTATCATCATGGGCGAAGGCTGCGCCAGATGAAGCGGTTGGCTACCAATTTGATGGATGCGCGGGCGCCGGGGTGGGAGAAGTTGTGGAGAATGTCGAATACCCGGCGGCGCCAGGACGCTGGGACGACGGGCCGAGGTTGACATAGGGATATGTCGCACTTGACCGTGACGGCGGTCGGGCCACAGGCGACGTCGGCCAGGCGTAACCCTGGTAGGTTGGTGGGTGCGGAGAGCAGATCAGGGTCGGTGATCTGGTCTGCTGCGAGTTGAGCGTAGTCGACTGCTAGGTGTGCGGTGTGGATGGCGGGGCGGGAGAGGCAGTCGGCTACCACATTGTCTCGGCCGGAGACGTGTTGGATGTCCGTGGTGAACTCGGACACTGCCGCGAGCTGGCGCTGCTGCCTGGCGGACCAGGGGTCGGTTGTCTTTGCCATTGCGAATGTCAGGGGCTTGTGGTCGACAAACGCCGTGAAGGGGTGGCCCTCAAGCAAAAACCGGAAATGGCGGACCGCCAGGAACAGCGCGAGGAGCTCGCGGTCGAAGGTGCTGTACTTGACCTCCGGGGGGCGTAGTTGGCGGCTGAAGAAGGCAAGTGGTTGCCAGGCGCCATCGACCCACTGCTCATACACGGCGCCGACCGCGTGGTCGGAGGCGTCCGTGGTGAGCGCTACCCTGGCATTGGGCCGTGGGTGCGCGAGCAGGGTGGCGTTGGCGAGCGCGGTCTTGGTGGAGTCGAAGGCGGCTGACGCGTCTGCCGTCCATTCGACTGCCATCTTGCCGCTCCTGCCCCGGAGGGTTTCATACAGGGGCCTCATGAGGGACGCTGCTTTGGGGATGAAGCGGTTATAGAAATTCACCATCCCGAGGAACTCCTGGAGGCCTTTGATGGTGGTGGGGCGGGGAAATTGTTGGACGGCCTGCACCTTGGTGGGCAGGGGAATGGCCCCAGCATGGGTGATGTGGTGGCCGAGGCAGTCGATCTTGTCCAGGCCGAACTGGCATTTGGCTGGGCTGAGGATGAGCCCGTGGTTGCTGAGGCGCCCGAACAGGATGCGGAGGTGTTCGAGGTGTTCCTGCTTGGAGGAACTGGCTACCAGGATGTCGTCCAGGTAGACGAACAGGAACTTCAGGTCCCGAAGGACCAAGTCCATGAGCCGTTGGAATGCCTGGGCCGCGTTTTTGAGGCCGAAGGGCATCCGCAGGAACTCGAACAGTCCGAAGGGGGTGATTACGGCCGTCTTGGGGACGTCCGCGGGGTGGACGGGGACTTGGTGGTAGCCGCGCACCAGGTCGACCTTGGAAAAGACTGAGCGGCCGGCCAGTCTAGCCGAGAAGTCCTGAATGTGCGGCACGGGGTACCGATCAGGGGTGGTGGCGTCATTGAGGCGGCGGTAATCCCTGCAGGGGCGCCAACCTCCGCCTGGTTTGGGGGCGATGTGGAGTGGGGAGGCCCAGGGACTGTTGGAGCGGCGGATGATGCCGAGCTGTTCCATAGTGGCAAACTCGGTCCGCGCGATCTCCAGTTTGGCCGGGTCCAGCCTGCGGGCGTGGGCGTACACTGGGGGGCCTGTGGTGGGGATGAAGTGTTCCACCCCATGTTTGGCGGCCTCCGCGGAGAAGGTCGGATTGGTAAGGGCTGGGAATTCGGCCAGGAGTGCCGAGTAGTCATCCGTGGCCCGGGCGTGGCACTGTGACGCCATGTCGGCGGGTTGACGGGGGGCCATGGCGCCCAGGATGGGGGACATGGTGTTCATGTCCACGAGGCGGTGACGGGGGATGTCTACCAGTAGGCCGTGCGCGCACAGGAAATCTGCGCCGATGAGAGGGGAGAGCACCTTGGCAGTGATGAACTCCCATCGGTAGCGGCGACCAGCGAGGTCGAGGGTGACTGTCCGGGTGCCATACGTCTGGATTTACGAGCCGTTAGCAGCAGCCAGCGCCGGTCCTCGTTCGCCCTTTTGGATGTTATGGGAGGAGGCCGGGATGATGCTGTGCTGAGCCCCAGTGTCGCACAGGAACCGGCGGCCGGTTTTGTCATCCATAACAAACAGCAGGGAGCCCGCGTGGCCCACGGCCATCGCGGGGGCTGGTACGGGGGCGGACTTGAAAGAGCAGGGAGGTGTGCACCGTTGTGCCCTGGCGCCGAACCGTGCGTGGTAGTAACAGTGGGCCGGGTTAGTGGGGCGTGAAGGCCCCGTGGGCCTGGTGGCAGGTGAGGGGCGCGCCCAGGCATTGGCTGCCAGGTCCGGAGTGACGTCGCGGCTGGAGTGAGCGGACAGCAGCTTGTCGGCCTCATCGGCCAGGGCTTCCAGGTTCGTGAGGCCGGACGCCACGATCGCTGGGCGGATGCTGAGAGGGAGCTGGCGGATGAACAGCGTGCGGAAGAGGGATCCGGGTGGGCTCTTGTCGGTGAGGGAGAGCATGTGGGAGAGGAGGTCTGACGGTGAGGCATCACCGATGCCTAGAAGGTCGAGGAGGTGGCTGTTTCGCTGATATGCCGAGGCCGTAAATTTTTTAAGGAGCGCTGTCCTGAGATGTGCGTACTTGTCTTCCTCTGGTGGGTTCTGCAGTGTTGTCCAAACCTTCGAAACTGCGGCGCTGCTGAGTGATGTGGCGAGATAGTCGTACTTCGTCCCATCTGTGGTGATATTTCGCAGCCGGAAGCGAGATTCAGCTTGGAGAAACCAGGCTTCAGGCTGGTTTTCCCAAAACTCTTGCAGTTTCACGGAAACTGCGTTCGTGTCCGCCATTGCAGTGCTCGGAATACGTTCTGAGCGTCGGGGTCACCAATGTTGAGGCTGCCGCGAAACACGAATGGAGGCTGAATCCATATGTGGAAAACAAGAAACTTTAATTCACTGCATGGCACACAAAATGGCTGAGAATGCTGCTCCCAGAATTCTCTGGAAAATCCCTGAAGCCCCGCCCACTCCTGTCTTAAAGGTAAGGTGCCTTAAAAGGAAGGTTCACCGATATATTGTCCACAGACGGAAAAGTGGGTTATGCCCGTTTAGGTGGCGATCCGCCACACCTTAACCTTTCCATATAAACTCACCCATATTCACAGCCACCCCCTCGACCTTACCATCTCACGTGGCCTCTCGACTCCCATTGTCTCAATCACGGTTCAGGCTATCTCTGATCACTTCTTTGTATCGGTCTCCACCCATATCCCCCTTACCCCTCCCAACCCCACTTCCTTCTGTATTCACCTCTGGAAAATCTCCCTCTAAAGTCATTTGCAACGGCACTTTCAAATTCCCAACTGTCTAGCCTTTTGGCCCTCTATTCACCACAACATTTCTGCAGCTACCGATCTGCTTATTCACACTTTGACCTCCACCTTTGATGCCCTTGCCACCAGTAAAGCCATTACTCTCTCCCACCCTGGTCGCTCCCCCCGGTACAGCTCCTATCTCCGCCCCCTTAAGTCCAAGGGATGCAGACTTGGAGGTTTATGGTAGACATGGGCCTAAAAATTCGGTTGCTTTGCGCCTCCTGTTAGTGCCCTAAGAGGGTGATAACGGGGCGCAAAGCAACCAGCGCCTGGGTGTGCAACGCCTCCCGCGAAATTCAACGGGAGGTTAGCAGTGGCGGTAACTGTTTGCCGTGCGCAGCGCTGCGGGGCGGCGATCTTCAGTCGCGCCCCCTGACTTACCGCCGGACGCTATGTCCGACGGGGTCAGGGGGGCCTACCTGCGGCCGGGGCGGTTGCAAATTAAAGGGGAGGTACCGGGCGGCCATTTTTGTTGCTGGCCGCCTGCCAACACCTGCCCCCTCTGTCGTCCCCGGCTTCCTCTGCAGCCCCCCCCGCGGGGTGCCGGCTGCGCTCCTTGAGCCCAGCACTTCTCTTGAGTGCCAGGCTCTTTTGCCGGCACTCCGATCCCAGGTGGCCCAGCTGGGCCCCGGGTCGTGCTGCGCTAGGCCCCTCCCCTTTAATAAGGGGAGGAAGGCCTGCAGTACCGCGGCGCGACGTGCCGCAGCATGTGGCTCTGCGGCACGTAGCGCTGTGATATTCACTCGCAGCGACCCAAGAGAGAGGCAGGGCACTTCCAGTAGCGCCCCACTTCCCTCTTGGGGTGCTACCGGTGAATTTCGGCCGCAGGGGCGCTAATTTTTTGGGTAAGTAGCGCCCCGGCGAAGTTCGCACCGAACCAATTTTTTCTCCATGGGGTCTGGCTGAACCACATAAAGCACGATCGGGCCCTGCTCCCTTCTGCCAAAACTGCACCATCGGTTCAGCTGACGCTACTGCTTCCCTCCTTTCCCTGAGCCCAGACTTCCCCCAAGGTTGCGCCCTGCCCTAGCCCTGAACTCACATCTTTCTCTAGTTTCTCTCCTACCTCCTAACATGCCCTCAGCGAGCTCATCTTGTCCATGAGACCCACCTCCTGTTCCCTCGACCCTATTCCCACTAAACTGCCGCCCATCCAACCTCTCTTTCTGGTCCCCATATTAGCTGATATTGTTAACGGTTCCCTCTCCTCAGGTACTGTCCCCCTCCTTTTCAAATCTGCTGTTGCTCTCCATAAACTTCAGCTGATCTAAGACTCTGCTGCTGGTGTCCAAACTCGCACCAAGTCCCGTTCATCCATCACCCCTGTGCTCTCTGACCTACATTTGGCTCCTGGTCCAGCAATGCCTCGATTGTAAAATTCTCATCGTCGAGTTCAAATCCCTCCATGGCCTCGCCCCTCCCTATCTCTGTAACCTCCTCCAGTCCTACAACCCTCTGAGATCTCTGCGTTCCTCCAGTTTGGGCCTCTTGTGCATGCCCAATTTCCTTCGCCCCACCATTGGCGGCCGTGCCTTTGGCTGCCTCAGCCTTAAGCTCTGGAATTCCTCCCTAAACCTCTCCGTCTCTCTACCTCTCACTCCTCCTTTAAGTTGCTCCTTAAAACCTACCTCTTGGACCAAGCTTTTGGCCACCTGCCCTAATATCTCCTTATGTGGCTTGGTGTCAAATTTTGTGTGATAACGCTCCTGCGAAGTGCCCTGGGACGCTTTACTGCACTAAAGGCGTAATTACTACAATAAATACAAATTGATGTTGGCTGCACCCATCCAAGCAAGTGGTGGGTATTTCACCCTGTAAGCCATGTGGTGAGCCACGTCACAGAGTACCTAGCTTCTGCCCGGTTCTTGTAGCCATGGTTTTTGTATGGTTGTCTAGTTAAGCTTCTGGCCAATGGTGGTGCTGTTAAAGGCCAGTGGGAGGTGGTTGGGTCTTTTTTTGTCTTTATGTGGCATGACTGCTACCTGCGACTTGTCAGCCCAAGCCGGGATGTTCTCCAGGTTCTTCCGTAGGCTGACATGGGCTGCTCCATTATCAGAGCAGTTGCAAGTGGAACTAAATACTATGGTATTGTTAGAGAACAGAACCATTGCTGACCTTATGACAGAGGAAAGGTAATTGATGAAACAGCTGAAGGTGGTTGTTGCAATGATGCTGGTCAGAGGAGCTCACGGAGCAGTGTCCTGGGGCTGCAATGATTGGCCTCTAATCATCAGGGCTATCTTTCTGGGTATCAGTTAAGATTCCAGCCACTGGAGGGTTTTTCACTTGACCCCCGTTGATTTCACTTTTGCTCAGCCTCTCGGTGTCAGATTGGATTGGAAGTTGGATCCAAAATTGGCTCAGAAGTAGGAAGCAAAGGGTTATGGTCGATGGGTGCTTTTGTGACTGGGAGGCTGTTCCAAGTGGGGTTCCGCAGGGCTCAGTACTAGGTCCCTTGCTTTTTGTGATATATATCAATGATTTAGACTTGAAAGTAGGGGGTATGATTAAGAAGTTTGCAGATGATACAAAAATTGGCCGTGTGGTGGATAATGAAGAAGAAAGCTGCATAATGCAGGAAGATATCAACAAATTGGTCAGGTGGGCAGAACAGTGGCAAATGGAATTCAATCAGACAAGTGTGAGGTAATGCATTTGGGGAGGGCTAACAAGGCAAGGGAATACACAATAAATGGTAGGACACTGAGAGGTGCAGAGGAACAGAGGGACCTTGGTGGGGGTCTGGAACTCACTGCCTGAAAGGGTGGTAGAGGTAGAGACCCTCATCACATTTAAAAAGTACTTAGATATGCACTTGAATTGCCGTAACCTGCAGGGCTACGGACCAAGTGCTGGAAAGTAGGATTAGGCTGGATAGCTCTTTGTCGGCTAGCATGGACAAGATGGGCCGAATGGCCTCCTTCTGTGCTGTAAATTTCTATGATTCTATGCTGCCTTAATGTGGAAGCAGCATTCTACTCTTGCCTTCACCTCTTTTGTCCAAGTTAGTTTCAAAATCCATTCATGCACTTTGCTTAAAAGAAAGGCAAGAGCTTTGAATGGCGGTTTGAGAAGAATATAAATTTCTGAAATATAATGCCGAATTAGTGAGAGAGGTGAAGTATCTCTACATCTGTTCTAACACATATCCTTCTGTATGTACTGTACTTCCCTCTCACAAGCTTACACAAACTGTACTGACCTTAATTGGACCTTAGATCTGTCACATTGGACACTGGGTTTGGAAGCTGTTTAATATACCGGAACGTCCTTGGGCCAGGCAGAAGGACCAGGTTATTGCAAAAGTATTTACACACTTCAAAATGCAAATACCATCATTGTGGGAATGAAGTGTGGCTTTGAATGTTTCCTACTCACTGCTCCACACGTTCTGGTAGCAAATACAGCAATCGAATTAAATTAAATCCTGTTAACCTTCACCCCTGATAGTGCAATCTAAACCACAGCCATACCTGGCAATGATTCAGGAACCAATCTGTGGAAAAACCTTTACTTTCATAACAGGTACCGCTTAAAGTGTACTACATAACTTTGATAAGGAGATATTGGTGTAGTTAAAAAGATTAATAAGATGGTAATGTACAAATTCTTGCCGTTCATTTAATAGCATTGTTTTCAAATGGCTTTTGATTTATTTGCATATAAATTTGGAACTAGCCAGTTGTGACCAAACCCAGTTGTATATAAGGCGAAGGCTTGGGACTAATTCTGGGTGTTTCTAGCAACTGAAGGCATTTGACTGGAGAAGCAGCATTTGAATGTGCCCTTTCACTGCTGGCATCAGAGACTCCTCATTTCTTTCATTTCACAAAGGTAAGAAATGTTTTATCAATGAGAATGGATCGCTGGTAAGTAGAAAAATAAGTTCAAATATTTGATTGGTATTTTGTTTTGAAAAAAAAAATCAAAGCAAATACAATTAACATAGATTAAAAAAATCTTTGTGGGTGAATTACACAAATATTTATGGCAGGAGGCGAGGATGATGAGATTCAGAAAAGAGTGGAAACGCAATTCTTTTCAAGGAGTGCCGTGATAGGAGTCTCCACGTTGAATTAATCAGCTCCCTGAATGATTTGAATAAAACACCTGCAAAGGCTGTGTTTTACGCAGAGAGATTCACGTCTCACTCATACTGGAGCGGGATAGCCTGTATCCCCAGTGCCCACTCTCTACTTTTATATCTCTATCTGGGTTTAACACCTGTTATTTTTTTGGGGTGGGGGGCTGGGAGCAGGTGAGGATGGGGGGAGCTGGGAGCAGGAGAGGAGGTGAGGATGGGGGGGCCACTGGGAGCAGGAGAGGATGGGGGGGCGCTGGGAGCAGGAGAGGATGGGGGGGGGAGCTGGGAGCAGGAGAGGAGGTGAGGATGGTGGGGCTGGGAGAAGGTGAGGAGGTGAGGATGGGGGGGGCTGGGAGAAGGTGAGGAGGTGAGGATGGGGGGGGCTGGGAGAAGGTGAGGAGGTGAGGATGGGGGGGGTGCTGGGAGCAGGAGAGGATGGGGGGGGGCTGGGAGCAGGAGAGGAGGTGAGGATGGGGGGGCTGGGAGCAGGTGAGGAGGTGAAGATGGGGGGGCTGGGAGAAGGTGAGGAGGTGAGGATGGGGGATTGCTGGGAGCAGGTAAGGTTGGTGATGGCGAGTCTGATGTCAGCATTAATTGTGAATGGAGTCTGAGCACTGATTGTGCACAGACTGCAGTAATGCTGAGTTGGGTTCTGGCTGCTCTCCAGCTCCTTATCTCCTGAATACTCTTTGAAAAACGAGCCTGCTACCCAAGAAACACCTCCCTCCCCCCCGCTGCTGGCTCTGTGAAACCCCTGAGTGCTATGTTTCGGGTGTTGCTTTACATGAAGGTAACACTGCACTTATCAAGCCAGGGTCTGCTGCTAGCTATACATGTACCAATTCGCGCAGAGCACCAGATGTATGTAATACTGTTCACAGTCGCTGGCATAGCAACACAGTGTGAACTCAGGCTTAGCTACTTCTCATTCCACTGCACTTCTGCTGCTGAAAAATGGCATTTTTATAAACCCAGCAACATTTGAATCAGGAGAGGCGATCTTTCAGGTTAGGTTTAAACTCACTTGTGATTGTCACTCGGCCAGTGTGACCCCCTGTGAGCCCTCCATGCCCTGTCACTTTGCGGAACTTGGAGATTTAAAGGCTAGTTTTCTGGCGTTGCACTCCTGTCGAATTGCACATGGGAAATCTGGGTTTGTGCTGCGTGTGATTTTTCCGACCATTTTAAACGGTCCACGAATCATGCGGACGGTGCAGCTGAATTTCAGGCTGCACTCACGGCCAGCGAGCCCCCCCTCCCTGCTGGGAAAACAAAGGCAGAAAAGCACCCCTGGTGAGAACATTCAGAACTGTAACAGGCGAATGATCCCCAGGGCGTGCGTGGCAATATCTAAGAGTGCTATATAAAGCGTCGATTTCACAGGTGTGCTTTTCTGATGCAAAGCCCTGTCCAATGAGAGCTCAGGTTGCGAGGTTTAGCCAGGGTTCCTGCTCCTGGTTATTATCCAGTGTCTCCTGCTGGGAAGTGCTGTTGTCCAGGTGAGCACAGTCTTGGGCTGGGCTGTGAAGCACCCCCCCACCATGGTCAATATCATGGCAACAGTCTAGGCTCATACATGAAGAAGCCACTTGGTGAGGTGTCAGGGAATTGGCAGCACCACGAGAGTGTACCCGGCATGTACCAGCACCGTCAGACAAAAACCGGCAACATTAATGAATTACATATTAGTGTGTGGATGTGCGGATATATGAACTTATTGTATTCACAAACAACGGGCCTAGTCATTGCCTTCACACAGTAATGAGCTGGGTAAATAAACAGAGAGGACTTGTAGCTTTCTTTAGTGGGCCACTGCTGATATTGTGAAGAAAGAAAGAACTTGCATTTATATAGCGCCTTTCACAACCTCAGGACTTCCCAAAGTGCCATACAGCCAATGAAGTACTTTTTGAAGTGTAGTCACTGTTGTAATGTAGGAAACGCAGCAGCCAATTTGCACACAGTAAGATCCCACAAACAGCAATGTGATAATGACCAGGTAATCTGTTTTTTCGTAATGTTGGTTGAGGGATAAATATTGACCAGGACACTGGGGAGAACTGCCTTGCTCTTCTTCAAATAGTGCCGTGGGATCTTTTACGTCTACCTGAGGGGGCAGACGGGGCCTCGGTTTAACGTCTCATCTGAAAGATGGAAACTTCTCTTCATCCTCTTCCTTCAAGGACTGAGATAGGTGCCTAAAGCCGAGCACCGACACTAGCTACACTGTTACAAATGTCTTTTGAGGCTATAAACACAGTAGCACTAGCCCTTTATAATTGATCAGCTCCGCCTAACTGCCGTCACTCAACAACCCAGAATCACTATTGCCGATACTCGTGAACAAATGTGCTCAAGACGCATTCCCCTCCTTAATTCACTGGGAAACATTCCGTATTTGTCTGCAACTGTCATCGACAGTGAGCTTCAGGTTCCTATCCCTCAATCCCTCTCTCTCTCCACAAACACCTCCAAGTGTTTCTTGAACCCATGCATACACTCCACTTCAAGATCGGTGCCTGGTAACTTATTCGACAAGTCAATCACACTTTGGATGAAAAAATTCCATCCAACATCCCTTCTTACTCCTAATATGCTAACCTGAACCTGTGTCCCCCAGGGTTTGAACCCTTCACCATAGTTTGTCTGGATCAGGTTTGCCAATTCACCTCATCGTTCTATAAAGAGTTGTACAGGCAATGAATGACACTGTCTACATAATGGAGGAGCTGCGGGATTTAATGCCAAATTCACACATCAACTACTAACTAGTTATCAAGAATTTTCTATGATTAATAATTTGTACCAATATATCCATAATTCCAGACCTAATACTTATTCCACGTAATTAAGCTATGGCTATTGTCACATTCTTTCTGGGCTGCGATTTTTGACGTTTTGAATCAAACTGACTTATTGTAGCGATCACCTCCCTCGTTTTCTACTTTATTCTGACATCCTGTTTTCTGATAATGTGAAGTTCTTCCTGTTCTCTGTGGCTCTCTGTTCTTCACTCTGTTTCTTTTATGTGGTCCCTCGTGTCTTCCAGTTCACGTTAGGGGATGATTTTACCAGTTGCGCTATTGTTGGGGAGCCTTTCAGCAGCGCAAACCAGGAAATTGGACACGATTTCAATTAGCTGGAAAATCATGGGCAGTGAGCACTCGCGTTGCTGAGTTGCTCTGGTGGTGGGCAAGTCTCCCTACTCGCCACACAGACTTTGTAAATGTACTGTGAGGCACCTGGTGCCATTTGTGACAGGTGGAAGTGCAGATTAATGTGTTTCTTTTCAGGATGTAGTGAAGGGGAAAGCCTGGGAGGCAGGTTATGGGAGGTTTATTTTTATTCGTTTATGGGATGTGGGCGTCGCTGGCAAGGCCAGCATTTATTGCCCATCCCTAGTTGACCTTGAGAAGGTGGTGGTGAGCTGCCTTCTTGAACCATTGCAGTCCATGTGGTGAAGGTACTCCCACAGTGCTGTTAGGGAGGTAGTTCCAGGATTTTCACCGATCGACGATGAAAGATCGACGATATAGTTCTAAGTCAGGATGGTGTGTGACTTGGAGGGGAACTTGGAGGTGGTGGTGTTCCCATGAGCCTGCTGCCCTTGTCCTTCTAGGTGGAAGAGGTCGTGGGTTTGGGAGGTGCTGCCGAAGAAGCCTTGGCGAGTTGCTGCAGTGCATCTTGTAGATGGTACACACTGCAGCCACGGTACGCCGGTGGTGGAGGGAGTGAATGTTTAAAGTGGTGGATGGGGTGCCAATCAAGCGGGCTGCTTTGTCCTGGATGGTGTTGAGCTTCTTGAGTGTTGTTGGAGCTGCACTGATCCAGGCAAGTGGAGCGTATTCCATCACACTCCTTACTTGTGCCTTGTAGATGGTAGAAAGGCTCTGGGGAGTCAGAAGGTGAGACACTCGCTGCAGAATACCCAGCCTCTGACCTGCTCTTGTTGTCACATATTTATGTGGCTGGTCCAGTTAAGTTTCTGGTTAATGGTGACCCCCAGGATGTTGATGGTGGGGGATTTGGCGATCTTAATGCCGTTGAATGTCAAGGGGAGGTGGTTCGACTCTCGCTTGTTGGAGATAGTCATTGCCTGGCACTTCTGTGGCGCGAATGTTACCTGCCACTTATCAGCTCAAGCCTGAATGTCGTCCAGGTCTTGTTGCATGCGGGCATGGACTGCTTAAAATCTGAGGAGTTGTGAATGGCACTGAACACTGTGCAGTCATCAGCGAACATCCCCATTTCTGACCTTATGTTGGAGGGAAGGTCATTGACGAAGCAGCTGAAGATGGTTGGGCCTAGCACACTGCCCTGAGGAACTCCTACAGCGATGTCCTTGGGCTGTGATGATTGACCTTCAACCACCACAACCATCTTCCTTTGTGCTAGGTATGATTTCTGCCAGTGGAGAATTTTCCCCCAATTCCCATTGACTTCAGTTTTACTAGGGCTGCTTGATGCCACACTCAGTCAAATACTGCCTTGATGTCAAGGGCAGTCACTCTCACCTCACCTCTGGAATTCAGCTCCTTTGTCCATGTTTGGACCAAGGCTGTAATGAGGTCAGGAGCCGAGTGGTCTTGGCGGAACCGAAACTGGGCATCAGTGAGCAGGTTATTGGTGAGTAAGTGCCGCTTGATAGCACTGTCGATGACACCTTCCATCACTTTGCTGATGATTGAGAGTAGACTGCTGGGGCGGTAATTGGCCGGATTGGATTTGTCCTGCTTTTTGTGGACAGGACATACCTGGGCAGTTTTCTACATTGTTGGATAGATGCCAGTGTTGTAGCTGTACTGGAACAGCTTGGTTAGAGGCGCGGCTAGTTCTGGAGCACAAGTCTTCAGCACGATAGCCAGGGTGTTGTCAGGGCCCATAGCCTTTGCTTTATCCAGTGCGCTCAGCCGTTTCTTGATATCACGTAGAGTGAATCGAATTGGCTGAAGACTGGCTTCTGTGATGGTGGGGACCTCAGGAGGAGGCCGATATAGATCACCACTCATCACTTCTGGCTGAAGATGGTTGCAAACGCTTCAGCCTTGTCTTTTGCAGTCACGTGCTGGGCTCCACCATCATTGAGGATGGGGATATTCATGGAGCCTCCTCCTCCTGTTAGTTGTTTAATGGTCCACCACCATTCACGACTGGATGTGGCAGGACTACAGAGCTTTGATCTGTTCCGTTGATTGTGGAATCGCTTAGCTCTGTCTATAGCATGCTGCTTCTGCTTTTTAGCATGCATGTAGTCCTGTGTTGCATCTTCCCCAGGTTGGCACCTCTTTTTTAGGTACGCCTGGTGCTGCTCCTGACATGCTCTTCTGCACCCCTGATTGAGCCAGGGTTGGTCCCCTGGCTTGATGGTAATGGTAGAATGAGGGATATGCCGGGCCACGAGGTTACAGATTGTGGTGGAATACAATTCTGCTGCTGCCCCACAGCACCTCATGGATGCCCAGTTTTGAGCTGCTAGATCTGTTCTGAATTTATCCCATTTAGTACGGTGGTAGTGCCACACAACACAATGGAGGGTGTCCTCAGTGTGACGACGGGACTTCGTCTCCGCAATGACTGTGCGGTGGTCACTGCTGCCAAAGCTGTCATGGACAGATGCATCTACGACAGGTAGATTGGTGAGGACGAGGTCAAGCAGGTTTATCCCTCATGTTGGTTCTCTCACCACCTGTCGCAGGCCCAGACTGGCAGCTATGTCCTTCAGGACTCAACCAGTAGTGGTGCTACCGAGCCACTCTTGTTGATGGACATTGAAGTCCCCCAACCAGAGTACATTCTGTGCCCTTGCTACTCTCAGTGCTTCTTCCAAGTGGTGTTCGACATGGCAGAGTACTGTTTCATCAGCTGAGGGAGGGCGGTAGGTGGTAATCAGCAGGAGGTTTCCTTGCTCAGGCTTGACCTGAAGCCATGAGACTTCATGGGGTCCAGAGTCAATGTTGAGGACTCCCAGGGCCACTCCTTCCGGACTGTTCTGCCACCCCTGGTGGGTCTGTCCTGCCTGCCAGTGGGACAGGACATATCCAGAGATGGCGATGGGCGTTTGGCTGAAAGGTATGATTCTGTCAGGCAGTTGCTTGACTCGTCTGTGGGACAGCTCTCCCAATTTTGGCACAAGTCCCCAGATGTTGGTGAGGAGGACATTGCAGGGTTGACTGGGCTGGGTGTGCCGTTGCCGTGTCCGTAGCCAGTGCTGAGGTTAATGCTGGGTAGTCCGTCTGGTTTCATTTTTATTGCTTTTTTTCGTAGCAGTTTGTTACAACTGAGTGGCTTGCTCCTGTGGGTCTGGAGTCCCATATAGGTCAGACCAGGTAAGGACGGCAGATTTCCTTCCCTAAAGGACATTAGTGAACCAGACGGGTTTTTACAACAATCCAGTAGTTTCATGGTTACCATTATCGATACTAGCTTTTTTTAAATTCCAGATTTATTTAATTAACTGAATTTAAATTCCCCAGCTGCCGTGGTGTGATTTGAACTCACGTCTCTGGATCATTAGTCCAGGCCGCTGGATTACTCGCCCAGTGACATTACCACTATGCTACCGTTTCCATGACTGGGTAAATGAGGTTACTGACACAATGGGCCAAAAATTCATCCCGCGACGCGAGAGTACGCACTGTGTACTCTCGCGTATTCTGTCTCCAATTGCCGGTTTTCTGCATGCACTGCGCATGCGCTGAAAACCGGCACTTGGTCTTTTGAAAAGGGGGCGGTTCCTCGGTGCATCGCGTGCACGCTACAGGCTGCGCGCACGCTGTGCACTTAGTGCTTTGGACGCGCAGGTAAGTACGGAAGATTTTAGAAATGGAAAAAGGAGGAGTAAGACCCACTTTTAACAAGGTAAGTAGTGAATTAAGTATTTTTTTGAATTTTTTTTAACAGGTATATCTTTTTTAGAGACTTTAAAGACAGGTAAGTTTATTTTTATAACTTTTTAAAAGATTTTAAATTTTTTCAAAAATTTAATTTTTTATTTAAAATGGTTAATTTATTTAACTATACTTATTTTATTAATGTGATGGTTTTTTTAAATTTAATTGAGGTTTAGCTGTTATTTTGGGGGGGTGTAAGATTCATAGATTTCACAGCACGTATGTGAAACTTATGAATGGAAGATGGTGTGCTGCCATTGGCTCTAACTGAGTCACGTGATCCCACAGCTCGCACGAATTCACTACGCCGGTGGGATACGCAAGCACTGCCCAGCTGATGTCTGGAATATCAAGTTCGTGCGAGCTGGATCTGAAAAAGCACACGCGGAATGAGAGATCGCGGGGAAGCCTTACCCCCGCGGGAACAGAGCGAGATCAATTTCTGGGCCATTAATAAGAACATAAGATTATATGAAATAGGAGCAGGAGAAGGCCATTTGGCCCCTCGAGCCTGCGCCGCCATTTAATGAGATCATGGCTGATCTGATCTTGGGCTCAGCTCCATTTCCCCGCCCGCTCCCCATAACCCATCACTCCCTTATTGTTCAAAAATCTGTCTATCTCCACCTTAAATATATTCAATGACCCAGCCTCCACAGCTCTCTGGAGCAGAGAATTCCACAGATTTACGACCCTCTGAAAGAAGAAATTCCTCCTCATCTCAGTTTTAAATGGGCGACCCTTTATTCTGAGACTGTGCCCCCGAGTTATTGATTCCCCCACGAGGCGAAACATCTTCTCTGCATCTACCTTGTCGAGCCCCCTCAGTATCTTATATGTTTCAATAAGATCACCTCTCATTCTTCTAAATTCCAATGAGTATAGGCCAACCTGCTCAACCTTTCTTCATAAGTCAACCCCCTCATCTCAGGAATCAACCTCGTGAACCTTCTCTGAACTGCCTCCAATGCAAGTATATCCTTCCTTAAATAAGGAGACCAAAACTGTACACAGTACTCAAAGTGTGGTCTCACCAATACCCTGTACAGTTGTAGCAGGACTTCCCTGCTTTTATACTCCAAACCCCTTGCAATAAAGGCCAACATTCCATTTGCCTTCCTGATTACTTGCTGTACCTGCATGCTAACTTTTTGTGTTTCATGCACAAGGACCCCCAGGTCCCTCTGTACTGCAGCATTTTGTAATCTCTCTCCATTTAAATAATAATGGCAGGGGTTAGTTATTCATTCTGCACAGCCTGATCTAAATCTCTACTCTCATTTATCCAGACCACCTCTAACTAGCTTCCTGCAAATGATCTATCTTCTAGTACTTTGGCCCATAAATTGGTGCTGGTGCTATTTGAGGTTAACTGCAGGGCACCAAAGGTTTCTGGGTGAGATTAAAGGTTCTCGTTAACCCCTGATTTTAGTGATCTTTGAAGTAGGAATAAATCATGTACTACAACAAACAGAGAGCTGACCAATGGAGCAGTGAGGAGGTACAGCAGCTATTAATGGCTCTAGCGCAGGGGAGAGCAGGTTTTAAACACCAAACTCCAGCCAAATAAAGGCAAGAGTGCCTCAGAAGACTGATTTTCATGACCAGGCACTAGGAATGCTGATTGGAGAAGTGACTAGAGGAGAGAAATACTGTATGGAACTAATGGGTACCCTTCCCAGAAGCTCCTGATGCAACAAGCATGGGGACAAATAGCAGACAGGTTGAATGTCGTCTCGAGAACCTGGAGGACCTAGTGAGGTGGGAGGAAGATGATGGCTGACATCAAGACACCAGCTAAGGTCGGTCTAATAACACATACCTGTCACATGTAGATATGACATAGAATGTACCCTCATTTCCTGTAAATCATTTTGTGCGGAAACAAGGTTAACCCATGCAGCGCTGCTGTGGCAGAAACAAAGAGATTCCTATCTACAGACGCTGGAATCACTGCCATTGTGGTAGGATTTGTATTGAGGGGAGGAGGACCTGATCTCATCTTTAATAACTGGACTCGGTTATGAGTAGGATTGAAGGTAGAGGTCTATTGGCAGCCAGACTTCAGTAGGAGAGGGACTGGGAAAAAGGAAGGGGAAAAAGGAAGGGGAGAAGGAAGGCGGACAGTGAAGGGGAGAAGGAAGGGGTTCGAAGCTTTCAGGTGCAGGTGGAAGCAGAGTGCAAGCATTAACAGGAGATGGAGGGGAGACGAGTGCAGGCTTGGAGTGGGGAATGGATGGAGAATAGCAGATTCAATGAGATGGGGGGTGGGGACAGAGGAGAAGAGGTTTCATGTGAATTGGGAGGGTTGGAGGATGAGAGGGAGTTTCTATGAAGAGGTGGGCAGCTGGATGTGGTACAGTGTATCTGTGAATTGGGTACAGATTAGGTAGAATATCTGTGAATTGGAGGATGGGTTGGATGTTGAAGGTACTGCTGAGGTAACTTTTAGGAAAGTGATGGTTTGATTGGTCTGTTGAAAATCCAAACTTTACTTTGTTTTTTCTTTTATTCAACTTTTAAAATGTAATTAAATATAAAAGTGTCTAGAATGAAGCAGACTGCATCACTCTTAATGTAACTATTTAAACTTGTCCAGGGAGTCCTGGTGCCAGGACGTCCTCCAACAGGTTTGTGCCCTCAACATTTGGATTTCCCCTCCAGCCTTTCATATCCTTATATTTTAATCCCTCCCAATATAAATGAAGGATTGTTAACTTGCAGAGAGCCGGCACGGGCTCGACGGGCCGAATGGCCTCCTACTGTGCTGTAACGATGCTATGCTGCTATGATTGTATGAACCCCGATATTCCTGCGGAAGCCTTCTGGGGGCCAACCTGGGGCAGGATGGAATTTCCACCCATCCCAGGAAGGGGGCCCAGACCCTATCCCTTATCCCAAGGTCTGGGGCGCTTATTTATTATGGTGGGCACCTGTCCAGTTTACAACACTAATCAGGTGCCCACCTCCAGTGTGGGGGAGGGATTTTGCTGTGACCCTTAACACAACGAATGTTCCAATCCCACCATGACCATTTGAGAATTTGAATTCAGTTGAAATGAAAAGTTGGGATCAATAAAAGTGACCATGAAGTTGTTGGGTAGTCATTAAAAACCCAACTGGTTCATCAGTGTCCTTTAGGGAAGGAAACCTGCCGTCCTTAGTATGTGTCTCCAGTCCCACACCAATATGGTTGACAAACTGCCCTCTGAAGTGGCCTAGCTAGCCCCAATCAGCGGTTCAAGAAGAAGGCCCACCACCACCTTCTCAGGGCAGCTAGGGATGGGCAATAACTGCCAGCCTTGCCAGTAATGCCCACATTCTGAGAATGAATACTAAAAAAATGGAATGGGGACCTAGCATAGCTGGATCTTGTCTTAATTCCACCCTCTGCCCAGATATTGACATTGACATTTTTGGCACTTCTATGCATAGCTACAGGTAAAGTTACAAAGCCCGCATAGCTGCTTTTTTCATGTGCCATGGGTTTATAATTAGCTTTTCTAGGTCTATTGGGTAGCTTTTGTTAATTATCTAGGATTGATGTGTAAAGTGACAGGAAAGGACTTGTATCTATCTAATGCCTTTCACATCAACAGGATGTTCCAAAGCAATATATAGGCAATGAACTTGTTTTGAAGTGTGTTCGCTGCTGTAATGTAGGCAAATGCAGCAGGCAATCTACACACAGCAAGATCCCACAAACAGCAATGCGATAATGACCAGATAATCTGTTCTTGGTGGGGTTGGTTATGTTTATGTCGGGCCTGGTTGCGTTAACACGGTTTGCCTGTGATAGGAGCTGGACGGTGAATAGGGTAATTGGAAACTTCCTTACCTGAGATGAGAAACAGTCACATTTGAATTGAAGCTACACCTCAATTATTGAACATTCACACCTCGCAGCCAATCCTCAAACAGTGAATGTCAGCAATCGCACTTGAACGAGATGAGAAGAGCTGATTGAATATTGGAGTCTGCCCGAAATAGCTGGGGCGTTTAATGCACTGTTGGTGGGACCTTTGTAATTGACATCTCTGCCACTGACAAATGGCTAGCATTAATTGTCCGTTATAAACAGCTGCCGTTGGCATGGGTGGTATAAGTGGTGGGGACTGCACATGGGTGAGGAGGAACTAGTAATGGTGCCAGTGAAAGGCAGGCTCCGTAGGCTCGTACTGTCTATTCCAATGCTCCCCTGGCAGGCCTCCCCTCTTCTTTACTCCAAAATCTTAAAAACTCATTCACGACTCTGCTGCCCATATCCTAACCCGTACTGTCCTGCTCACCCATCACCATTTGTTCACAGACCAAATTGGCTCCTGGCCCACAAACATCTTTAAGATTTTAAAATTCTCATCCTCCTGTTCAAGTCCCTCCATGGCCTCGCCCCTCCCTATCTCTGTAAACTCCTCCAGTCCTACAACCCTCCGAGAACTCTACATTCCTCCAACTCTAGCCTCTTGTCCATCATCCACTTCTTTTGTCTCATAATTGGTGGCCGTGCTATTAGCCGTCCTGGCTCTAAGCTCGGGAATTTACTCCCTATACCTTTCTCTCCTCCTTTAAGGCGCTCCTTATAATTTACCTTTTTGACCAAGCTTTTAGCCACATGTCTTAATATCTCCTTCTTTGGCTAAGTATCACTTTTTGTCTGTATACCCTTCTGTATTTTACATAGAATTACACAAATTTACAGCACTCTGGGTCACTGGGTATACTCTGGGTATACTGGTCTCTGGGTCACTGTGTATACCGGTCTCTGGGTCTCTGAGTATACCGGTCTCTGGGTCTCTGGGTATACCGGTCTCTGGGTCTCTGGGTATACCGGTCTCTGGGTCTCTGGGTATACCGGTCTCTGGGTCTCTGGGTATACCAGTCTCCGGGTCTACCGGTCTCTGGGTCTACCAGTCTCTGGGGCTCTGTGTATACCGGTCTCTGGGTCTCTGGGTATACCGGTCTCCGGGTATACCGGTCTCTGGGTCTCTGGGTATACCAGTCTCTGGGTCTCCGGGTATACCGGTCTCTGGGTCTCTGAGTATACTGGTCTCTGGGTATACCGGCCTCTGTGTATACCGGTCTGTGGGTATACCGGTCTCTGGGTCTCTGGGTATACTGGTCTCTGGGTATGCCGGTCTCTGGGTATACTGGTCTCTGGATATACCTCTGGGACTCTGGGTATACCGGTGTCCGGTTATATGGGTCTCCAGTTCAATAGGTATGTGTATACTGGTCTCTGGGTATGCCGGTCTCTCGGTCTCTGGTATACCGGTCTCTGGGTATATCGGTCTCTTGTATACCGGTCTCTGGGTATACCGGTCTCTGGGTATACCGGTCTCTGGGTATACCGGTCTCTGGGTATACCGGTCTCTGGGTATACCGGTCTCTGGGTATACTGGTCTCTGGTATATCGGTCTCTGGGTCTCTGGTTAAGTCGGTCTCTGGGTCTCTGGGTATGCCGGTCAGACAGAGGTGATTTTCATCCCGTAGTTCTGTACTGTGTTAGAAGTGATGTTCTTGATGGGAAAGGGAAGCTGAACTCATGTCCCACCATTAGAAATTTAATTTGTTTTTGACTCTTGTTTTGTTAGTGCCAATTGTTCAGTGATTTAGTTGCTGGCAGCATTTTTAAATCAATACAAGCTGGAAAAGCTTCACTGAATATAGATCTTTAGTCTGGGCACATTGACACATTGCTGCTTAGTAGGCTGACTGATACACTGGGGGACAAGTACACAGGGGGCAGGTACACGGAGGGGACAGGTACATGGGTGGGACAAGTACACAGGGGGCAGGTACACGGAGGGGACAGGTACATGGGTGGGACAAGTACACAGGGGGCAGGTACATGTGGGGACATGTACACGGGGGACAGGTACACGGGAGGACAGATACACGGGGGGACAAGTCCACGGGGGCAGGTACACGGTGGGGACAGGTACACGGGGAGGACAGGTACAGGGGGGGACAGGTACACGGAGGGGACAGGTACATGGGTGGGACAAGTACACAGGGGGCAGGTACACGTGGGGACATGTACACGGGGGACAGGTACACGGGAGGACAGGTACATGGGGGGACAAGTACACGGGGGGCAGGTACACGGTGGGGACAGGTACACGGGGAGGACAGGTACAGGGGGGGACAGGTACACGGAGGGGACAGGTACATGGGTGGGACAAGTACACAGGGGGCAGGTACACATGGGGACATGTACATGGGGACAGGTACACAGGGGGGACAAGTACACGGGGGACAGGTATACGGGGGGGGACAGGTACACGGGGGGGACAGGTACACGGGGGGACAAGTACATGGGGGGCAGGTATACGGGGGGGGACAGGTACACGGGGACGACGACAGGTACACGGGGAGGACAGGTACAGGGGGGGACAAGTACACGGGGGGCAGGTACACGTGGGGACATGTACACGGGGGACAGGTACAGGGGTGACGGTACGGGGGACAGGTACAGCGGGGGACATGTATACAGTAAGGCAATTACATTGGCACAGAAATATAATTGTTATCCTTGGTGTCATTTCTAACTCTCTTTACCTCTCCATTATTCATATCTATCAGCATTTTAACTCTCAACCTTCTCCAGTGAGGGCAAGTTTTAATGCGTAATTTCAGGTGTCTGTGCTACTGGTTGGAGGACCCATAGAGTTAAACCCAGTGTTCTATGTGTGCCTTCCCAGTGAGCAAAGAATCAGATTTCATTTATAATCGAATGATTTTGAGGGTGCCTCATGTATTGATCAGCAACTCATTGATTGATAGTAACATTGATTGATAGTAACTCATTGATTGGGTACTTTCAGTGATGATCTTTGTAAGTGGACACCTATCCTTTTTCTAAATGTTCCATGTTTCCTATATTCCTTTGTGCAGTGTCCGTATTAATGTCTCAAAGTTTTCCCGCCACAGATGTTAGGCTGACTGGCCTGTAATAGTCGGGTTTATCCCTCTCCGCTTTTTTGAACAAGGATGTAACATTTGCAATCCTCCAGTCCTCTAGCACCACCCACATATCCGCATTTAGTTCCCTCAGCAACCTCGGAGGGAGGACTTGCATCCGGAACGGGTGACTTTCTACTTTGAGTGCGGCCAATCTTTTAAGGATCTCCTCTTTATCTATACTTATCCTATCCAATTTCTCTCCTACCTCCTCCTTTACTGTGACATTGGCAGCATCCTCTTCTTTAGTGAAGACAGATGCAAAGTCCTCATTTAGTACCTCAGCCATGCCCTCTGCTTCCACAAGAAGATTTTTTTGGTCCCTAATCAGTCCCACCCTTGCTTTGACTGCCCATTTACTATTTATGTGTTTATGATGTACAATCCAAAAAACATACTGTTCAACCTTGAGTCCACCGCCCACATCTACTCTGCAACCATCCATTCCTACCACCTCCACATCACCTGGCTTTGTCCTACTTTTCCCATACCTCATTCACCTTGAAACCAGACTTCACTAATGCTCTCCTAGTTACCTCATTTCTACTCTCCAAAGTTACATTTCCAGCGGTTTGGCACGATGGCCTATTGCTTATTATACTGGACTGGCACCCAATGGTTGTGAGTTTAATCCAACCATGACAAGTTGTAAAATTTGGTAAAATAACCATGAAAGCTATCTGGTTTGTTGTAAAAACCCAACTGGTTCACTAGTGTCCTTCAGGAAAGGGAAATTCCCACACCTACCTCGTCTGGACTACATGTGATTCAATCCCACACTATGTGGTTGATGCTTAATGGCCTCGGGGCAACCAATTCTGCTTTGCCAGTGTTGCCCAAATCACAAGAGCATTTGTACTACACCCTGCCACCTCAGGATCCCTCCTGCCCAAACTCCACTGGCTCCCCATTTCCCAGCATGTAGACTTTATCTTTGCTTTCAAATCAATCCAGAGCCTATCCTAGTCATCTTCTCCAGTCACTCATCTCACACACACCATCTGCTTCTTTGAGTTACTCCTTATTCCCTTTACATCCACTCTACCCTCAATGACTGCCTTATCAATCACTAAGCCCCTATCCTTTCCCACATTACAACAGTAACTCCACTTCAAAAGTACTTCATTGGCTGTAAAGCGCTTTGAGACGTCTGGTGGTCATGAAAGATGCTATATAAATGCAAATCTTTCTTTCTTTCTTTTTGCCACTTCCCTCCTTTTCAAAGCCTATTAAAAACCTTCAGCATTAATCTTGCCTCCAGTTCATCTTACCAAAGTTTTTGACTCCATCTCCCATTTCCTTTCTGCTTGGCATTAATTTTCATTCACATTGCATGTAAAGTGTTTTGAGATGTCGCTCTGTATGTGAGAAGTGTTATAGAAATGTAAGATGTACTTTTGTGCCATCTGTAAATCTGATTATGTTACCAGAAGAAGGATCCTTCATATCACTTATAAATAATGTGAACAGCAGGGAACCCATAACAGTCTCCTCCTCCAGACCGAGCCTTGCACATTCCTCATCACCTCCCACCATATTGTCAAGCCAAGTTTCAATCTAATGAGCTCATTTGCCATTGGGTCCACACATCTTTTGTGGTTAACAGTATTGAACATGGAACATTATCAAATCCTTTCCAAAAACCCAATTAAATGATGCCACTCACATCTATTACTGTCTTGAAGAACTCTTCTGACTTTGAAGATCTGTCCTTCTTAGGTGCATATTCAGCACATCACAACACATTCTCCCTACTGTTATATTATAATTAAAAGATTAATGTTTCACTCCATTTCTAAGTATATGATTACAAGAACCATCCTCTAGCCCTCAGGTACAGCCTTGGAGTTCCTAAAAAGTGATGACTAGAGTTTCACTTAATCCTTCACTCAGCTCCTTGGGGACGCTGTGGATTGCTCCCATCTGGTGCAGTTGCTCAGTAAACTGTGAAATGATGCTGTGTGACTATGATCATATGAGTGCTTACACAGGCCTCCATAAAGTAGAAGGCAAAGGAAATGTAGATGAGTGTGTTAACCATTTGTACGCTTAATTTCAAGGCCATAATGCTCTGAGTTCCCTGATAAAACCTGTTTTATTGACTTCTTTTATGTCATGGGTCTCCAAGTCATTTTACATAGTATTTACAGCACAGAAACAGGCCATTCGGCCCAGCAGGTCCATGCTGGTGTTTATGCTCCACACGAGCCTCCTCCCAGCCCTCTTCATTTCTCCCTCATGTACATATCTAGCTTCACCTTAAATGCATCTCTGCTGGTTAACTCAAATACACCTTGTGGTAGCGAGTTCCACATTCACACCACTCTCTGGGTAAAGAAGTTTCTCCTGAATTCCCCATTGGATTTATTCGTGATTATCTTATATTTATGGCCCCTAGTTCTGGTCTCCCCCACAAGTGGAAACATTTTCTCTACGTCTACCCTATCGAACCCCTTCATAATCTTAAAGACCTCTATCAGGTCACCCCTCAGCTTTCTCTTTTCTAGAGAAAAGAGCCCCAGCCTGGTCAATTTTTCCAGATAGTTAAAACCTCTCAGTTCTGGTATCATTCTAGTAAACCTTTTTTGCAACTTCTCTGGTGCCTCTATATCCTTTTTATAATATGGTGAACAGAACTGTGCACAGTACTCCAAGTGTGGTCTAACCAAGGTTCGATACAAGTTTAACATAACTTCCCTGCTTTTCAATTCTATCCCTCTGGAAATGAATCTCAGTGCTTAGTTTGCTTTTTTTATGGCCTTATTAACCTGCGTCATTACTTCTATTGATTTGTGAATCTGTACCCACAGATCCCTCTGCCCCATTTAGACTCTTATTTTCCAAGGAGTATGTGACCTCCTTATTATTCCTACCAAAATGTACTGAATAAATGGAGAGCTTGGGGATGAATAAATGTGGAGCTTGGGGTGGAATAAATGGGGAGCTTGGGGCTGAATAAATGGGGAGCTTGGGGCTGAATAAATGGGGAGCTTGGGGCTGAATAAATGTGGAGCTTGGGGCTGAATAAATGGGGAGCTTGGGGCTGAATAAATGTGGAGCTTGGGGTGGAATAAATGGGGAGCTTGGGGTGGAATAAATGGGGAGCTTGGGGCTGAATAAATGGGGAGCTTGGGGCTGAATAAATGGGGAGCTTGGGGCTGAATAAATGTGGAGCTTGGGGCTGAATAAATGGGGAGCTTGGGGCTGAATAAATGGGGAGCTTGGGGCTGAATAAATGTGGAGCTTGGGGCTGAATAAATGGGGAGCTTGGTAGAATAAATAGTGTGCTGGGGGAATAAAGAGGAAGGTTGGGAGATGGGGAACTTGGGGGCTGATGCATGGGGAGCTTGGGGAGTAATAAAAGGGGAGTTTGAGGGTAGAATTAAGAGGAATGAGCCATTATCTGTTGCACCCATAGTATGAAATAAAGAAGCTTTGTCTTCCTTTTAAGGTTTGAAAAGTCTATCCATTTATTTACAACCAAAATGAGATCATTGTACTGATGCACAGCATTGTGTGATATGAACTCTTCACCAACTCTACTCCCTCCTCAAACAAAAGATTTTCTTAACAGTGCCTTAATATTGGGAGCCATGTGGTACTCCAAGTGGCGTCACTGGTATGTGTTTAATTCACGGTGGTAGTTTAGTATTGGAACATAGGAAAGGAGGAGGCCATTCAGCTGCTCGAGCCTGTTTCACCATTCAATGAGATCATGGCTGGTCTGTATTTCAACTCTATCCACCCGCCTTGGTTCCGTAACCCTTAATATCCTGGCATAACAAAAATCTACCCTTGTCTAATAAGATGGCTATTGGCTCTTTAAGATATGTCAGGTCATCCTTTTTAACAGCTATATTTTGAGGGAACTGGAGTCAAGAAGATTGATTTGCAATTTCCCAACACTCAGGTCAGCGGAACATCCATGCGCGTGTTACATCTGTAGATGAATGTAATGCATGATGTGAGCTGGAGTACACAACGTCCCTTACGGGTGAATCTGGCTGTAATTCAAAGTACGGCTCCAGTTTCAGTGGACTGGCCCTGTTTACATTGCCCAGCCTGTGTGAAACCTTCCCTTATCTCCAGGCTTTGAGATGCACATACGTTGCTATCCAAACATGTGCGCGTCCTGGCAGGAGATAACATTGGCCCGTATTTTCCGATACCTACGCTTGCCCTGGGAAAAGACTTCTGCGGGCGGAGAATTCCGCTTTCTGCAGAACCTCTGCCCGCTGAAACCACTTAAAAATCTTATGCCTGGCATAAGGCCTGCGTTTACCAGCATAAGCGTTGAAAAAAAGTTTAAAAAAAAAAAATTTTTTTCACTCATTTATAATTTAAAAATACTTTAAAAAAAGGTAAGTTTATTTTTAGCCCTGTAAAAAACTTTGGGCTAAAAATTGAGTAGCGCCCCCTACTTTTACCGCCCCGGAAAAATTAGCGCCCCCACGACGGAAATTGAGTGGTAGCGCCCCAAGAGGGTAGCGGGGCGAGGGAATATCGCGGCGCTACATGCCACGGTATTGCAGGCCTTCCTCCCCTTCTTAAAGGGGAGGGGCCTTGCGCAGCGCGACCCGGGGCCCAGTTGGGCCACTGGGGATCGGGAGTGCCGGCAAAAGAGCCCGACACTCAAGAGAAGTGCCGGGCTCATGGAGCGCAGCCGGCACTCCGCGGGGGGGGGGCTGGTCAGGAGGCCAGGGACGGGAGCGGAGGCAGGTGCTGGCAGGCGGCCAGCAACAAAAATGGCCGCCCCACACCTCGCCTTTAAATAGCGCCGCCCCGGTCGTAGGTAGGCCCCCCTGACCCCGTCGGACATAGCGTCCGGCGGTAAGTCAGGGGGTGCTCCTGAAGATCGCGGCCGGGGCACGAGTGGGGCGCTGCGCATGGCGATGACGTAATCGCTGGCGGCGCAGCGCCGCGGGGCGCGAATGGTTAGCGCCGCCGCTAACCTCCCGCTGAATTTCGTGGGAGGCGTTGGCGGTGCTGCGCCCGGGCGCTAGTTGCTTTGCGCCCCGTTAGCGCCCTCTTAGCAACCCAATTTTTCCCCCTTTCATTATTTTTTCAAAAAATTTAATTTTTGATTAAAATATTTAATTTAATGTAATTTTAACTCATTTAAAAAAATGATGGTTTTAAAAATAATTATTTAATGTTTTGATGTGTTTTTGGAGTGATCTCCATTCATAATTTTGACAGGTTTATCTGTCAAAAGTATGAAGGGAGATTCCTTTCTCCTATTGGCTGGCCTGGCCCATGTGATCCCAGGGACGCTCGCGAACTGCCTGCGCCCCTGGGATACCTGGGCCCTGCGCATTTCGAATGTGGAGAGGCCCAGGAGCGGAAGTGTCCGGACCTCGGGAGCCCTCAGGTAAGAGCGTAGATTTCTTTCCGATAGGAGACATCACACGCAGGAAGCCTCTGATCGGAAATTACGGGCCATTGTATTTAAATTGATTCAACATCTGGGCACCTGTGGTTGGAAGGGAATCTACATCAAGTTCAAATGGCGTTTCCTCAAAATATCTTGTTTCCTAAAGCTCACTCCAGTGAGGGAAGGTTTGCCTTACTGATAAGGTTTGCCAAATCATTCCATTTATTTACAAACATAATAAGATAACTGGTACTGATGCACGGTGAGGGGCCCATTTGAACAGTGTTCTATTCAGGATATGGAACTGGCTAAGTGACAGGGAACAGAGAATAGTGGTGAATGGTTGTTTTTCAGACTGGAGGAAGATATACAGTGGTGTTCCCCAGGGGTCAGTACCAAGACCACTGCTTTTCTTGACATATATATTAATGACTTGGGTGTACAGGGCACAATTTCAAAATTTGCAGATAACACAAAACTTGGAAGGGAACAGTGAGGAGGATCGTAATAGACTTCAAGAGGACATAGACAGGCTGGTGGAATGGGTGGACACATGGCAGATGAAATATAACGCAGAAAAGTGCAATGTGATACATCTTGGTAGGAAGAACGAGGAGAGGCAATATGAACTAAAAGGTACAATCCTAAAGGGAGTGCATGAACAGAGAGACCTGGGGGTATATGTGCACAAATCATTGAAGGTGGCAGGGCAGGTTGAGAAAGCGGTTAAAAAAGCATACAGGATCCTGGGCTTCATAAATAGAGGTATAGGGTACAAAAGCAAGGAAGTTATGATGAACCTTTATAAAACATTGGTTCGGCCTCAACTGGAGTATTGTGTCCAATTCTGGGCACCGCACTTTAGGAAGGATGTGAAGGCCTTAGAGAGGGTGCAGAAAAGATTTACAAGAATGGTTCCAGGGATGAGGGACTTCAGTTATGTGGATAGACTGGAGAAGCTGGGTTTGTTCTCCTTAGAGCAGAGAAGGTTGAGAGGAGATTTGATAGAGGTGTTCAAAATCATGAGGGGTCTGGACAGAGTAAATAGAGGGAAACTGTTCCCATTGGGGGAAGGGTCGAGAACCAGAGGTCACAGATTTAAGGTGAATGGCAGAAGAACCAAAGGCGACATGAGAAAAAGCTTTTTTACACAGCAAGTGGTTATGATCTGGAATGCACAGCCTGAAAGGGTGGTGGAGGCAGATTCAATCGGGGCTTTCAAAAGGGAATTGGATAAGTACCTGAAGGAAAAAATTTGCAGGGCAATGGGGAAAGGGCGGGGGAGGGGGACTAGATGAAGTGCTCTTGCAGAGAACCGGCACGGGCTCGATGGGCCGAATGGCCTCCTTCTGTGCTGTAACCATTCTATGATTCTATGATTCAGTTCAGAATTTGACCCATATACGGACAATGAGGAAAGTTAGTTCACAGTAAATTTCTCAGCGTAAACAGCAGGTTGAAGATGATGCTGGGGATAATTTCCTGGGTACATGCTGACAGCAAGTGAGAATCCCTGACCCCAGCTAGTACTCAGAGCTTCAACAAAACCTTTCTGAATTTGGACAAGGTGAAGACCTTGGAGCAGCAGTTGTTTTATTGCTCATTGTTTAATGACTCTTTCTCTGTTGGAGCTACTGACATAAGAAAACTACTCGGCACTTGGTCTAAGCGTTAAACAAAGCTTTAATCAACTGTTTTACAACATGGAGATCTAGTTGCGTCCTTCTCTAGTTCCTGTTAAAGAATGTCCTGAGCAAGCTGGGCCCATGCCCGAGTATTTATACTCTCCCTGGACAGCGCCACCAGCAGGCCACCCAGTGTTATGTCACAAGTCATTTCCCATAAATGACAAGATTCATGTCAGCTACTATAGCAGGACAACGGTTTTTTTTGGAAACCATTGTTACACCATTGTTACTTTACCTGTAAGAAAAGGTGAGTCATTATTATCTCAACTAAACCCCAACTCATCCGATCTGAATTCAGGCTCAGAGAAGCAGGATAGAGTGAGGCCAGCTGTGGTGATGAGGGGAGAGAAGAGGAACCAAACATGGTACAAGAAAAGGCCACTTATCCACCAAGCCTGTTCCTGCAACATCCCAAATATAGTCTGGTCTATTATGGATACCATCAAAAATATCACGCCAGCTGGTTTCACTGTCCTGCTTCCCTGAACCTGTATATACTTAAGAAGAAAACATTTGTAGAGCTATGGGGAAAGAGCAGGGGAGTGGAATTAATTGGTAGCTCTTTCAGAGAGCCGGCATGGGGATGACGGGCTGAATGGCCTCCTTCTGTGCTGTATTAGTTTGTGATTCTATGAAACATTGAGAACATTTTCTTCTTGGCCCAAAGTTCAATCAAGTGATTCAAACAGGTCCATGGTGCAGGAGCTCAGGAACTAACATGCTCCACAAAACATTCAAGTATCTCCATTTGTACTTCTTCGACTAACTCTCAATCCCATCCTCAACCATTCATCCAACTCTTCTAAACTGCTTTAGCTGGAGTCAGTTCCACATTTCTATGATCCTGTGGAGAATAAAACAGAAATTCCTTTTAATCTGAAGTATTGGTTGAGGTTTGTTAATTTGATACAGTTGGACATCTGGATGTACCTGTAGGTTGGAGATATCAGTACGTGTGGGGTTAACGGTCGAAGAAAGAAACACATAAGAATTCTCCTAAAGCACAGAATTGGAAGTAAACAGCTTGAATCTTCAGTTATTGCCAGGCACAGAATAGACTCAAGTAAAGGGAGTGTCCTTTGTTAGTACAGGACTCAGAGTGAAACAGAATAGAAGGCACTGTACCTCCAGTCAGACACCACCCTTTAGAACTGTAATGTGATTGATATGAAATCACTTCTGAAGTAACAAACTACAATTTATTCTTGCTTAAACAACAGACATCGATCCAGCTCCTTATAAAGGTGCTAATTGATGCTTCTGGATGTCTATTTCATGTAGCCAGTATCCTGTAGGAGAACATAGGAATAGGAGGAGGCCATTCAGTCCATCGAGCCTGTTGTGCCATTCACTTCGATCCTGGCTGATCTGTATCTTAACTCCATCTACCCGCCTTGGTTCCATATCCCTTAATACCCTTAGCCAACAAAAATCTGTTAATCTCAGTTTTGAAATTTTTCAGTTGCACCCCCAGCCTCAACAGCTTTTCATGGGGGAGAGTTCCAGATTTCCGCTACCCTTTGTGTGAAGAAGTGCTTCCTGACATCACCCCTGAATGGCCTGGCTCTAATTTTAAGGTTACGCCCCTTGTTCTGGACTCCCCCACCAGAGGAAATCGTTTCTCTCTATCGACCCTATCAAATCCTTTAATTAGCTTAAACACCTCGATTAGATTACCCCTTAATCTCCTATACTGAAGGGAATACAAGCATAGTATATGCAAACTGTCCTCATAATTTAACCCTTTTAGCTCCAGTATCATTCTGGTGAATCTGCGCTGCCCTCCCTCCAAGATCGCTATATCCTTCCTGAGGTGCGGGGCCCAGAACTGAACCCAGTGTCCAGTGGGGGTCTGACCAGAGCTTTATATCACTGTGACATCACTTCCTCCCCTTTGTATTCCAGCCCCCTTGAGACAAAGGCTAACATTCCAATAGTCTTTTGTAATTATTTTTTGTACCTGTCCATTAGTTTTTAGTGATTTCTGTACTTCGACCTTTTTATATATTTGTTCCTCCACAGTTCCTAGCTTCTCACCATTAGAAAATACTCTGATCTGTCTTTCTTAAGTCCAAAGTGGATGACCTCACACTTCCCTCATTGAACTCCATCTGCCACAGTTTTGCCCACTCACTTAATCTATCAATGTCCCTTTGCAACCTTCTGCTCCCATCTACACTATTTACTGTGCCACCAAATGGTGTCATCAGCAAACTTGGATATACAACTCTCTATTCCTTCAACTAAGTCATTGCTAATTGAGAAAAGTGTTTGATCCTCTATAACATTGCTTAAGCATATGACAACCCCCTGGATTTCAGTGTTTTACAGTCAGTCTTCACTTGTTAACTTTTGTGGATGAAATCAGAGCCTCTCCTGGCTCCAACTTGATGTTGCTTCTCCATGTTGGGTGGGAGGGAGAGGGGCTTCTCGAAATAGATCTTCAAGATCAGGATTTCCCACTCACAGTGTTAAGCAGAATTCCATTCCCCAAAGCAACACCAGAATCAGGTGGGAGGCAGGAGCAGCAATTAGGAGGTTGGGAGAAGGGGCCTGGCATGAACTGAGAGGGAGGAGGAGATTGCCAATATGGAGTTTGAGCAAAGATCAGAGCCCTGGTATGAACTGAAAGGAAGAGAGGGAGGGAGAGAGGAGAGTGTTGGTGTAAACTGAGGAAAGGGTGAAGAGTGTCAACATGGACTGGGGGGGTGTCAATAATGACCTCGTGAACTGAATGGCTGAATGGAGGAGGGAGAGGAGTCGAGGGGGGGGGGGGGGAGGGAGTAGAAGAAAAATACCTCCATGAACTGGAGGAGGTGTAGAATGCCTCTGCACCACAGTGCTAACTTTATAAGTAATGTTAAAACAATTTACCAATCAGGTTTAGTGACAGAGACCAATACATATCCACAGCAGCTATAGGTAATGATTTTCCTCTCCTCCTCCCTGTGCCTTGCTGCCAGTTAGGTCGATGCTTCCAACCATATTTGCAGGTTCAGATCATCACCCTAGGCCCAACGTACCCAGATGCAAGCCGCCTCTTGACAGGGCCCTGCAGCAGCAAAGCAATCACTGCTGCAGCCCCGAGAAGCTGTAACAGAGGCCAGGGGCCAATGGACCGACAGCAGCTGCAGCGCTTGCTGGCTTGAAGGCCTTGTGCCAACTGCCCAAGAGCTCGCCCCAGAAGGCTGTGGATTTTGGGTCAAATTAAACTTTCAAGACTGAAATTTTATCATGTGTCAAGGGATATGGAGAAAAGGCAGCTTCACCAGAGATTGAAGTGCCAGCCTTTACAAGCAGGAGTGGGTTGTTGGCACAATATTCAAACAAAGCTTTAATTGAAAAGGCTGAAGTCTGTCAAACTATCTTGATAACTGCGGACTCATTAGTCTTACATCAGTAACCGGCAAAATAATAGAATTGATCATTCGGAATAAAATTAAAATAACCCAATAAGTGGCAACACAGATTCAGAAGAGGTAGACCCTGACATGTCAAATGATATTGGAAAACCTGATGATACTGTGGTGCTGAAATTCCTTATTCCTCAACACAATTTAGGTGCAGAAGGCCTAATGGAGGCAGGAATTCTGGCAAGACATGGGATACCAGACCTCCACTCAGATTCCTGCCCACTGGGACTTCTGTCTGCCCCAGAAATGGCCCCTGAGGTTCGAGGGATGGTGCCAAGGGGAAGGGATTGCCAAGCCAGGAGTGTCCTTGGCCCAGATCCTCTCCAACACTCAGCGACGGGGATACTAGGTTGGACCCAGAGATCCTTTAAATGGCAGAAGTGAGGACCAGCTGGGGGCTCCAGAACTGGACCTCGAATCAAAATCCAAGCAGCCTGATTGATATCAACCCCCTCAACACAATTGGCCAGCTAATATCATTGATTTTCAGCCTGGCTAAAAAGAGAGTCTAGCTAGCATTGCCTTTCCCACCCCCTCCCCTCCAGCAGGCACTCAAGATGTGTCCTCAATGGTACAGTTGCCCACCGATGCAATTTAAATCAGATGGCGTCCTGACCCCAGATACTCCAGCAGGGTCAGGAGCGGAGGTCACTGGTACCTGCTCGGCCACATTTCCGCTGATGTATTTTCGACTTCCAGAAAGCCTTTGATAATGTTCCATATGAAAGACTGCTGCACAAGTTTAAATCTTAAGGGCTTATCCAAGGTCAGATTTGGAGATGGATCCAGAATTGGCCGAAGGAGTGGAAGCAATGGGTATTAGCGAGCAGAGAGGTGTTGGGCTGCGGAGATGTACTTGGGTGGGGTATCCCAGGGGCATTTACTGCTCAGCTTACAGCAAAAGTGAAACAATAAAAATACAAGCAGGCCACTGGGAAATGGATGGGTGGTGACTCTCGCTAACAACCCGCACTGTTTGATGGCGTTGGAATTGCCCTTTGGCTCCTCATTGAGGAGTTAATAGAAAAATAGAGAATTTCCTTGTTTAAAATGCAACATGCTAATTATATTAACAAGCACACAGCACTTCAAATGTTTGGATTGCTGCCCAGGTTATGTTCACCATAAAGGTGACCTCAAAAAGCTCAGGATCATGATTTTGTTTTTAATCTTCGCTCAACACTTCATGCCTCTCTTACACCGATTATACAGGTTTTTACAAGCTTCGGAGTCCAGCTGGATTGTTCTCGAAATTCACGCTACAAAGATTGGTTATTGCAGGGGGACATAGGAACCTAGATTCATAGCAACCTACCAACAGGAGGAGGCCATTCAGCCCCTCGAGCAGTTCCACCATTAGATCATGGTTGATCTATACCTCAATTCCATTTACCTGCCTTTGCTCCATAATCCCTTGACAACCTTACCTAACAAAAAACTATTGCTTTCTGTCTTGAAAATTTCAATTGACCCAACATTCACAGCCTTTTGGGGACACAGTTTTAGATTTCCACGACTATTCTGGTGAATCTGCTCTGCACCCTCTCCAAGGCTAATATATCTTTCACAAGCTTCATCAAATCTTGGACACCAACGCCCCTCCGGTACCTTCCTCCTCTTCACTCTCCTCTGACCCCATTCCTTCTTCCAATCTCACCCCCTGCCTTGTTTTCACTATCCCCTCTGACCTTCCCCTCTCTGACCCCGAACGATCAGTCCTCAGCAAAGGCCTGAGCTTCATCCCCTTACGCCCCCACCGCAATCAATTTCGAGCTCGGCACGACGCTGAGCTCTTTTTCCGTCGCCTTCGTCTCCGTGTCCACTTCTTTGGGCTGGAGTCTTCCCCCCGCACAGCTGACCCTTTCTCCCGCTTTCAGAATTCTCGTTCTACCTGGACCCCTCCCTCTGGCCTCTTACCCTCTCTAGATCTTTTCATTGCAAACTGCCGGCGGGACATCGGCCGTCTCCAGTTCTCTGCTCCCCTCACTCACTCCAACCTACCTCCCTCTGAACTTGCAGCACTCCATTCTCTCCGATCCAACCCTAACATTGTCATTAAACCTGCTGACAAGGGTGGTGCTGTTGTTGTTTGGCAAACCGACCTCTATAGTGTGGAGGCTGAATGCCAACTCTCCAACACCGCCTCCTACCTCACCCTGGACCATGACCGCACTACCGAACATCAAGCCGTTTCCAAGACTGTCACAGACCTCATCTCCTCTGGAGATCTTCCCTCCATGGCCGCCAACCTCATAGTTCCCTCAACCCCGCACAGCCCGCTTCTACCTCCTTCCCAAGATCCACAAACAGGACTTGCCCCACGGAACAGATTTCTTCCTATCTCGACTCTATTTTTTCTCCCCTTTTCCAGCCCCTTCCCACCTACATTCGCAACTCTTCTGACGCCCTCCGCCACTTTAACAGTTTCCAGTTTCCCGGCCCCAACCGCCTCCTTTTCACTATGGACGTCCAATCCCTCTACACCTCCGTCCCTTACCAGGATGGCCTGAGGGCGCTCCGCTTCTTCCTTGAACAGAGGCCCAACCAGTCCCCATCCACCACCACCCTCCTCCGCCTGGCTGAACTTATTCTCACATTGAACAACTTCTCCTTTGACTCCACTCACTTCCTCCAAATTAAAGGTGTTGCTATGGGAACCCGCATGGGCCCTAGCTATGCCTGCCATTTCATGGGATATGTGGAACATTCTTTGTTCCAGTCCTACTCGGGTCCCCTCCCTCACCTCTTTTTCCGGTACATTGATGACTGAATTGGTGCCGTTTCCTGCTCTCGCCCTGAACTAAATCATTTCATTCACTTTGCTTCCAATTTCCACCCTTCCCTCACCTTCACATGAACCATCTCCGACTCTTCCCTTCCCTTCCTTGACTTCTCTGTTTCCATTTCTGGGGACAGGCTATCGACCAACATCCACTATAAGCCCACTGACCCCCACAGCTACCTGGACTACACTTCCTCCCACCCCGTTTCCTGTAAGGACTCTATTCCATTCTCCCAGTTTCTGTCTCCGCCGCATCTGTTCTGACGATGCCACCTTCCATACTAGTGCTTCCGGTATGTCTTCCTTTTTCCTCAACCGAAGATTCCCCTTTACCATGGTTGACATGGTCCTCGACCGTGTCCGTTCCATTTCCGCACTTCTGCTCTCACCCCTTCCCCTCCCTCCCGGAACCACGATAGGGTTCCCCTTGTCCTCACCTTTCACCCCACCAGCCTCCACATTCAACGGATCATCCTCCGCCATTTCCGCCACCTCCAGCGTGATCCCACCACCAAACACATCTTCACCTCCCCCCCTTTCAGCATTCCGAAGGGACCGCTCCCTCTGCAACACCCTGGTCCACTCCTCTATCACCCCCAACACCCCTTCCCCTTCGCCCGGTACCTTCCCATGCAAGCGCAGGAGATGCAACACCTGCCCTTTTACCTCCTCCCTTCCCACCGTCCAGGGCCCCAAACACTCCTTCCAGGTGAAACAGTGATTTACTTGTACTTCTTACAATTTAGTATACTGTATTCGCTGCTCATGATACGGTCTCCTCTACATTGGGGAGACCAAATGTAGATTGGGTGACCGCTTTGCAGAACACCTCCGTTCAGTCTGTAAGGGTGACCCCGAGCTTCCGGTGGCCTGTCACTTTAATTCTCCGCTCCACTCCCACTCTGATCTCTCCGTCCTCGGCCTCTTACATTGTTCCAATGAAGCTCAACGTAAGCTCGAGGAACAGCACCTCATCTTTCTATTAGGTACTTTACAGCCTTCTGGACTCCATATCGAGTTCAACAATTTCAGACTATAAATTGGCCCCTGTATTTCTTTCTTTTTTTCTCTCTTGTTTCCTCACATGGTAGCTGTTAATGTTGCTGCCATCATCATTCACACATCATCTGGAGCCATCTTTTGTTTCTTAACTTGTCCCATTACCTCTCTTTTTGCCTTACACTATCCACCCTTTTGTCAGTCAATCTCTCCTGCCTTCCAGCCTATCACAGACCTTCCCTTTGTTTTTTCCTCCCCTCCTCCCTGCCCCTGCTTAAAAATCTCCCCTCCCTAACCTTTTCCAGTTCTGACGACGGGTTCGACCTGAAACGTTGACTTGTCCCATTACCTCTCCTCGATGCTGCCTGACCTGCTGCGTGTTTCCAACACTTTCTGTTGTTATATCTTTCCTGAGGTTCGGTGCCCAAAACTGAATTCAGTACTCCCGATGAGGTCTGACCAAGGCTCTGTTCAACTGAAGCATCACTTCCTGACTTTTGTATTCCAGCCCCCTTGAGATAAAGACCAACATTCCATTAGTCTTTTTGATTGCTTTTCGTACCTGTGCATTAGCTTTTAGTGATGCCTCTATGTGGCTACCTAAATCTCTCTGCTCCTCCACAGCTCCTCAAGAAGAAAACATTCCTATTTGTCTTTCTTTGATCCAAAGTGGATAACTTCATACTTCCCCACATTGAATTCCATCTGCTATAGTTTCTCCCACTCATTTAATCTGTCTACGTCCCTTTCTAACTTCCTGCTCCTTTCTACACAACTTACTGGGCCTCCTAACTTAGGCCAGTATTTTCCTTACCGTGGCGGGTCTGGTGCAGGCTCCATCCCGCTGTAGAAAATGAACTTACCTTAATGGGGCCTATTAATCCAGCCCAGGGCATTACCCGGCCCAATTCGATAGAGCGGGTCTGGTGACCTCACTCATGACGCGTCTTAAGTCAAGATCCTTAAAGGGACCCTGGCCACATTAAATTTTAAGATTAATCTAACATAGTGGGTGTTGAATCTTTACTGTACAATAATATAATAAAAGTTATATATGAGTGACAAAAAAAATTTAAATAAAATTATTAAGTAATATGGCTCCATCTACAAATACGATCAAGAACATAATTTAAAAAGTACATTAATTGGGAAGTTATTGGTGCCTTAGTCACAAATCTATAGGGGGAAAAATTCGGTTGATTTGCGCCTCCCGTTAGCGCCTTAAGAGGGCGCTAATGTGGCGCAAAGCAACTAGCGCCCGGGCGCGGCGATGTTTGCGCCGCTCACGAAATTGACTAGACATTTTGCGGCAGCGCTAAACACTACCGCCACGGTCTCCTGCGCCGGCAGATCGTGACATCAGTCGAACATGCAATGCCCCGGTAGCGCCCCGGACCGGATATTGAGTGGCGCCCCCTGTCTTACCACCCGCCGCTAGCAACGACTGGTTGAGGGGAGCGTTTTGCAGTTGGGAAGGGACTGGGAGAGCGCTATTTAAAGGCGACCGCTTCCTGCCTTCTTTTGTCTGCGAAATGTTTTCACCACACATTCTGAGTGAGAGAGAGAGACTGCAGGAGATATTCAAAGCTGTGTTGAGGCGTTTTGGGTACTGAGCAGCACTTTGCAGGTTCTTTTTTATTTGATATTCCTTGCATCGATTTAGAAGAGACTTTGGGGGCTGCACTCTGAGCTCTTTCCCTGGGCCTCTCCATTGTTCTTTCCAACAGATTTGATGTACAGGTCTCTCCAGGCCTAGATTCAAGGCTGCAATGAGCAGGGTGTGGATGGAAAGCAAGATCAACCCAATCCCCTTTAAGAACTGGCCGGCAACAGTGTGTCTGTGTTCCATTGCTGACTGACATCACATGAGCTTCGCCAGCGCTCTGAGTTAGCGCCTCGCTCTTCGGCCTTTGCACCTTAAGACAGGTGTGCAGCGCCTGATTTAGTGTTCCAATCACCTCCAGGGGTGATAAAAGCCAACTTTGCAGTCAGAGGCGATAATTAGCGCCAGGCGCTAAACTTTGTGCCCGGCCGATAATTGCGCCACAAACGGGGCGATACTGAATTTCTCCCCCATAGACTTTTGTATCAGTAACTGGTACAAATAAAAGATGTGTGTGTATAGGTAATACATAACATTAAACAGATTTTAAATGTAATTGTAAAGGGGTGGATTTACAATCTTATGCAAGTTCAGTGGAAGAGCTGCGGAATCCCTGACAAACAGTGTAAGTGGTGATTACAATGTGTTTCTGGGATTTCTGCAGCTCTTTCATTGAAGTTAACAATGGACAAGTGAGAGATTCTCCACAGAAATTCACCCTGAAGTCTCAGACTGAAAAATTACATTAGTCATATTCAGGGACTGAAAGCAAATCGAACCAGTGGAATGAGTGATGAGAATGAAATTGTTATGTATATGTCATTTTTTATAGTGCAGATCAATTCACTGCAATTACTGTTGAGTTGGAAGGCATCAGCCGAGAATGGCCAGTGAAAAATTAACATTTACCAGTAGCTTTTCAAGTATTACAGAATCTCCATCAATCTGTTAGCTGATGTAATCCACATGTTTTTATTTTGCTTTGTTTTCATGCTGTCAAGTAATCAGCTGGAGCAATGGCCATGGAACTCATGCCTCAGGTTGAGAGACGTGGTTCCCGAGCTGTGTGAATCCCGTGGCCATGCAGGGAAATTTAAAAAGTAAGTGAAGAAAGGCTCTTAAGTGCCTGTAAAGTACCTCATAGTGATTTCAATTGGGTTCCCCTCCGCTGCAGGCCAGGTTGGCTCCACGCTGACAGATGCGCCTGTGGGAAACGTACATGGGAGCAAGTTCCCGACCTGCTGTCAAAAAAACCCGACCTTTCCACCCGACCCACCACCGATCGTGCCCACTAACACCATGGAAAATTCAGCCCTTAGTGTCATCTGTAGATTTGGATATACTTTATAAAGCGCTGGTTAGGCCACAACTGGAGTAGTGCATCCAGTTCTGGTCACCACACTTTAGGAAGGATGTGAAGGCCCTTGAGAGGGTGCAGAGGAGATTTACCAGAATGGTTCCGGGGATGGGGGAATCTTAGCTACAAGGACAGGTTGGAGAAGCTGGATTTGTTTTCATTAGAGCAAAGGAGGTTGAGGGGTGATTTGATATTGGTGTACAAGATTATGACGGATTTGGATAGGCTAGACAGGGAAAGACTGTTCCCATTAGTTGATGGTACAAGGACTAGGGGACACAGATTTAAGGTTTTGGGCAAGAGATACAGGGGGGACATGAGGAAAAACTGTTTTACGCAGCGAGTGGTGAGGACCTGGAACTCGCAGCCGACGGAAGTGGTGGAAGCGGAGACACTCAATGTTTTCAAGGGAAGGCTGGATAGGCACTTGAGGGAAATAAACTTGCAGGGCTATGGGGATAGAGCGGGGGAATGGGACTGACTGGATTGCTCTGCAGTGAGCCGGCACGGACTCGATGGGCCGAATGGCTTCCTTCTGTGCCATTATGACTCTATGACAACTTTCTATTCCTTCATCCAAATTATTTTATATATATATGGTGAAAAGCTGAGATCCCAGTACAGATCCCTGGGGAACACCACTTGTGACATCCTGCCAATCAAAGAATGGTCCCTTTATCCCTACTCTCTGTCTCTTACCTCCCAACTCATGTCACAAGGTTAGCGCCAATTCCATGTGCTTTATTTTTGTTAATAATCTCCTGTGCAGAACCTTATCAAATGCCTTCTGGAAGTCCATATAGACAACCTCCATAGACACTCTGGGCTGGATTTTCATAGACCCGTGGAGGCGGGTTTGGAGGCATGTGGGGGGTTAAAATTGCGAAAAGTGGCGGGTGGACCCGATTCCGCCTCCATTCTGCCTCCACGCAATTTTGATGAAATCGTGTGCAGTGGCCCCGTCTCCGTCCCGCCTCCAAGAGGCAGGAGAGGCCATTAAAGCCCTTAACAAGCCCTAAATTGGCTCTGTAATGCCATTTTGAAACGTTTTATCTAGTTTAACCCTTTTCCCACGTGAAGCACGCCTGATCTGAAACACGCCAGTGAAACCTGGCGGGAGCACAAGTGGATAGCTGACTATCAGCTTTTCTCTCTCTCTCTCTCTCGCTCTCTCTCTCTGAGCTGCTGCTCATTTTGCATCCAGGTCCTCTCACAGCAAAGGCCAGGCAATCTCTGACCTGCAATGGAGCAACAATGATGACATCATCAGAGGCGACTTTCAGACTGAAACCACTAATTGGGTCATGGGTTCCCACATGCTGGAACTCAATTGCCCAATTCAGTGAAAATTGCATCAATCTCCCACATCCAATTGCAGTCGGGTGGATAGCATGAAATGCGGATGACACGACCCCAACCCGCCCCAGTATCAAAATCCAGCCCTCTCTCTCTTCACCGTGCTAGTGACCGCCTCAAAAAATTCAACTGGATTAGTCAGACCTAACTTGTCCTTCATAAATCCAGGCTGACTCTCTTTGACCAGCTCATTACCTGTCCCAGTGCTCAGTCGTTCTGTCCCTGATGATCGATTCCAGTAACTTCCCCACAGTTGATGTTAAACTGACAGGTCTGTAGTTTTCTGGTTTCTCTCTTCTTGCTTTCTTAAAGAATGGATCGGCATTTGAAACTTTCCCATCCAAAGGCACAATTCCGTAATCTAGAGAGTTTTGGAAAATTATGACCAATGCATCTACAATTCCTTCCCCTATTTCTTTTAATACCCTGAGGTGGAAACCATCAGGTCCTGAGGTTTGTCTATCTTAAGTTCCATTGTTTTCTCCATTACCATTTGCTCTCTTATATTAAATCCACTAAGTTCCATCTTTTGACTTATTTTTAGGTTCCCTTGTACCACTGTTTTTTTTTCTCTTGCTCCACTGTGAAAATGGATATAAAATACTCATTTAACAAGTCTGTTATTTGTTTGATGTCCATCATCGTCTTTGCATCCATCTGTAGTAGGCTCACATTCCCTTTTACCCCTTTCTTTAACTTAACATATTTATATAAACCTTTATCTGCTAGCTTTGAAATCCCTTGCAAGTTTTTCTTTGAGCCTCTTATTACTTCTTCATATCCCTTTGTTGGTTTTTATAGCTCTCCCAGTCCACTGCATCTCCACTTTCCTTTGCACATGTGTAAATCTTTTCTTTTAGCTTGATACTGTCTCTTGTCTTGTTTGTTGGCCATGGTTGCTTAACTATACAAATGGAGCCTTCACCTTCAGGGGTATGTACTGGTTCTGTAATGAAGGGAATGATGGAGCTCTGTGAATATGGGCCTACTGTCATGATAGCCACAAGGTGAATTTTCATGAGCTTCAGCATTTTGTCATGTGTCAGCTGTGACTCAGTGGGTAGCACTCTTGTCTCTGAGTCAGATGGTCATGGGTTCGAGTCCCACTCCCGAAACTTGAGCACAAAATCCTGGCTGACACTTCCAGCACAGGACTGCCATTAAACCCAGGCCCCGTCTACCCTCTCAGGTGGATGTAAAAGATCTCATGGCGCTATTTTAAAGAAGAGCACGGGAGTTCTCCCCAGTGTCCTGGCCAACACTTATGCCTCAACCAACATGACCAGAACAGTTTATCTGGTCATTTATCTCATTGCTGTTTGTGGGAGCTTGCTATGCACAAATTGGCTGCCCTGTTTCCTACATTAAAATTGTGACTGCCCTTCAAAAGGTGTTTCATTGGCTGTGAAATGCTTTGGGATGTCCTGAGGTCATGCAAGGTGCTATATAAATGCAAGTCTTTTTTTTCTTCCACCATAAATTCAGTGGAAGGTCTACAGTAGGCCTGGAAAAGTGAGTAAGTGTGTGCAAGCATTCAGCTGTTGACTCTTCAATGTTCTTCCTTACAGTTATCCAGATTCAAATCTATCGCAGTCCTTAGCCCATCCAGACCCTTCTCTCTTTTCTCTCATTAACTGGCCACATAGTTTGATGTCATCAGCAAGTTTTATAATATTATTATATGAAGTTCCCTCCTTCATATCCTGTCTGAACCGTGTAAATATCAGGGAACAATTAGAAGAAAACTTGCATTTCTACCTCAACTTTCATACTGACACATCTCAAAGCACATCACACAATCAAGTAAATATTGCAATCTGCCTGCGCAATCCATTCCAAATGTTCCCCGCCCTCTGTGTGCAGTATTTCTATCTGATCTGTCCATTCCCCACTCTCTGTGTACAGCAGTTCTATCTGATCTGTCCATTCCCCACTCTCTGTGTACAGTATTTCTATTTGATCTGCCCATTCCCCACCCTCTGTGTACAGTAGTTCTATCTGATCTGTCCATTCCCCACTCTCTGTGTACAGTAGTTCTATCTGATCTGTCCATTCCCCACTCTCTGTGTACAGTAGTTCTATCTGATCTGTCCATTCCCCACTCTCTGTGTACAGTAGTTCTATCTGATCTGTCCTGCCATCTTTCTCCCTCTCAGCTATAACCCACTCCCCCTCATTGCCGTTCCTAAGGTCATGGGAAACATTTTCTCAGGGTTCAACTTGTGTGACCATTGTTGCCAGAATGTGGCCAACTTCATCAGCTCTTTCCTTCAATACTCCTGCAGGCTCTCTGGCCCCGTGATCTTATCACCTTTTACTGCCTTCAACATTTCTGTCACTTCCTTATAGGTCATTACTATCAGCATTAGAATTTCCTCTTCATTTACTTAAAAATCAACAATCCCTTCTGGGAGAGAGTGAGAGGCTTGAGAAAAAATTGTTCAGGATATCCATTTTGCCCAATACTGCATCTACATTGATCTTTGAATGGCGGGGTAGGCTCGAAGGGCCAAATAGCCTACTCCTGCTCCTATTTCTTATGTTCTTATGTTCTTACATTGGTGCCTTTCAATGGCTCCACTGATTCCTTAACTCTCTGGTTATCCCTGATGTACTGAGATTGTTCCCTGAAAATGTTAACAGTCTTCACCCTATCCTTATACTCCTGTCTATCGCTGAACCTGAAAACCTATACATATGAAATGCCCTCTCTTTTGCCCTTATTCCTGACATTGTCTTCCTTTGTGTCAGCTGTGGCTCAGTAGGTAGTAGTGTTGCCTCTGGGTCAGAAGACTGTGGGTTCAAGCCCCACTCCAGAGACTTGAGCACATAAACTAGGCTGACACTTCAGTGCAGTAGTGAGGGAGCGCTGCACTATTAGAGGTGTCATCTTTCAGATGAGACATTAAACTGAGGTCCCATCTGCCCTCTCAGGTGGAGATAAAATTCCCATGGCACTATTCGGACAAGAGCAGGGAAGATCTCCTGGTGTCCTGGCCAATATTTATCCTGAAATTCTGAAAACAACAAGTGAAAACAATCTTTCATTATTTACCCTCTCGAAATCTTTCATAAATTTGAAAATCTCCATTAACTTTCCCCTCATACTCTTTGTTCCAATGAAACTACCCCAGTTTTTCCATCCTTTCTTCATTTCTGCACTCTCTCATTCCTGGTCTCATTCTAGTAGTGAATCTGCTACTAGAAACACCTGCACACCAGGAGAACTTCCCTGCTCTTGTCCGAATAGTGCCATGGGATTTTTATCTCCACCCGAGAGGGCAGATGGGACCTCAGTTTAACGTCTCACTACTGCCTCTAAGTATCCTTCCTATAATGAGGTGGCCAGAAATGTACACAATATTTGAACTGTGACCCAACCAAGACCTTGCAGTAACTCAATGTCAATGCTTGCTTTTATTTTCATTGCCCCTGTGTATAAAACCCAGAATCATTGATAGGTTTTTTTATGGCCTTCTCCATCTGTACCTTTAAAGATCAATAAATCTGCCCCCACCACCGGAGATTGGGAGATCTTTCACAGAATTTTAAGGCTTAGAAATGCATCCATAACCAAGGTAAGACTATTTGACCTATCATTTGCTGGCTCCTCCCTTTCCTCCTTTTGTGAACAAGGTATAACAATTTCCAGTTCTCTGGCACAATTCCTTTTTCAAAAATTACAGCCAGAGCCTCTGCTAACTCCTCACCGACCTGCTTCAGTATTCTGGGATTTGAACCCTTCACCACAATCAACAACTTGCCCAAGTCAAGTTCAAGAAGATCACCTCAACGCTGATCCCCAGATCAATGGAATAATAAGGAGAATTGAACTGGATTTGAAGTATTGCCATTCCACTCAGATCCCTGTAAAGTACTTTGGAGAGTTCGTGCCAGATAGTCTTTAAAGAAACGAGATTTGTTTCGAGGTTCTTTCATCGATTGGCCCAACAGGAGCTTATCTTGGGGTCAGCAGATAAAGGGGACGCTGCTTCAGTAAAACATTAAAACCATGGGAACCTGCGAAGACTGAAAAGAGCAGCATTATGTGCCCAGGGTATGGGTGTGAGGTTAGCACAGTCAGGGTATTGTGGGTGAGGGGTAGACTGATCGGTGGCCACTTCAGATCAGAAGGGCAAGCTTTTGGGACCCTTTCAGGTGAGTCTATGCTTCCGACGTGCTTTCATTATTTTAATCCATTTTTAATCAGACATTTCATGCATTCATTTAATCATAACCATGGCAATAAACAATAAAGATTGTTCTCGAAATCCGTGCAACGTGTTGGAGCTGACACACTCTCCTTTATAACAAGGCTCTCTGTGCTCTGGGCTCTTAAACTGCGACATGTGCCCAGGATTAGAACAAGCGCAGCAGATTAAACACAGTTTCCACTGAGCAAAGCACCACGTCCAGTGGCACAGCCCAGGGATAGGGTCAGCCCTGCAGACGGGAAGGAGAAACGCGGTATGTAGGACTGAATACTCGGGGCTGATTCTCTCTTTCCTGATTCTTCCAGTTTACTTTTCTCTCAGCGTTGTTTAGTAGTCCTGAATAAGAACAAATTAGCGAGTTTTACTAAATATATCTGAGTGATCTCACGCAGCGAGAGAGAGACATGCCTATGTGTGTCTGTGTATGTATGAGTGCGGATAACTGTGAATCACTATGTACCTGTTTGCCTGTGAATGTGTTTGTGACCCTGTGTGTGTTTGCGTGTGTGTATCTATGGTCCGTAGATGAGTGTGTCTATGAGCCAACGTGGCTGATTTTCCTCTTACTGTTCAGTTCCCAGGTGCAAAGAAAAAGAAAAAGGGTCGGAGACGCGTTAGGCTAAGCCTCCATTCCCTTTGCGTTGTGTCCTGGGATTCTGGGACAGGGGGTGGGCAGAGGTAGGTAGGGAGGGAGGCAGCAATTACATTCCAAGTGAGGCAGAAAGATGCTTAAATGGCCCTCCTCCCTCATTTGCTCACCCAATACCAGGTGGCCACCCATTCTGAGGGCTGCCCAGGCCAATCTGGAAGGGTCAGGCAACACCGTTGTCTTCACAGGTTACGGGCCCCATTCACCTGACTGGAGCTTCCGGTGTGGTTTATGGACAATAACCAAAACCTCCCTCAGACAGTGGCAATTGCTACAGCAGCAGTCTCATTTCCAGGTGCAAGGCTCTGCCAGGGGAATGGGTGTGTGTTCAAGGAGCATCTAACCAAGGCTAACAACCTGAACCTGGAAATACGGGTGGATTCAGGTCACTTTGAGGGAGTGGGGGGTGGGGTGGAGGGCACTCCGGATGCACTATGCCTGACTAGGCAGGAGGGAGTTTGAAAATTGACTCGAATAGGAACAATATTTGTCAATAGGTATCAGCCATGGCCCCGTGTGTGGCGTTCTCGCCTTGAAGTCAGAAGGTCATGGGTTCAAGTCCCACTCCAGGGATCTGAGCCCATAATCATAACTGATACTCCAGGAAGTGCTGCACTGTTTTGGGTGAAACATTAAACCGAGGCCCCGTCTGCTCTCTCAGGTGGATGTAAAAGATCCCATGGCGCCATTCGAAGAGCAGGGGAGTTATCCGCGGTGTCCTGGCCAACCTCAACCAACATCACTAAAGTAATATTTGCCATGTTTCCTAAATTACAACAGTGACTACACTTTAAAAGTACTTCATTGGCTGTAAAGCGCTTTGGGACGTCCTGAGATCGTGAAAGACGCTGTAGAAATACAAGTCTGTCTTTCTTGCATTCTTCCTTTCTTTCTTTCTCTCTTGCATTCTTTCTTTTGTGCATTCTTTCTCTCTTTCTTTCTTTCTTGCATTCTTTCTTTCTTTCTTTCTCTCTTGCATTCTTTCTTTTGTGCATTCTTTCTTTCTCTCTTTCTTTCTCTCTTGCATTCTTTCTTTCTTTCTTTCTTTCTGTCTTTCTATGTTTGTGCAAATTAATCTGTCTCCCTGTACCGGGAAGGCTATTTTAAAAAAACAATTCTTTACTCCCTCCTGAAGGTGTTGAGTCTTACTGGGGTGCAGTTCCACAGGGACCAGCAACCTTCCAGCGCCTCACTCAACAGGAGCCATTTTAACCCTACTCACCGGGCAGATTCCGGGCGGGTGGCCAGTTAAAATCGCCAAGTTGCTGACCCACCCCAGAGCCGCCTCGAGCTGAGAGGTTCAGATTTTCACTTGCGCTCCTGAGCAGGCAGCAAGGGCAGCGACCCAGAGTTGGCGGGGTCCTTTTTAACACATCCATATCGGGTCCTGATGATGTCATTTGCACCTGACTGCAAATTCTACTCGCCAGCCCGAGCGGGAAGCGGCAGTGAGTTTCCCGTCGGGTTAACCCGGCGAGGGAGAGGTCATAAAACGTAAGTTATAATTTTTGTTACTTTCCTTATAGGACCAGAAGGATCATCGAATCCTAGAGCACAGGAGGCCATTCGGCCCATCCTGCCTGTGCCGGATCTTTGGTAGAGCTCTCCTATTAATCCCACTCCCCCGCTCTTTCCCCGTAGCCCTGCAAATTTCTCCTTTTCAAGTATTTATCCAATTCCCTTTTGAAAGTTACTATTGATCCACTACCCTTCCAGGCAGTGCATTCCAGATCACAACAACTCGCTGAGTAAATTTTTTTATTTTCATCTCCCCCTTGGTTATCTTATTATCTTAAATAGAATCCTAGAATCCTAGAATGGTCACAGCACAGAAGGAGGCCATTCGGCCCATCGAGCCTGTGCCGGCTCTCTGCAAGAGCACTTCAACTAGTCTGACTGCCCTGCCCTTTCCCTGTAGCCCTGCAAGTTTTTTTCCTTCAGGTACTTATCCAATTCCATTTTGAAAGCCACGATTGAGTCTGCTTCCACCACCCTTTCAGGCAATGCATTCCAGATCACCCCGGCCGCGATCTTCGGTAGCGCCCCCTGACTTACCGCCGGATGCTATGTCCGACGGGGTCAGGGGGGCCTACCTGTGGCCGGGGCGGTGCTATTTATAGGCGAGGTGCCGAGCGGCCATTTTTGTTGCTGACTGCCTGCCAGCACCTGCCTCCGCTGCTGTCCCTGGCCTCCTGACCTGCCCCCCCTGTGGAGTGCCGGCTGCGCTCCATGAGCCCGGCACTTTCTCCCCCATTACATTTGGTCCCCTCATCCAAATTATTGATGTAGATTGTGAATAGCTGAGGCACAAGCACTGACCCTTGCAATACCCTACTAATTACAGCCTGCCAACCCGAAAATGACCCGTTTATTCCTACTCTCTGTTTTCTGTCCGTTAACCAATCCTCAATCCATGCTAGTATATTACCCCAAATCCCACAAGCCCTAATTTTGTTTAATAAGCTGTTGTGTGGCACCTTATTGAATGCCTTCTGAAAATCCAAAATACACCACATCCACTGGTTCCCCCTTATCTATTGTGCAAGTTACAACCTCAAAAAACTCTAACAGAATTGTCAAACACGATTTCCCTTTCATAAATCTGTGTTGTCTCTGCCCAATCCTATAATTATTTTCTAAGTGCCCTGTTACTACGTCCTTAATAATAGATTCTAGCATTTTCTCTACTACTGATGTCAGGCTAACTGGTCTGTAGTTCCCTATTTTCTCTCTCCCTCCTTTCTTAAATAGTGGGGTTACATTTGCTACCTTCCAATCTGTGAGAACCATTCCAGAATCTATGGAATTTTGGAAAATGACAACCAATACATCCACTATCTCTATAGCCACCTCTTTCAACACCCTAGGATGAAGGCCATCAGGTCCAGGGGATTTATCAGCTTTCAGTCCCATTAATTTCTCCAGTGCTTTTTTTTTTTTACTACTACTGATTTCTTTCAGTTCCTCATTCTCACTAGAGCCTTGGTTCTCCACTATTTCCGGGAAGCTTTTTGCGTCTTCTGTGAAGACAGACACAAAGTATTTGTTTAATTTCTCTGCCATTTCCTTATTCCCCATTATAACTGTCTCCTGTCTCAGCCTGTAAGGGACCCACATTTACTTTCGCTAATCTTTTCCTTTTTACATACCTATAGAAGCTTTTTCAGTCTGTTTTTATGTCTCTCGCTAGTTTACTCTCATATTCTATTTTCCCTTTCTTTATCAATTTCTTGGTCCTCCTTTGCTGAATTCTAAAATCCTCCCAATCCTCAGGCTTACTACTCTTTTTGGCAAAATTATAAGCCTCTTTCTTTGATCTAATACTATCTTTACCTTCTCTTGTTAGCCATGGTTGGACCAGTTTTCCTGTGGGGTTTTTGTGCCTTAAAGGAATGTATATTTGTTGTAAATTATGTATTAATTCTTTAAATGCTAGCCATTGCTTGTCTACCATCATACCTCTTAATGTAGTTTCCCAATCTACCGTAGCCAACTCGCCCCTCATACCTACGTTGATTGCTTTGTTTAGATTTAAGACCCTAGTTTCGGATTTAACTAAATCACTTTCAAACTCAATATAAAATTCTATCATATTATGGTCACTCTTCCCTAAAGGCCCCTTTACTACAAAGTTATTAATTAAACCTTTCTCATTGCACAATACTAGATCTAAAATAGCTTGTTCCCTAGTTGGTTCCTCAACATACTGATCTAGAAAACTATCTTGCATACATTCCATGAATTCAACCTCCACACTATTACTGCACATTTGGTTTGCCCAGTCTATATGTAGATTAAAGTCCCCCATGATCACTTTATTACCCTTGTTACATGCACCTCTAATTTCCTGATTTATACTGCCCTACATTACAACTACTGTTTGGGGGCCTATAAACAACTCCCACCAATGTTTTCTGCCCCTTGCTGTTTCTTAGCTCCACCCAAACTGATTCTACTTCTTGATCCTTCCCACTAGTTGGCGGTCTATAGAATACACCTAGTCGTGTAATGGCACCTCAATTGTTTCTCAACTCTCACCAAATAGATTCTGTCCTTGACCCCTCCATGACATCCTCTCTCTCCAGCACTGTAATATTCTCCTTCATCAATACTACCACCCCACCTCCTTTCTTTCCTTCCCTATCTTTCCTGAACACCTTATATCCAGGAATATTTAGTACCCAATCCTGCCCTTTTTTGAGCCAGGTCTCTGTTATTGCCACAACATCATATTCCCATGTGGCTATTTGTGCCTGCAGCTCACCAACCTTATTTACCACATTTCGTGCATTCAAACACACACACTGTAAATCTATCTTAGATCTTCTTGTATTCTCTCTTAGTCTGACCCCACCTAATACCGTGCTATTTCTTACTCTAGTGCTATCTGTCTCTCCCAATCCTTTATGCACCTTGTTTCTCCTTTCTAATGCTACATCCTGGTGCCCATCCTTCTGCAAAATTAGTTTAAACCCTCCCCAACAGCACTAGAAACCGCCCCCCCCCCACCCCTCCCCCCCCGTGAGGACATTGGTCCCGGCTCTGTTGAAGTGCAACCAGTCCGGTCTGTACAGGCCCCACCTCCCCCAGAACCAGTCCCAATGTCCCAGAAATCTAAAGCCCTCCCTCCTGCACCATCTCTCCAGCCACGCATTCATCTGCTCTACCCTCCTATTCCTGTACTCACTATCTCGTGGCACCGGGAGTAATCAGAGATTACTACCTTTGAGGTCTTGCTTTTTAATCTCTTTCCTAGCTCCCTAAAATCTGCCTGCAGGACCTCATCCCTCTTTCTACCTATTTAATTTAATTAAGGTCCGGGAGTGAAAATATCCCAGGCCTGATATCAGGAGCAGCGGGTGGGTTTCTAACTCACTCTGCTGCTTGTTGGCTGAACACTGACCTGTAATTAAATCGGGTCAACGTGTGAGCTTAGGCACTGAGTGTTGAATGGCTATTTGAGTGTGGATGGCATCACAGCTGAGCCAATGCTTTGCTCTCCCTCCATTCACTCATTCACTTTCCAGCAAGGGTCACCTGATAGTGACCAGGAGCTGATCTTTCCCCTGCCCGCACCCCCCCCCCCCCCCCCGCCCCCGTCCCTCCAATACTGTGGCCAAATGTACAGGCCCCTGCAGCCACTCCAACTGAGAAATCGGCCATCACCAGGAGCCAGCTCTCTTCCGGCAGGGAACAGTGAGTGCTGAATATCTTAAATACTTCAGGCTATTGAACAACCTGTCACAGAGTGAAGGCTGAATCCTACTTGCTGTGTAATTGTAGACAGAGCCTGGGACCTGCCCACTTGGGCAATGCATTCATGGTGCCCTGCTTAGAGTGCCAGTCTGCAGCGAACCTTCTGCTTAGCTGGATGGGCGCAGTGTTGAAGTGACCAGGCATGGAGTGTCTCTCTGGCCCTGATATTTTGTCTGCACTCTCTTGTCCTCCAGCCCCACACACCTCTGCTGTTTCCCATCCTCATGTCGGTGTGTCCTTATTACATCCAATTGGGCCAAATGCCAGCTCAGTATAACTCTCGCTCTCACAAGTTTGTTGGAGGGTATCAGACTTGTCAATCATTGGAACTATCTTTTAGACCTATGTTTCTATAATTGAGGACAGAATTTAGCCACGGGCAAACAAGGAATGGAGTATAACTCAACAGAAAGAGATTGAAGGGACAGAGACCAAGGTGTACACATATACAATCCCTTCAAAGTGTGAGTGCAGGTGGGTAAAGCCTTTAAGGCCAACAGCAGTTTGGACTTTATATATAGAGGCATAGAGTACAAGAGCAAAAAAGTAAGGATAAATTTGTACTAAACATTGATTAGGCCACGGTAAGAGTTGTGTGTGCAGCTTTGGGCGCCCCATTATAGAAAGGACATTAAAGTCAGAGTGTACAGTGTAGATTCACCAGGATGATGCTAGGGATGGGAAACTATAGTTATGAGGAGAGACTTGAGATAGTAGGACTGTTTCCACTGGAGCATAGAAGGCTCAGTGGAGATTTAAAGGAGATAATTTAAAATATGAAGGGTTTTGATGGAGTGTAGAGAAAGACTATTTCCTCTGCTTGGGGAGTCGGAGATGAGGCATCATCGATTTACAATAGTCACTAAGAGATTGGCCAGAGCGTTTAGGAGAAATTTCCTCACACAGAGGGGTGTTGGAGCATGGGATGCTTTGCCACGGGGCGTGTTCGAGGTAGAGACCATCGCATCTTTTAAAGGAAAGGTGGATAAATATTTGAAGCAGAGGAAGAGACAGGGCTAAGGGGAGAGAGTGAGGCTGTAGGATTTGTTTCGGATTGTTCTGATGAAGAGCTGGCACAGACACAATGAGCTAAATGGCCTGCTTCTGTGCTGTGAACTGCTGAGGTTCTATGATTTAGCACCATTGTGTGATTGTGTGCTCTTGTGGGTGGATGCAACCCACTGATCTCACCGCATTTCCCTGGCGACTCCTGTGGCCTCACAATGCAATGCATCGTAATCCATCTTTTGAGCAGCTCTTGATTGCCGTGCAGAGGCTTCAAGCACCACTTTAAAGGCCCTGTGCTTTGCTCTAACAGCCTCCTTCCCTTTGCGGTTACCTTAACAGGACTGCTGGGTGGCTGAGTGCCTGGCAGGCTCTAGGTCCAGCTGGTTTACAGTTTCAGCTACAGAAGCGAGAAAATCATCAGTCGCATCATCTGCTGTCGAGTCAGCCTTCTGAGGCTGGTGGCCATGATTGTGTTGGAGGCACTGAGCCCCTCTGTGTTTCAGAACACAGCACTGGTTTCAATCCACAAGGGGCTTGTTAGTTAGTCCAAAAACTACTGAGAAATCTCTGAGAATTCAATGGCCATCAGGAGGTTCTACATGCTGCTATAGCAGCCATACCTGGTGCTTTGGAAGCCTTCAGACTAATGAGGATGGGAAAGGCTAGATTTTGCTCTAGTGAGAATGTACAGTGTAGACAGTTGAGGTCGATGATCAGCCATGATCTTATTGAATGGCGGAGCAGGCTCGAGGGGCCGTGTGGCCTACACCTGCTCTTATTTCTTATGTTCTGATGTTCTTTACACAAGAACCAGCGAATTAGAATCGTAAAGGGCTTGTATATTGGGACATGGACAGTTTCCACTGGGTTTCCACCAATTTTTCTTGCAGTGTCATTTCTGATCTGGCTTTGGGGGTAGGGGTGGAGGGGGGTGGGGCGGTCTGCTTTCTCTGCCCACCCCTTGTTGGAGACCATTTAAATTTATGCAAATTGCGGGATGGTGCAGAGGGGCAGAATTCCTGCAATTTACATCCAGTGTGTGAGGCTGAGATAATAAAGGTGTATGTGTTACCAACATCAGCTGATACGGATAGAAATGCTCCATTAGATGCAGCCTGGAGAAGCAACTTAGCGTCATACCTGGAGTTAGAAGTATTCTCTCAGATTGTTTTATTGTTTCGGTGATATACAGAGATGGACTTGCATGAGACACATTGCTGTATCCAGGTCACCTGTCATGCCCTGGGAAATTTTCATCCCCTGCCCAGATTAAGAGGTTCCGATTCATCAACATGAGTTTCCCAATGGGGATCCCTTTGCTCGTCATATTAATGGAGGAGGAGAAAAACTGAAGGAAGTGAATAAAAGGGAGGAAAAACCTGATGAGAATATGGCTCATTAGATATCATCCCCCACAAATAGTCTATAGGTCACACACATCTTATAAAGGTCTGAGTGAGGAACTCTGGCCGCGATTTCCCCGACCGAGGCGGGTCCGGGGCGGCCAGGGTCGGTGTCGCGGTCCCAGCCCGCTGCCTACTGTAGCCCGCACTCTCCAAGCGATTTTACGTTAATAGGGCTTGTTAAGCCCGCCCTGTGAGGTTCCCGGCCAATTAAAAGAAGCGGGTCTGATGACATCATTTGATAACCCGTCATCAGCCGGTTTCCTTAAAGGGGCCATGTCCAAATTGATTTTGACAATTGTGCTGTCAGTAATCTACAGCATTGAGGTGCTGCAAACACTGACAAGCATTGCACAAAGGTGCACAGCTGCACCCTGGCTCTCCCATGACTCCCTCCATATGCTTATGGAGGGAATCACAGCATGTAGGGAGGTTCTCTTCCCTTCCAATGGGCGGAAGAGACCTCCCCAGGAGACCAACGCAGCCTGGTTGCACATTGCACAGGAGGACATAAGCAGGGATGTCATAAGGAGGAAAAATCTGCAGTGGCGCAAACCTTTCAATGATCTCAGTAGATTACGAAACGTTACTGTAAAGCCACACTCAACCTCATCCTGCTGTGCCATTCATCACATCCCCATCACTCTGCCTTCCCTACCCTATTCCTGCACATCTTTACTCACACCAGCTTACTTTGCACCTCCACCCATCCCTCTCTATCTACATTATCACTTCCCCATTTCACTAGCCACCCCTCACACTAACCTTCATCCTAGTCCAATCATACCAACTAACAACACACAAGGGTAGGCATGTGGGTGGTTTAGCCAATGTTCATGTGAAGTTTCTGGTAATGCGCTGTCAAACATTGAAATCTTTATTTTCAGCACTTTGCGTTCTTGGACAGATTTGTGTGAACCTTTGGAAGTAGCTTAGTGCATTGTAGTGAATGGTGAAAAAGAACGGTCACCCCGCAATGGCGATGAGTATGAAAGGAATGGCTTGGACGTTGTAGGGATGTTTTATGGTGATGGTGTGGGGTGGTGCCAACCTGGCACATCATATGGCATCCAGGGTGTACAGCGTCAAGTGAAGTAAATCTGGCCATGGTGAGGCCATCCCTGGCGTCCCAGGCAGCAATGTGGTTGGGTGCTGATGACCTGCGTCCTGTTCAGCATCAGTTGATTGCGGAGGAGGCTGGTGTTGTTGTTGCTGCTGGTGTGCCTGGTGCTGCTGGTGTTGGGGCTGATCGTGTTGGGATTCTGAGGACCAAGGTGAGATATTTTCAAGGGCACCGATGCTGATGGAATAGATGGCAGGTGAGGTTGAGATGACAGAAGCGATCTGTCGATGGTGAGAGAGGTTGTTCCAATGAGGTGGCACTGGATAGAGCGTTGGCTCCAAACACTTACAAGCTGCAGAAAGCTCAATCTGTTTTCCAAATGCAGTAACCAACAGCTTCTGAGATTTGAAAGGGCTGCACGGTGGCATAGTGGTTAGCACTGGTGCCTCACAGCGCCAGAGACCCAGGTTCGAATCTGACCTCGGGTGGCTGTCTGTGTGGAGTTTGCACATTCTCTCCGTGTCTGCGTGGGTTTTCTCCGGGTGCTCCGGTTTCCTCCCACAGTCCAAAAATGTGCGGGTTAGGTTGATTTGGCTATGATAAATTGACCCTTAGTGTTAGGGGTGGATTAAATATGGGGATAGGATGGGATATGTTAGGGGGAATTAAATACGTGGGGTTACGGGGGTAGGGTGGAATATGTGTACTGTGGGGATTAAAGCAGGGACAGGGTACTGGATTTGGATGATCAGCCATGATCGTGTTGAATGGTGGAGCAGGCTCGACGGGCCGAATGGCCTACTCCTGCTCCTGGATTCTATGTTTCTATGAAAGTGAACAGCTGTAACATGGGATCTTTTATACAACTTTGGCAGCTGTCAGGTCATGAGATAATTCATTGCTGAATCCACTCACGACATGCTGAGCTGAGGTGTTCCCCAAGCAGCGGGTAACCCATGGGGGAGCACATAAAGCTGAAATGTAGGCTTCAAATAACAGTTAATTGGATGTTAACAACCCATTTAATGATGTGAATTAGCTCCCCCGCCGCTTGGTGTCGGGTCTGTTCAGCGCCGACAGACCCGACACCTGGGAGACTCGCATAGAGGCGTGTTGACAGCGGGTTCCCTACCCGCTCTCAATCTTTGCTATTTTGACAGCTGACCCGCCTCCGAACCTGTCCTCTGAGCGCCGGCAAAATTCAGCCCTCTGTGTGAGAAGAGTAAGGTTCACTAAGCAGGCTCTAGCTGCACAGTCCCACCTGCTGCAAGAAGACTGACGTAAGAAAATTACTAGGCACTTGGTCTAAGCGTTAAACAAAGCTTTAATCAACTGTTTTTCAACATGGAGGTCGAGTTGTGTCCTTCACTAGTTCCTGTTAAGAATGTCCCACGCAAGCTGGGCCCATGCCTGAGTATTTATACTCTCCCTGGACAGCGCCACCAGCAGGCCGCCCAGTATTATTTCATAAGTCATTTCCACATGAATGACAAGATTCATGTCAAAGACCTTTGGACAAGATCATCTCACTGAGCAGCTCTGCCAGTGGCTGAATGTGAGCGCACTAATCCTCTTTTGTCACAAGGTCATTTGAATCAGGGACAGGGGACCTCTGCAATCTCACCCACTGTGCCGCCCATGCATGCATTTATCAGGTCACTGATACAATCTTCAGTCGAGCTGGGGGATTCATCCACATTGGGATGATACCAGGCAGCGGCATGATAGGGCCCTGCAGTTTCATAATGTCGCTGGTTTCCCCAAAGTTCAGAGTGCCATAGAAGGCACGCACATTGCACTTTGAACTCCAACAGTTGACCCTTTCAACTTTCGAAACAGAAAGGGATACTTTTGCAAAATGTCTCTGATTAGCTCATTATGAACCCGATGAATAACTCAGCTAAAGGAAAGTGCACCTCATCTTTCATTTTCCAATCCTGATCCATCTGCACTATAGACACTAGTCCTTTCTCACCCTGTGCTTCCCATGGGTGCCGCTGGATCCGTATGGATGTGGTTGCAGAGTGACCAAGGTTGGGAACTAAATATTCCAGGAATCTTGACTTCTAGAAGTGATGGGCAGAATGGAAAAGGAAGGGGAGGAGGGTAGCACTGATAATAAAGCATGGGATGAAGACAGTAGAGTAAAAGGATCTTAGCTCAGAAAAACAAGATGTAGAGTCACTTTAGGTAGAGCTAAGAAACAATAAGGGGCAGAAAACACTGGTGGGTGTAGTTTATAGGCCATCTAACAGTAGTTGCAGTGTCGAGCACAGTATAAATCAGGAAATTTGAGGTGCATGTAACAAGGGTAATACAGTAATCATGGGGGACTTTAATTCCCTTAAGGAATAAAAACCCCATGGAAAAAGTGGTCCAACCGTGGCTAACAAAAGAATTTAAAGAAGTATTAAACTAAATTAAAGGAAGAGGCTTATAATGTTGTCAAAAAGAGTAGTAAGCCTGAGGACTGGGATGATTTTAGAATTCAGTAAATGAGGACCAAGGAATTGATAAAGAGAGAGAAAAGAGAATACGAGAGTAAACTAGCAAGAGACATAAAAACAGATTGAAAAAGCTTCTATAGGTATGTAAAAAGGAAGAGATTAGCAAAAGTAAATATGGATCCCTTACAGGTAGAGACAGGAGAAATTATAATGGGAATAAGGAAATGGCAGACACATTTAACAAATACTTTGTATCTGTCTTCACGGAAGAAGACACAAAAAATATATTGGAACTAGTGGTGAACCAAGGGTCTAGTGAGAATGAGGAACTTAAAGAAATTAGTATTAGTAAAGAAATAGTACTGGAGAAATTAATGGCACGAAAAAACGACAAATCCCCTGGATCTGATGGCTTGCATTCTACGGTTTTAAAAGAGGTGGCTGCAGAAATAGCAGTTGCACTGGTTTTGATCTTCCTGAATTTCCTAGTTCTAGAACGGTCTCCACGGATTGGAAGGTAGCAAATGTAACCTCGCTGTTCAACAAAGGAGGGAGAGAGAAAACGGGGAACTACAGACCAATTAGCCTGACATCAGTCGTCGGGAAAATGCTAGAATCTATTATTAGGGATGTGGTAACAGGGCACTTCGAAAATCATAATATGATTGGGCAGAGTCAACACGGATTTATGAAAGGGAAATTGTGTTTGACAAATCTAATAGTTTTTTGAGGTTGTATCTAGCAGGGTAGATAAGGGGGAACCAGTGGATGTGGTGTATTTGGATTTTTAGAAAGCATTCGATAAAGTGCCACAGAAGAGTTCATTACACAAAATTAGAGCTTATGGGATTGAGGGTAATATATTAGCATGGATTGAGGATTGGTTAACGGACAGAAAACAAAGAGTAGGGATAAATGGGTCATTTTCGGGATGGTAGGCTATAACTAGTGGGGTACCGCAAGGATCAGTGCTTAGGCCTCAGCTATTCACAATCTATGTCAATGATTTGGATGAGGGGACCAAATGTAATATATCCAAGTTTGCTGATGATACAAAGCTTGTGGGAAAGTAAGTTGTGAGGAAGATGCAAAGAGGCTGCAAGGGATATAGACAAGCTAAGTGAGTGGGCAAGAACATGGTAGATGGAATATAACGTGGAGAAATATGAAGTTATCCACTTTGGTAGGAAAATAGAAAAGCAGAATACTTTTTAAATGGTGAGAGGTTGGGAAATGTTGGTGTTCAGAGGGACTTGGGTGCCCTTGTATACGAATCACTAAAAGTTAACATGCAGATACAACAAGCAATGAGAAAAGCAAATGGTATGCTAGCCTTTATTACAAAAGGATTGGAGTATAAGAGTAAAGAAGTCTTACTGCAATTATATAGGGTCTTGGTGAGACCACACCTGGAGTACTGTGCACAGTTTTGGTCTCTTTACCTAAGGAAGGATAGACTTGCCTTAGAGGGAGTGCAATGAAGGTTCACCAGACTGGTTCCTGGGATGGGGGGATTGTCCTATGAGGAGAGATTGAGTAGACTAGGCCTATATTCCCCAGAATTTAGAAGAATAAGAAGTGATCCCCACGAAATATATAAAATTCTGAGAGTGCTTGACAGGGTAGATGCAGGGAGGATGTTTCTAGACTGGGGAGCCTAGAACCAGGGGTTACAGTCTCAGAATAAGGGGTCGGCCAATTGGGACTGAGATGAGGAGAAATTTCTTCACTCAAAGTTTTCTGAATCTTTGGAATTCTCAACCCCAGAGAGCTGTGGATGCTCAGTTGTTGAATATATTCAAGACAGTGATCAATAGATTTTTGGATAAGGGAATCAATGGATATGGGGATAGTGCAGGAAAGTGAAGTTGAGGTAGAAGATCATCCATGATCTTATTGAATGGCGGAGCAGGCTCAAAGGGCTGAATGGCCCACTCCTGCTCCTATTTCTTACATTCTTATGTTCTTATATGTGGTGAAGGTACTCCCACAGTGCTGTTAGGTAGGGAGTTCCAGGATTTTGACCCAGCGACAATAAAGGAACGGCGATATATGACCAATTGGGGATTGTGTGTGACTTGGGGAATTTAGAGGTGATGGTGTTCCCATGCACCTGCTGCCTAGTTCTTCTAGGTGGTGGAGGTCCTGCAGTGCATCTTGTAGATGATACAGATTGCAGCTACCCATCAGCAGGATGGCAGGTTTAATGTTGCCAACTAGATTCTGACAGCCCTGAGAGTATTGCCTGGTACCCGGCCTCAAGTGTCTGAAGGCTGGAATGCTGGCCTCTCTCTGACCTGTTCACCAGGGCTTACAATCCTGAACTCGAATCCTCTCGCTATGAAGGCCAACATACCATTTGCCTTCTTAACCGCCTGCTGCACCTGCATGCTTACCTTCAGCGACTGGTGCACAAGGACACCCAGGTCTCGTTGCACTTCCCCTTTTCCCAATCTATTGCCATTCAGATAATAATCTGCCTTCCTGTTTTTGCCACCAAAGTGGATAACCTCGCATTTAACCACATTATACTGCATCTGCCATGCATCTGCCCAATCACCCAACCTGTCCAAATCATACTGGAGTTTCTCTGCATCCTCCTCACAGCACACATGCCCACCCAGCTTTGTGTTGTCTGCAAACTTGGAGATATTACATCTAGTTCCCTCATCTAGATCATTAATATATATTGTGAATAACTGGGGTCCCAGCACCGATCCCTGCAGTACTCCACTAGTCACTGCCTGCCACTCGGAAAAAGACCCGTTTATCCCAACTCTTTGCTTCCTGTCTGCCAACCAGTTTTCTATCCAAGTCAATACCTTACCCCCAATCCCATGTGCTTTAACTTTGCACGCTAATCTCTTATGCGGGACCTTATCGAACGCCTTCCGAAAGTCCAAATATACCACATCCACTGGTTCTCCCTTATCTATTCTACCAGTTACATCCTCAAAAAATTCCAGTAGATTAGTCAAGCATGATTTAACTTTTGTAATACCATGTTCACTTTGTCCCATCTTGTCACTGTTTTCCAAGTGCTCTGCTATTACATCTTTTATAATGGAGTCTCGCATTTTCCCCACCACCGATGTCAGGCTTACCGGTCTATAATTCCCCGTTTTCTCTCTCCCACCTTTTTTAAATAGTGGGGTTACATTAGCTACCCTCCAATCCATGGGAACTGTTCCAGAGTCTATAGAATTTTGGAAGATGACCAGCAATGCATCTACTATTTCGAGGGCCACTTCCTTAAGTACCCTAGGATGTAGATTATCAGGCCCTGGGGATTTATCGGCCTTCAATCCTGTCAATTTCCCTAACACCATTCCCTACAAATACTGATTTCATTCAGTTCCTCCCTCTCATTAGACCCTATGTTCCCCGACATCTCTGGGAGTTTATTTGTGTCCTCCTTTGTGAAGACAGAACCAAAGTATGTATTTAATTGGTCTGCCATTTCTTTGTTCACCGTTATAAATTCCCCTGATTCTGACTGCAAGGGACCTACGCTTGACTTCACCAATCTTTTTCTCTTCACATATCTATAGAAGCTTTTACAGTCAGTTTTTACTCTCATACTCTATTTTCCCCCTCTTAATTAATCCCTTTGTCCTCCTTTGCTGAATTCTAAACTGCTCCCAATCCTCAGGTTTGCTGCTTTTTCTGGCCAATTTATATGTCCTCTCCTTGGATCTTATGCTATCCCTAATTTCCCTTGTTAGCCGCGGTTGAGTCACCTTTTTTGTTTTATTTTTATGCCAAACATGGATGAACAAATTCTGTAGTTCATCCATGCGATCTTTAAATGTTTGCCATTGCCTCTCCACCGTCAACCCTTTAAGTAACATTCCCCAATCCATCCTAGCCAACTCATGCCTCATACCATCGTAGTTTCCTTTATTTAAATTCAGTACCCTAGTCTCTGAGTCAACTATTACTTCACTCTCCATCTTAATGAAGAATTCTATCATATTATGATCGCTCCTCCCCAAGGCACCTCGCACAACAAGATTGCTAATTAATCCTTTCTCATTACATAATACCCAGTCTAAGATGGCCTGATCTCCAGTTGGTTCCTCGACATATTGGTCCAGGAAACCATCCCGTATATACTCTAGGACTTCCTCTTCCACAGTATTGTTACTAATTTGGTTAGCCCAATCGATATGTAGATTAAAGTCACCCATGATAACTGCTGTGCCCTTATTTCACGCATCTCTAATTTCCCATTTAATGCCATCCCCAACCTCAGCATTACTGTTTGGGGGTCTGTATTCAACTCCCACTAACGTTTTCTGCCCCTTGGTATTTCTCAGCTCTACCCATACAGATTCCACATCATCAGAGCTAATATCCTTCCTTACTATTGTGTTAATCTCCACTTTAACCAGCAATGCTAGCCCACCTGCTTTTCCTTTTTGCCTGTCCTTCCTGAATATTGAATACCCCTGGATGCTAAATTCCCAGCCTTGGTCACCCTGGAGCCATGTCTCCGTAATCCCAATTATATCATATCCGTTTACATCTAATTGCACAGCTAATTCATCCACCTTATTACGAATGCTGCTCACATTAAGACACAAAGCCTTCAGGCTTATTTTTTTAACACTCTAAGTTCTTTTCGAATTATTGTTTACTGTGGCCATGTTTGATTTACACCCTTGATTTCTCTGACTTCCACTTTTGCTTTTCTCCTTCCTGTCTTTTGCTTTTATCCTTGCTTCCCTTTCCTCTGTCTCCCTGCACAGGTTCCCAACCCCCTGCCATTTTAGTTTAAACCCTTCCCAACAGCACTAGCAATCACTCCCTCTAGGATATCGGTCCCGGTCCTGCCCAGGTGCAAACCGTCCAGTTTGTACTGGTCCCACCTCCCCCAGAACCAGTTCCAATGTCCCAGGAATTTGAATCCCACCCCCTTGCACCATTCTTCTAGCCACGTATTCATCTGAAATATCCTTCTATTTCTACTCTGACTAGCATGTGACACTGTTAGCAATCCTGAGATTACTACCTTTGAGGTCCTATTTTTTAATTTACCTCCTAACTCCCTATATTCAGCTTTTAGTACCTCATCCCATTTTTTACCTATATCGTTGGTACCTATATGCACCACGACAACTGGCTGTTCACCCTCCCCCTCCAGAATGCCCTGCAGCCGCTCCGAGACATCCTTGACCCTTGCACCAGGGAGGCAACATACCATCCTGCAGTCTCGTTTGCGGCCGCAGAAATGCCTATCTATTCCCCTTACAATAGAAACCCCTATCACTATAGCTCTCCCGCTCTTTTTCCTCCCATCCTGTGCTGCAGAACTACCCATGGTGCCAGGAAGTTGTTTGCTGCTGCCTTCCCCCGATAAGCCATCCTCCTCAACAATATCCAAAGCGGTATATCTGTTTGAGAGGGGGATGGCCACAGGGGACCCCTGCACTACCTGCCTGCGCCTACTACTCTGCCTGGCAGTCACCCATTCCCTTCCTGCCTGTGCAGCCTTTACCTGCGGTGTGACCAACTCATTAAACGTGCTATCCACGAGGTCCTCAGCATCGCGAATGCTCCAGTATGTATCCATTCGCAGCTCCAGCGCCAGAATGCGGTCTGCCAGTAGCTGCAGCTGGATACACTTCCTGCACACATGGTCAGTCAGGGACACAGGAAGTGTCCCTGATTTCCCACATAGTGCAGGAGGAGCATGCCACGGGGCCGAGCTGTGCTGCCATGACTTACCCTTTAATTAATTTAAATTAAATTAAATCAAATCAATACCACAAATTACACTACAAATAAATGATATAGTCAAGGACCCTTGTTTATTAGCGATGATGTCCATCAAACATCCTTTGTTTCAGGTCAGGACCCATGATATCTCAATCCAGTGACACCCCATCTAAAGGCAGCCACTTCTATTGAGGAATGGGCACACCCTCTCCCATTCCCCACTCCTCTGGCTCCCTGGTGTCCTGGTGTCATTTCCTCACTTACACCCCCAGGTGAAAGGTTGTGAGCTGGTGTGTGGGAGTAAGAAAGCAAGTGAGGCAGGGGCTGAGGTCGAGGGGGTTGGGGCAAAGGTACATAGGGCAGGCTTTTGATCAAGTAACGCTTGGGTTTACAGGTCATCATCATTTTCCCCCAGGCCATCTTCCTCTATCCCTTGTTGCGGTCAAGGGTCTGCAGGAAAACGGCATATCCTAAAATTGTGTGCGTAGAACTCAGAGAGATTGAGGAGACAGTGGGGTAGATTTTCACATTTAGGGGGCCCCGAAGTGGAAAAGTGGGCCCGGAATTTGGAGGCGCCTGACTCATTTAAATTCTGCAGACGAACAACCCTCTCCCCTCCCCAGCGCAGTGCTCTTATTTTCCCATTTTACATAGGGGTGAGCTGCCTCAATGTCAATGACTATGCAAATGAGCTGACCCCATAGATTATGGTGGGGTCAGTGCTGCTGCTGATTGGCTGGCAAAAGTTCCACTACTGGAGTGCAAGAGTGGAGTAAATGACCCTGTGGCTTTTTAGGGCCTGTGGGTGTACGTGATGGAATCTTGGATTTTCTCTCGGATCTGCATAAGGGTAGATGACGCCCTGAAGCTATTTCTCTTGAAACAGAAGTGAGACAAGGTTGTCCACTCACTTGTCCTATCCAATGGAATGGATTTGCAGTGTCCGTACTGGGAATTTCTGAAAGTAGTCCACCATTGCCTTTTGCAGATGATACCAGGTTATTGGTGTCCTGAAGTGTGGCATTACGGCCTTGCATGACTCACAGAAGGATCTTGAAGGTATTGATTGGAAGATACAAGTAGCATTTGCTCCAATTGATGATTCATATTAGCATTTGGAGGTTCTGGTGGATACCTACTTAAGCTTGGACGCAGTCCCCCAGGGCCGCACTAAGAAGGAGCAAAGGACACTTTAGTCTTTTTCATCTCCCTTCAATGACGGCAAAGAGATTAAGCTTATGGCCTATAAGACATGGGTCCAAAAACGTTTCCTTTGTAGTTCAGAACTGCTAGATATACAATGGAAGGCTTCCTTTGGCCTGTACATGAGATCCTGGACCAAGCAGTGAGGTGGAGAATGGCAAGAAACGATTGCAGGGTTGAGGGCTCCAGCTTTGCTCTCACTGAAGGGGAAGTCAGCCTCACGGCAAGACCCTCAAGTAAGCATCTTGGTTAAGCAATTGGTGATAAGGGAACCCAACACATGGCATTGGACCTGGGTGCCTAGTAGATCAAGCTGTCCTGCGTAGATCAAGCTGTCCTGCTCTCTTTCATACACTGAAGGGAGATGTCCATTGTATAGGTAATGAGCAGACTCTGAGGCTTGGGATGAGATCTGATGGCAGGCATTACCCGGAGGCTGGATGTGAGAACATGTGCTCATATAACCAGGCTTTGGTGTCTACCATGCTTGGTTTTTATAGAGGCATGGAGTTGTTACTAACCTTCCACGCCCCCATTGATGGGGTATGGGTTGGTGTATGCTGTGGTCAGTAGGATGCTGACAATACACCCATTTAGGGTGACCATTGCCACTCATCATGTCACTTATGAGGAGCCCCTGGTATCTCTTGCCTGTCCAGCAAGGGCTCAAACCCACATTTGTCTAATGACCAGCTAGTGACAATCTTCCTTGGGGGACGTAAGGAGGTCTATCAGTGTATACCATGAGAATTCAGTACCTCTAGGTACAGATCCATCACTTGCCTCTCAGATCACATGGCTGGTGGTGGACGATCAGAATCAAGCTGATAGTCTGTGGTAGTTTCAGTTATCCGAGGCCTGAGCCAGGCCGATCCGCAGTACATCAGGGCCCTGTTGTTGATGAGTGACCAGCCAGCCTGGCTCCTTAATGGGACACGGTGGGTGCCGCTGCCACGGGGGGGCAGAATTGCTCTCACTCAAACCCAGAAGACCCTGTGGTCCAATACCTGAAAATGAAGAGTAGCCATAGTGGGACAAGCACCAGGAAACTGTGCTGTGTGGGTAGGCCTCACTGCTTTCGTCAGTTAAGCTCAAGTAACCCTGCACACACTTGGAGATCACGAGGTTGACTCTTGCCAGCTTGCAACTAAACTCTCTGGACTTTGGGAAGTGCCTGTATCCTCATGGGGAGAGAGTTTGCACCCAATATGAAGCCAAGAGAAACTCACCCTTAACCATGTGGATTTCTCAGTAGCTTGGTTTTGGGCCTGGCGATGGGTTTCAGACACACAGCTCATCAAAAAACATCCTCTATCTCATGTTGTTTAGCCACGACTGGACTTCTGCTTTTTGAGAAAGAAGGAGGCATTAATCTATCCCCCAGGAATGTCTTGAACACTTTCCACACCAGTGATGATGTTGACTCTTCTGAGGTGACGATGAGGGTTAAAAATCTCCTGTTTATTCGCTAAGATTAAAATTAGATTCTTCTGCCAATGACGTATTGAGCTGCCAGGCCACGGGATGTAAAGGGTGACCTCACTGTCCCGTTGATAACTTAACTGGGCAAGATCTGAAATCGGCTCTTCCAATCTCATACAACCTCATCAAGTCCATCAATAAGCAAGTGTCAATTCAACCGTAGATCCCATGATAAAGGAGAAGCCGCACAATCATGGATGCGGCTTACTCTAGGGGCAAACATACTGTGGTCAGTACAGTTTGTTAAGATGCTTGGAGGCCCTCCCTCTACTGTTCTACTCTGATGGCCAGATGCCTACCACTGATTCAAGCACATGGTTAAAGTCATTTGTATTTACATGTGATGGTGGAGAAGGGTGGAGAAGACTGGTGGTCTCGATGGGGACAGCGTGGGGGACATTGAGGCCAGGGGGTAGAGTTGGCAGCAGACCTCACTACCCAATTTTCCTGCTATTTCCGCCACTATCCTGGCCGATTTAGGATGAGATGGTGGAGGAAAATCCAGGCTTATATGTGTGCAATGTAATATAATCTGTTCAGTTAGATGCAAACAGTGTCACATCTTATATATAAGGGAAACAGGGAACAAGGTTTACGGGACATCTTGGTACCATAGGAGTAAAAAATAAATAAACTGTCACTCGACAGTTTTTGAAACATGGAATAGAGTCCCTGGAAATTCATGGGACTTGAAACCAACATCGTAAACCTTTCTCTTACTACGGTTCGGACTTCGACAATTACAAATAAGCATTACAATGGCAGACAAGTATGTGATCAATAAAATTGGTCTTTATTCACACTACAGTTCAAAATTCAAGTGTACAATCGCAATCATTATGCGCCCAATTTACCCGTACATAAAAGTACTGCCCAGCAATTTACACGCTACCTCTGGGCAATTTATATTCCAAGTCAACCATACAGAAAAGTACCCCTTTAATAATATCTAAGCTCTATGTCCGACTTTCATACATACTCCTTTATCTCTGGGTGATCGGTCCAGGGAGAATCGTAAGTCGAAACATAGACTGGTCAGCTTTCTCTGTTCTTCTGTTCTGTCTTCTTTGTCCCTTCTGTGTTCTGAATTTCTTGCCCCTGGGTCACTTCTGTTATCGGGCCTTTCTGCCGGCCCCACTCGCATATGACTGTCTGCCTCCCTCTGATAGGTCAGTTTCACTCCAAACCTTCCCTGATTGGAGTTCCTTCCGCATGTTCCTGTGAGGTGTGTGGGGGCAGGACTTCCTTGTCAGTCATGTTTCTCCTTCCTGTCCATGTGGCCTCTCAAACAAAGGACCAAATGCTGACCACCAGGCAAAGGACCCCTGCTGACTTCCACCATTTTGTGTCTTCACAAACAAAGAACACATGCTGATTTCCTACATTTTGAATCTGTCTGTAACCATTTCACAATTCATTCTGAACTTCGATCTCCACACGGTAGCAGCGGTTTTACTACAATTTTTAGAATCTTACAACATAAATTAAATATTCTCACCGAGGAACCCGAAACCCTAAACCCTTACCGTAAACCCTAACCATAAACCCAAATCCCTAATCCCTAAATCCCAAGATCCAAACTCCCTCAACCTAAACTCCTCCTCTGATATAAATGCAAGTTGTTGTTGACTCAGAATATGCCCCAAACCCCAATCCCTAAAACCACCCAATCCAGCTAACCTCACCCGAATCATTTACAGAGACCCTAGCCCTGGTGCAACGAATATTAACATGGTCAACTGTAATTTTCTGCTGACCACGCCAAGCCCAACATACCATAACATCAGGTGGAATTGAACAACCAAATATGGGCAAAAAAATCTGGACAAGAAGGAATAAAAAAGACGGGTCAAATAGAATTGGCAGCTCTAGTGCAAAACAATTCCAGCAATGGATCCAAGCATAAATACAAGAGGGATCACTCCCCTCCTGCCCAAAATGCTACCTTAACCATAGTTAAAGGTTATGCTGATCCTTCCTAAAATTAATAAAGACTAAATTGCTGGGGCAATTGGAGCTTTCAAGAATGAGATCGATAGATTTTTGTTTGGTAAGGGGATATGGAGCAAAGGCTGGCAAATGGAGTTGAGGTACAGATCAGCCTTGCTCTACTGGAATGGCGGAGCAGGCTCGAGGGGCTGAATGGCCTGCTCCTATTCCTATGTTCCAACATGAAGGCTGCCATTCTTGTTTCCACTAACCATAACCCTAAATCAAAGCTACTTTGTTGTTAACACAGACCTTAAACCCAAATAAAGCTGTCATTCCTACTATCCCGCCATAACTCTGAATCAAGGCTGCTATTTCTGGTCTCCTCAGCTCTGACACCTGAGGTATAATTTGTACGGTACTGCCGCTGGTCCTGGCTGGAGCTTTGCTTGTTGGGAATGTGGGTCGTAGATGGGGCTGTAGCACACATGGGCTAATATTGTGACCCTCATTCCCATCTGATGATGTCCCACATGAGGAGCCCCACCTCACAAAATTACCCCTCAAATATGAGGAGCTTGTAGACGCTTTGCTTTCAAAATCAAGGTAACCCCCTGATCCACCTTTGATTGTTCCACCCCTTCTCTCCCAGTCATTAACCTTCTTAGCCGTCCCTTAACACCATACCTAACTCTTAAACTCTGCAGCTTCTCCCCTCTCTCCCCAACCTTCATTAAACGAATTTCTTCCATGAAGCTCACCGCGTTTCATTAACCCCCACCCCCCCAGCTTCCAACCCAGTTTCTTATGACCTAACTTCCCATTGTGAGCACCATACTTCCTAACATTGTCAAACTCTCCCTATCAGCAGGCACTGTTCCCACTTATTTCAAAACTGCTTTTGTTATGCCCACTTTAAAAACATATCCTTGACCTGTTCTATCAAACTATCATCCTATCGCCAACTTGTCATTCTCTTCAAGCTCCTTCAATGCATCATTGCTGCCCAGCTATATGCACCTGTTTCCCTCTTTAAGTCCTTCCAATCCAGTTTCTGAGCCATCCCTTGCATCAAGTCTACATTGGTCAAAGTCAACAACAGTATCTTGTGCAACTGCAGTTGTGGCTCACTGGCGTTGTTGCCCTCTCTGCTACCTTCAGTACTCCTCCACTCCATTCTCCACCACTACTTCTCCTTTATGGCCCATCAGTATCTCTCTCTTGTGGTTCCAACTCTTATCTGTCCCAAATTAGAAAGAAAGAATAAAGGACTTGCATTTGAATAGTACCTTTCACATCAGCAGGGTGTGTCAAAGCCCTTCACAGCCAATCAATTACTTTTTGACGTGTAGTCACTGTTGTTATGTAGGCAAATGCAGCAGCCAATTTGTACACAGCAAGATCCCACAATCAGCAATGAAACGATTGACCAGTTAATCTGTTTTTGGTGGTGTTGATTTAGGGATCAATGTTGGCAAGGACACTGGGAGCATTCACCTGCTCATCTTCAAATAGTGCCCTGGGATCTTTTACATCCACCTAAATAGGCAGCCAGGGTCTTGGTTTAATGACTCATCCAAAAAATGTCTGGCAGATTTTGGCCGAATACTTTAGGCGTTAAAGAGGTAAAGAGGTGACTAAGATCGGCTCTTAAGTTGATACGCTGGTTTAGCCCGCATTTAGCGCAATACGCCATCTTGGTAAAGGAGTTGACGCCAGCACCAGGAACGGCCGCCTGGAGGATTGCTAAGGGGCTGATTGACAATTAAATTGCCTGCTAATGCCATTAAAGAGGCGTCACTCCATTTTGGTGTATAATGCTTAATTTAAAGACCTCTCCTAACAGCGACCAGCTGAACAGAAGTAATCAAGTCTTTGCTGAGGATTTTGAGCGCTACTTAAAACGATGCTCAGCTTTCGCTGTTCACTTGCTGCTGGAGATCGACTGACTATACTGTGTTTGAAGAGGACTTTAGATACACATCGGAAGACTTTCTCGGACACTTTGTCAAGACGTCACCAACACTCTATCAACATGTTTCCCGGAAATTCTCTGAGGACTTCACCTAAAGAGAGTGAGTGCTGTGCCACTCTACCTTATTGGACACCTTATAGGAGTCACCAGGAGAAAGGGAGTGCTTGGTCATGGGAATCTTGCCAGGGATCCCCCTTTGGTCTGCAGGAGGAATGGGAGGAGGAGATGAGGCCAGGCAGAGCAGCACCAGCTCCTGCAGGAGAGAGGGACTGGAGGGCGAGGAGGGCTCTCAGCAGGAGGCACCATCCACCCAGGATCTTCAGAAACCACTACTCCTATAGTCACATGACCCAAGACTAGTGCCTGAGGAGGCTGCGCTTTACCAAGGAGGTCGTCACAGAGATCTGTGGCCGCATGGAAGGAAGACTCAGACATTGCAGCACAGCCAGGACTGCATTGCCTGTGACAGTCAGAGTCACAATGGCACTTAACTTTTATGCTACTAGAATCTTCCAGGCTGCCACAGGTGACATCAGTCACATCTCACAATCCTCCGTGCGCTTCTACATAAGGGAGGTCGCTGTGGCTCTATACACTCTGAGGAATGACTATATATCATTCCCTATTGCCAGAGAAGATCAGAGGCAGAGTGTTCTAGGATTCAACTGGATTGCAGGATTCTTCATGGTCCAGGGAGCCATTGACTGCTCACATATGGCCATGTGAGCCGCTCATTTAAACTCGGATGTGTTCAGGAACAGGATTCCATTCCCTCAACATACAGCTCGTGTGCAACCACCAGCAGAGCATCAGGCCGGTGAATGTCTGATATCAATGGGGGCTGCCACGATGCATCTATAATGAGACAGTCATCCGTCCCACAGATCTCTGAGCCCCAACACAATGTGTATGGCTGGCTACTAGGTGACAAGGGAGACACCCTCTGATGCCATGGCTCATTACACCCCTGAGAAACCCCCAGACACCAGCTGAGCATTCATACAATGAGAGTCACTCAGCCACCAGGAATGTAATTGAGCAGACCATTGGGGTCTTCAAGCAGAAGTTTAGATGCCTTGACCGATCAGGAGGTGTCCTTCAGTACTCGGCCGAGAAGGTCTCCAGATTCGTGGTGATTTGCTGCATGCTCCATAATCTGGCCATCATGAGAAACCAGCCGTTACCATCAGCAATTGTGCCAAAGGGTCAAGCTCAGGAGCCACGAGGAGAGGAGGAAGAGGAGGAGGAAGAGGAGGAGGAAGAGGAGGAGGAGAGGCAGGAGGAGGAAGAGGGAGAGCACCAGAGGTTTCCAGGTAGATGGGCCACACCTGGGAGGGACGCTCATCGCCATCTAATTGAAGAGTGCTTTTGAGAGACATGCGCCACCATCAGACTCTGGAGCACTGTTGCCACATGATGTACCTTCCAGGACTTAGCATCCATCAGGCAGTCCATCATCTGCACTCAATCCATTTAACACCTTCCCCATGAAGATCACAATAAAAAAGACCACTGATTCCACCACTACCCAATTACCATAATCACTTCAGTTCTGACGATAGGTCATCGACCTGAAACGTTAACTCTGTTTCACTCTCCATAGATGCTGCCTGACCTGCTGAGTGTTTCCAGCATTTTCTGTTTTTATTTCAGATTTCCAGCATCTGCAGTATCTTGCTTTTATACCATAATCACTGTTTATATACATCAGAAACAAAATATGTAAACATGACAGAATCAACATCAGTTAAATGTCCTGCGTAAATGCCCCCGGCTGTTGCTCTTCCTCAACCTGCTCCACGGGCCAAGGAGGATCTTGCTTCTGGGAGCCAGCAATGATAAAGCTGGAAGGGTTAGGGTGCAGTGCATGTGGCCACTATAGGAGGATGTGTGTGATGAGACGATATGGAGTTTGGGAGTTTGGGTGATTAGGGATTTGGAACAGTTGTGTAGCACCCTCACCTCTGAGTCAGAAGGTTGTGGGGTCAAGTCCTACTCCAGAGTCTTGAGCACAAAAATCTAGACTGATACTTCAGTGCAGTGCTGAGGGAGTGCTGCAGTGTTGGAAGTGCCGTCTTTCATATGAGACGTTAAACCGAGGCCCTGTCTGCCCTCTCAGGTGATTGTAAAAGATCCCATGGCACTATTTATCCCTCAATCAATGTAACAAATTATCTGGTCACTGTCACATTGCTGTTTGTGGGATCTTGCTGTGTGCAAATTGGCTGTCTGTGTTTCCTACATTACAACAGTGACCACACTTCAAAATACAGGAAACTCTTTATTAACCGGCACCCAAATATCCGGAAATCTCTCTTAACCGGCAAAATTCTTGAGTAGGTAACCGGGGTTTTCCTTCATCTCTCGTTTAAGATTAACTTTAAAAAAAACCCCGAGGCGTTTGCCTTGTATCGGAGCGTGTAGATTGGGAGGGGAATGTGCAGCCCGGGTAGGCAGCGGACACGGCAGATGGTCAGCTGGCGGTCCCCGGGGAGACGGAGCTCCGAATGCAGGTGCATGTCAGTGTGTGTGAGGAGGAGTGTGGCAGGGGTGATTTCCTTCGGTTCGGAGGGAGGATGAGGTGGCTGTGAAAGTGGGAACTGGAACTGGTTGCAGTCTTTGGCAGCACGGAGGTATTCGTCAGTTCTACTCTGGCAGTAGTTTTTTGTGATCGATGATTAACAGGGAGGGATAAACAGGGGCTCTCGTACGTTGGGAGATATAACTCTCCGTTATCCGGACTTTTGGATTAACCGGCACCACGCCGGTCCCGTCAGTGCCGGTTAATAAAGAGTTTCCTGTAGTACTTCATTGACTCTAAAGTGCTTCGGGATGTCTGGTGGTTGTGAAGGGTGCTATATAAATGCAATCCTTTTTTTTTCTTTTCATCTGTAAGGAAGCTGCAGTGGCCACATACTAGATGAGATGCCCCCTGCTCACGGCGCCTCCCAGTCCCCTCCCGATCACTGCCAGCACTGCCTCCTCAAGGAGAGTGATAGTATGAAGTCATGCTACCCCTCCCCTGGTCAGGTCCTGCTGCTGCCTGTTATGTGCTATCTTGTTGTGGAAGGGAAAGAATGGTGATTGTGAATGAGTGTATTGGCAGGTGTGTGTGTGTGTGTGATGCCTCGCATAGTTGATGAGCTGTGAGTAATGCCTGTGAAGGATGCAGTAGTGTGGGGTTGTGTGACTGTCAGTGTAGAGTTAGATGGTGGATGCAGTGTGTTGAAGTTGTGATGCTGGCGGTGGTGCAGTTATTGCGAAGTGTGTTTGTGAGATGGGATCTTACCTTGACCACTAGTGTCAAATCGTTACATTTTTTGCAGCACTGGAGCCATGTCTTGGGGCCAGGGCTCCTGGCTGTGACCTCCCGGGTAGAAGACCTCCTCCACCAGGACCTCCAGTGCTGTGTCCGAGAACCTGTGCGCCCTCTCTCTTGCTCCTTGCGACATCCATCCACTTCCAGCCAGTGCACTCCACACCTTGGAGTGAGTGCCGGCTACACGTACAGCACCAGGAAAGTTGCTTCTAATCAGCGCTTGAGTGCTGAACCTGCAGTTGTCGGTTTCAGCATCCGCAGGCATGTTCAAATCATGATAATCATCAATTAATCCAAAAATTCTGTGCTAAATCCAGACTTTCAAACAATGGCTTATTAAAACAGCACTCATTTAATATCTGTTTTCACTCTTGGCCAAAATAACCCCCGGCATCTCCAACAATGCAGCACTCCCTCAGTACTGCGCCTCTGACAGTGCAACACTCCCGCAGTACTGCGCCTCTGACAATGCAGCACTCCTGCAGTACTGCGCCTCTGACAATGCAGCGCTCCTGCAGTACTGCGCCTCTGACAATGCAGCGCTCCTGCAGTACTGCGCCTCTGACAATGCAGCGCTCCTGCAGTACTGCGCCTCTGACAGTGCAGCACTCCCGCAGTACTGCACCTCTGACAATGCAGCACTCCCGCAGTACTGCACCTCTGACAATGCAGCACTGCCTCAGTACTGCGCCTCTGACAATGCAGCACTCCCGCAGTACTGCGCCTCCGTCAGTGATATGCTCCCGCAGTACTGCGCCTCTGACAGTGCGGCACTCCCTCTGTACTGCGCCTCTGACAATGCAGCACTCCCGCAGTACTGCGCCTCCGACAGTGCGGCACTCCCTCTGTACTGCGCCTCTGACAATGCAGCACTCCCGCAGTACTGCGCCTCTGACAGTGCAGCACTCCCACAGTACTGCGCCTCTGACAATGCAGCACTCCCGCAGTACTGCGCCTCTGACAATGCAGCACTCCCGCAGTACTGCGCCTTCGACAGTGCGGCATTCCCGCAGTACTGCGCCTCTGACAATGCAGCACTCGCTCAGTACTGCGCCTCTGACAATGCAGAACTCCCTCAGTACTGCATCTCTGACAATGCAGCGCTCCTGCAGTACTGCGCCTCTGACAATGCAGAACTCCCTCAGTACTGCATCTCTGACAATGCAGCACTGCCTCAGTACTGCGCCTCTGACAATGCAGCACTCCCGCAGTACTGCGCCTCCGACAGTGATATGCTCCCGCAGTACTGTGCCTCTGACAATGCAGCGCTCCCGCAGTACTGCGCCTCCGACAGTGAGGCGCTCCCGCAGTACTGTGCCTCTGACAATGCAGCACTCCCGCAGTACTGCGCCTCCGACAGTGAGGCGTTCCCGCAGTACTGCGCCTTCGACAGTGCAGCACTCCCGCAGTACTGCACCTCTGACAATGCAGCGCTCCCGCAGTACTGCGCCTCCTACAGTGAGGCGCTCCCGCAGTACTGCGCCTTCGACAGTGCAGCACTCCCGCAGTACTGTGCCTCTGACAATGCAGCACTCCCGCAGTACTGCGCCTCCGACAGTGAGGCGCTCCCGCAGTACTGCGCCTTCGACAGTGAGGCGCTCCCGCAGTACTGCGCCTTCGACAGTGCAACACTCCCGCAGTACTGTGCCTCTGACAATGCAGCACTCCCGCAGTACTGCGCCTCCGACAGTGAGGCGCTCCCGCAGTACTGCGCCTCCTACAGTGAGGCGCTCCCGCAGTACTGCGCCTTCGACAGTGCAGCACTCCCGCAGTACTGTGCCTCTGACAATGCAGCACTCCCGCAGTACTGCGCCTCCGACATTGAGGCGCTCCCGCAGTACTGCGCCTTCGACAGTGCAGCACTCCCGCAGTACTGCGCCTCTGACAATGCAGCACTCCCGCAGTACTGCGCTTCCATACAAAATCTCGAGTGGTGCTTGAACTCAGAGGAAAAGGTGCTAGTCACTGAGCCAAGCTGACACCCATAGAAACTACTGGGAAGAATTACAGTCAATTTATTTTAAACTTTATTTTAAAATATCCCAGAGGGGGATTTGGTCCAAGTACATTAAGTGCCATGTGAGAACAGCGCTGATTATAACTTCGACCCTTACATTGGCTAAAACGGTTTCTGCTCCCGAGTCTGCACATTCATATCTGGTGTGGACGTTGGGCTTCATTTGGTTCCCTCCTATTCATCATTCAGATGTCAACATGTGGGCCACTGACACCAATCTACCTTCCCAAAATCAGGCCCAAGAGTCAATATTCTTACAGCTCAGCATCAACAAAACTGAAGGCATCTTTATCAGCTTCAGAAAGCGCCCAGGTGTCTCTGGGTCTAATCCCAGCAACCTCCCAGGCTGTCTCCTCAGACTGAGTTGAATTTTTACCCCACATCTGTTGCCAAGGCCATCTTTCCACCTCTCGAACATTGCCCTCTTACAGCCTACCTTATACCCTAAGCTGCCTTATCCAAACCTTCACAATGGTTGAACAGTCTTTTCACTGGCCGTCTCATGTACACACTTCAAAAACATGAGCTAATCCAGAACTCTGCAGCCTGAATCCTTTCCCACACATCCATTACTCCCCACCTTACCTCGGTTCACTAGCTTCCTGTACCCACCAAACCAATTTCAAGATCCTTTTCCTCATCTTTAAATCCCTCCACGACCTCGCTCCACCCTATATGAATGATCTTCCAATCTGCAGCCTAGAGCCCTCTGGATTACATAAGAACATAAGAAATAGGAGCAGGAGAAGGCCATTTGGCCCCTCGAGCCTGCTCCGCCATTTAATGAGATCATGGCTGAACTGATCTTGGGCTCAGCTTCATTTCCCCGCCCGCTCCCCATAACCCATCACTCCCTTATTGTTCAAAAATCTGTCTATCTCCACCTTAAATGTATTTAATGACCCAGTCTCCACAGCTCTCTGGGGTAGAGAATTCCACAGATTTACGACCCTCTGAGAGAAGAAATTCCTCCTCATCTCAGTTTTAAATATGCGACCCCTTATTCTGAAACTATGACCCCTAGTTCTAGATTCCCCATGAGGGGAAACATCTTCTCTGCATCTACCCTGTCGAGCCCCCTCAGTATCTTATATGTTGCAATAAGATCACCTCTCATTCTTCTAAACTCGAATGAGTATAGGCCCAGCCTGCTCAACCTTTCTTCATAAGTCAACCCCCTCATCTCAGGAATGAACCTCGTGAACCTTCTCTGAACTGCTTCCAATGCAAGTATATCCTTCCTTAAATAAGGAGACCAAGGGGTAAAAATTCAGTTGGTTGCGCCTCCCGTTAGCGCCTTAAATGGGCGCTAATGGGGCGTTAAGGCGCTAACGCCCGGGCGCGGCGCTGTTTGCGCCGCTCGAGAACTTAACTTGAGATTGTGCGGCGGCGCTAAAACTTACCGCTGCGACCACCTGCGCGCGCAGATTGTGACGTCAGTCCGTGGTGCAACGCCCTTGGGGCGCCCCGGAGCGGAAATTGAGTGGCGCCCCCTGCCTTACCGCCTGGCGCTTCCAACGACCGGAAGACTGGAACGTTATCAATCGGTCTGGGGCTGGGGGGGGCGCTATTTAAAGGGGGCCTCTTCCTGTCTTTTTCTGTGGTCGACATTTATGCACCACTCGTTCTGAGAGAGAGAGAGAGATTCGGAGAGAGAGAGAGAGAGACTTCTACATTGACTCAACGCTTTGTGAGGTAGTTTTGCCTAGTTCATCCTAACTTTGCTGCTACTTTCGTTGCTGTACCTCATTACTTTTCTGGCAAAGAGAAGATGGGGGCTGCAATGATTGGGGGCGTCGTCCTGCTCCAGCTCAATCGGAGCAGAGTGAGACGCAGACAGAGAGTGGCAATGATGGCCAGACGGAGGAGGCCCATCAGGCGCATGTACAGGAGAGCTTACCCTCCCAGGGTATATCGTGAACAGCTCTCCTACATCCACATGTCCGAGGAGCTGTGTTTGCGAAGGCTGCGATTCAGCAAGGAGGTGGTCACTGAGCTCTGCCACCTGCTGCAGCCAGATCTGCAGCCTCAGCTGAGGTCCAGGACGTCTCTGTCGGTGGCAGTGAAGGTCACAGTGGCCTTGAACTTCTACGCCACTGGCTCATTCCAAGCTGCTGTTGGGGACCTCGCCAATATCTCCCAGTTTGCGGTGCATCGCTGCATCCGGCAGGTCACCAATGCCCTCTTCACAAGGAGACGAGACTTCATCTCCTTCCCTATGACCCCAGACAAGCAGCATGACCGTGCTATGGGCTTTGCGAGGGTAGCGGGCTTCCCCATGGTGCAGGGCGCCATTGACTGCACGCATGTGGCTTTGCGTGCTCCGCGAGAGAATGCAGAGGAGTTCCGGAACAGAAAAGGGTTCCATTCCTTAAATGTGCAGTTGGTCTGTGACCACAGACAGGTGATTCTCGCTGTCAATGCCCACTATCCGGGCAGCTGCCACGATGCTTTCATCCTGCGCCAGAGTACTGTGGCAGAAATTTTCGAGGCACCGCATCAGCCAGTCGGTTGGCTTCTGGGGGACAAGGGGTACGCATTGAGCACCTGGCTGATGACACCGCTCCGTGCGCCAAACACCCCTGCTGAGCTGCGGTACCAGGAAAGCCAACAAGCAACGAGGAACATTATTGAGCGCACAATCGGCGTGCTCAAACAACGATTCCGCTGTCTGGACCATTCCGGAGGAGCCCTGCAGTACTCGCCTGAGCAAGTTTCCAAATTCGTAGTGGTGTGCTGCATGTTGCACAACATGGCAATCCTCAGGACGCAGCCAATGCCACCAGGCCTTGCAGCACCACAAGAGGAGGAGGAGGAAGAGGAGGAACTGGCCGAGGACGATGATCAGCAGCAGCACCAAGGCAGGAGGGCGGCCCACAATGGTCAAACTGCAAGGGCCGTCCGTCAACGACTAATAGCAAGCCGCTTCTAGGGCCCCTGCCAGTGCTACAAACACGAATCAACCCAGCACGCAACCCCTAAGCCGGCCAAGGCACCAATAATTCCAACCACCAGCCATGTATATTTTGAATACAGAAACTTATTTATTGTACAAACTCTGTGTGTGTCAATTCCTCATGACAAACTCATAGAAATAAACACAAAAAAACAGTCAATAACATAACTGGTTCTCACAACCTGGAGATAATGTCCAAAACACTAAACAAAAGTTGGGCCATGAACCTCGGCCTTTAATAAAAAAATGACCAGCATTTTGGCACACCTCCTACTTTTTGCCCTTCGAGGGTGATCTCCTTCCCTTGCGCACTTCCCCCCTTCTAACCCTACTGCTCCTCCGTAATGGGACCTCAGTGGCTGCAGCAAGGCTGGTGGAAGGCTGCTGCTTGTCAGACCCTGACACTGCAGATGCCCCTGAAGGACGGCCTCGACCACTTCTGGGCCTGGAGGGCCCGGCTGCAGACTGCACCAACTCTGCATGGGCGGCAGCAGTCTGTCCTACAGGCGGTGGCAAGTGCAGTGGAGAAGTGACAGTGTTGGCAGCAGGAATGCTGTCATCGTGAGAGAGGACAGCAACTCCCTGCTCGCCCGACACACTGGCACTCCCACGGGGCAGCACTTCAGCATCCGGAGCAATTTGCCTGAGAACAGATTGCTGGCCTGCTGCGGCGCGGTGACAGCCCCGGGGACATGTGCACGAACCATCGAGGATGGCAGCAGTCAGTGCTCGCGTGGCCTCAATCTGAGTCTGCATGAGAGCAGGCTCAGATGGGTTCCTGGCAGCCAGTGACTGAATTGCAGCAGTAAGCTTTAGTGTGGCATCCGCCTGTGCTACAGCGAAGTGCTCCACACTCCTTGCCAGTGCCTCAATGCATTCGGGCACCCTTCCCACTGCACCCATGAGCTCAGTGTGCATGACCACCGCCTGGCTGTTCATTTCTGCAATCAGCCGCTCCTCCTCTGCGTCCATTGCATTAGGAGTGTCTGGCATACTCTCCCTCTGGGGAGAAGGCTCCCGTTCTTCCCTCCCCCCCCCATGGCGTTGCTGCAGCCCGCTGGGTCCTGGAACTTCACCATCATCAGCCCCTTCCCCCCTGCTCCCCCGTTCTTCCCTCCCCCCCCCATGGCGTTGCTGCAGCCCGCTGGGTCCTGGAACTTCACCATCATCAGCCCCTTCCCCCCTGCTCCCCTCCGGGGAAGGCGTGTTCCCAGTGTGGCCATGGGCTTCCTCGGGAGAGGGTGGCACTGATGCTCCGGCTTCCTCTTCCTCCTCAGCTGCAGCATCACTCCCAGTGGCAGCTTCAGGGACCATCTCCTCAGCTGGTGAATCACCATCTGAAAGCAGGGAGGTACAAGAGTGGCTTTAGCGTGAGGACAGGGTGGCAGTAAGGGAGGAATAAGTGCAGCGAGTTAGCAAGTTGGATTGAAAGTGTCAAAGGCTGGTATTGTGAGGGACAAGTGGAAGGACAGAGGACAAAAAGGTGATGACCTTACCATTGCTGTCCACAACGGGGTCGGCGTCTCCAGTGGCGACGGGACCGATCACCCGGCTTGCCACAATCCTGTGGACGCGCTCCTCCAGATCGCTGAGGGGTTGCAGCTGAAGCCGCCCTCCACCCGTCCGTTGCTGCTGTCTCCGATTATGAGCCAGCTTAGCCTGCAAGAAAAAGGACAGCATCTGAGTCAATATACAGCCATGGTCTTGCCTGATGTGCCTCCCATAGGTGAATAGCCCTTACAATATACAGCCATGGTCTTGCCTGATGTGCCTCCCATAGGTGAATAGCCCTTACTGTATGCAAAGTGTGGAATGTGTGTGTGTGTTTGATGAAAGGGCCATAGGTGTTGGATGAGTGTTGTGCATTGGGGTTTTAAGACCCTCTGGCCATAGAGTGAGGTTGAGATGGAGGGATGGAGAGGTATTGAGAAAAAGCCACTCACCCTGACGACCCGAGTGAGGTCGTTGAACTTTTTGCGGCACTGGACATGGGTCCTGGGCACCATGCTCCTGGAGGAGACGCTCTGAGCCACCTCCCTCCACACTCTTCTGAACTCGCGTGGCAAAGGCCTCCTGCCACTCTCTGGGAACAGCATGCATCGTCTGCGCTCCACTGCGTCAACCAGAGCATCCAAGGCCCGCTCGGTGAAGCGATGAGCGCGTTCTCTCACCCTCTCCATGCTTGGCAGCAAAATGGATTACAGGTCTCTCCAGGCTGAGATTCAAGGCTGCAATGAGCAGGGTGTGGCTGGGGAGCAAGTGGCCCCCCCCGCTTTAAGAAGTGTCCGGCGCCAGTGTGTCTGTGTTCCCTCGCTAACTGGCAGCAGCTGCGCTGCGCTCGTGCGCTGAGTTAGCGCCTCACTCCTAGGCCTTTGCGCCTTAAGAGAGGTGTGCAGCGCCTAATTTAGCGCTCCACTCACCTCCCGGGGCGGTAAAAGTGAAGTTTCCTGTCAGTGCCGATAATTAGCGCCAGGCGCTAATATTTGCGCGCGGACGATATTTGCGCCCCAAATGGGGCGCGACCTAATTTCTACCCCCAAAACTTTACGCAGTACTCCAGGTGTGGTCTCACCAATACCCTGTACAGTTGTAGCAGGACTTCCCTGCTTTTATACTCCAGCCCCCTTGTAATAAAGGCCAACATTCCATTTGCCTTTTTGATTACTTGCTGTACCTGCATGCTAACTTTTTGTGTTTCATGCACAGGACCCCCAGGTCCCTCTGTACTGCATCATTTTGTAATCTCTCTCCATTTAAATAAAAAATTGCTTTTTTATTTTTCTTACCAAAGTGGATAACCTCACACTTTCCCACATTATACTCCATCTGCCAAATGTTTGCCCACTCACTTAGTCTGTCTATATCCCATTGCCGATTCTTTGTGTCCTCTTCACAACTTGCTTTCCCACCTATCTTTGTATCATCAGCAAATTTGGCTACATTACACTCGGTCCCTTCATCCAAGTCATTAATATAGATTGTAAATAGTTGAGGCCCCAGCACTGATCCCTGTGGCACCCCACTAGTTACCGTTTGCCAACCGGAAAATGACCTATTTATCCCGACTCTCTGTTTTCTGTTAGTTAGCCAATCCTCTATCCATGCTAATATATTACCCCCAACCCCGTGAGCTCTTATCTTGTGCAGTAACCTATTATGTGGCACCTTATCGAATGCCTTCTGGAAATCCAAATACACTACATCCACTGGTTCCCCTTTATTCACCCTGCTCGTTACATCCTCAAAGAACTCCAGCAAATTTGTCAAACATGATTTCCCTTTCATAAAACTATGCTGACTCTGCTTGACTGCACTATGATTTTCTAAATGTCCTGCTACTGCTTCCTTAATAATGGACTCCAGCATTGTCCCAATGACAGATGTTAGGCTAACTGGTCTATAGTTTCCTGCTTTCTGTCTCCCTTCTTAAATAGGGGCTTTACATTTGCGGTTTTCCAATCCGCTGGGACTTCTCCAGAATCCACGGAATTTTGGTAGATTGCAACCAATGCATCCACTATCTCTGACCCTCACCTCTTGCTCTGCTACACCAATAAGAGGCTGATCTTTCAGCCAATCACCCTTCCATCTGCAATTCTCTTCCAAAACTGCTCTGCCTTCCTACTTTTCTCCTTTCCTTTGTAGTCATCTTTAAAACTTATTTCTTTGACTGCGCCTTTAGACTCTCTAATTTGTCGTTTCCTCCTCAGTATCAATCTCGTCCTCTTGGAAAGGGCCCTGGGACATCCGTTTGAGTGAGGACCACTGTATAAATGAGAGCTGTGGTTGTAGTAAACTAACTCAAGTCAAAAGCTGGAGTTTCTGTAATTTTCCCTAATCCCAACTCACCTTTTGCTAACAGCAACATTGACCCAGTTCCAGACTGGGCTTGTATCAACGTCAATACCAATTCCCGCTGTTGGCTATTTCTAAATCAGAATTTACTGTGCCACACTTGTCCTGTTAAAGAACCTCTATTTACTGAGATAAGAAAATAACAGTAAGACTCTCAATGGTAAAAGCAGAGTTATATAGCGAGGTCCTGATTTAATTCTGCTGTTATTCGGTGGAGTAAAGCTCCTTACCTTGCTGTTTAACCTTCACGCTTAACTTGAAAGATGCCCAATGACCAGGGGGAATTTCTCTTTCTTATCATCCTTATTTGTCAGGTTAGTGTTAACTAGTAGTTGAAAATTAACAGACATTTGTCTGATTTGTAACAATATGTAACCTGTTATTGTGTAAAACACATGTAGGTATTTGTACTGGCCTCTCATATATCTAGATTCAAGACATTGAAAGAAATTAAGGTGTAGGTTTTATTTCAGGAGACGTGATAAAATCCAGTTTCTGCTTCAGTTTTGTGATTGAAATGTGTTTGGAGAGTACTCTGAGATCACTGGAGGGTAAATAATGGGATTTAATGTATTCTTTGGCATTGTCTTCACAGATTAACAGGTATTTTTCTGCGGAATGTTCAAATACCTCCGCAGGAGATTCACCAGAAACCTAACAGAGCGCCATCGCCGGAGAGCTCGGCTTGTTTCCAAAGATGGGAGGTGTAACATAGAGTTCGGAAATGTCAAGGAACATTCAAGGATTGGCTTCCTTGTGGATATTTGGACAACCATCCTTGACCTCAAGTGGAGGTACCAGATGACCATCTTTATCTCAGCCTTTCTGGGAAGCTGGTTCCTCTTTGGTTTGTTGTGGTACGCTGTTGCATACGTGCACAAGGACCTTCCTGAATTTGCACCCACCGAGAGCCATATGCCTTGTGTGCAGAACATCAATGGGCTGACATCTGCCTTTCTCTTCTCACTTGAGACTCAAGTCACTATTGGTTATGGCTTCAGATGTGTGACTGAGCATTGCGGTGAGGCCATATTCCTCCTGGTGACTCAATCCATCCTTGGTGTTATCATTAACTCCTTCATGTGTGGTGCCATCCTGGCCAAGATCTCCAGGCCAAAGAAACGAGCCAAAACCATCACCTTCAGCAAGAGCGCTGTCATCAGCAAACGTGGGGGCAAACTGTGCCTCCTCATCCGAGTAGCCAACCTCAGGAAAAGTCTTCTGATTGGCAGCCATATTTATGGAAAACTGTTGAAAACCACCGTGACCCTCGAGGGTGAGACCATCATAATGGACCAAGTCAACATAGATTTTGTTGTTGATGCTGGGAATGAGAATCTGTTCTTCATATCTCCTTTGACTATCTATCACATCATTGATAAAACCAGTCCCTTTTATGAGATGTCAGCTGAGACCATCAACCAACAAGACTTTGAGTTAGTGGTCTTCCTGGATGGCACAATAGAAGCCACCAGTGCTACTTGCCAGGTGAGAACCTCTTACATCCCAGAAGAAGTATTCTGGGGCTACAGGTTCGCCCCCATTGTCTCCAAATCTAAAGAAGGGAAATACAGAGTTGATTTCTCCAACTTTGGTAAGACTGTGCAGGTGGACACTCCACACTGTGCCTACTGTCTGCAGACTGAGAAGGAGGCCAAGCTCAAGGAGAAGAAAGCTTATGACAACCCTGTATTCCAACTCAACGAAGTAAATGAAACCAAAATGTAAAGACTTATTTCACATTTTGATAAATGTGCATGTGGTACTTTTTCCCTTGACCCTTCTTTTAAAAGGTAATACTTTGCTTGTGTATTGACCATTCGCTTTATATCCAGAAAAAACCTTAGGCAGGTTAAAGCCAGGTGTGACACAGGGAGGGGCAGTCTCTGGCCAGGTGTGACACAGGGAGGGGCAGTCTCAGGCCAGGTGTGACACAGGGAGGGGCAGTCTCTGGCCAGGTGTGACACAGGGAGGGGCAGTCAGGCCAGGTGTGACACAGGGAGGGGCAGTCTCTGGCCAGGTGTGACACAGGGAGGGGCAGTCTCAGGCCAGGTGTGACACAGGGAGGGGCAGTCTCTGGCCAGGTGTGACACAGGGAGGGGCAGTCAGGCCAGGTGTGACACAGGGAGCGGCAGTCAGGCCAGGTGTGACACAGGGAGGGGCAGTCAGGCCAGGTGTGACATAGGGAGGGGCAGTCAGGCCAGGTGTGACACAGGGAGGGGCAGTCTCAGGCCAGGTGTGACACAGGGAGGGGCAGTCAGGCCAGGTGTAACACAGGGAGGGGCAGTCAGGCCAGGTGTAACACAGGGAGGGGCAGTCAGGCCAGGTGTGACATAGGGAGGGGCAGTCTCAGGCCAGGTGTGACACAGGGAGGGGCAGTCAGGCCAGGTGTGACACAGGGAGGGGCAGTCAGGCCAGGTGTAACACAGGGAGGGGCAGTCAGGCCAGGTGTGACATAGGGAGGGGCAGTCTCAGGCCAGGTGTGACACAGGGAGGGGCAGCCTCAGGCCAGGTGTGACACAGGGAGGGGCAGTCTCAGGCCAGGTGTGACATAGGGAGGGGCAGTCAGGCCAGGTGTGACATAAGGAGGGGCAGTCAGGCCAGGTGTGACACAGGGAGGGGCAGTCAGGCCAGGTGTGACACAGGGAGGTGCTGTCTCAGGCCAGGTGTGACACAGGGAGGGGCAGTCTCTGGCCAGGTGTGACACAGGGAGGGGCAGTCAGGCCAGGTGTGACACAGGGAGGGGCAGTCAGGCCAGGTGTGACACAGGGAGGTGCTGTCTCAGGCCAGGTGTGACATAGGGAGGGGCAGTCTCAGGCCAGGTGTGACACAGGGAGGGGCAGTCAGGCCAGGTGTAATGGAGGGAGGGGCAGTCTCTGGCCAGGTGTGACACATGGAGGGGCAGTCAGGCCAGGTGTAACACATGGAGGGGCAGTCAGGCCAGGTGTAACACAGGGAGGGGCAGTCAGGCCAGGTGTGACACAGGGAGGGGCAGTCTCAGGCCAGGTGTAATGGAGGGAGGGGCAGTCTCTGGCCAGGTGTGACACACGGAGGGGCAGTCAGGCCAGGTGTGACACAGGGAGGGGCTGTCTCAGGCCAGGTGTGACACAGGGAGGGGCAGTCTCTGGCCAGGTGTGACACACGGAGGGGCTGTCTCTGGCCAGGTGTGACACACAGAGGGGCAGTCAGGCCAGGTGTGACACAGGGAGGGGCAGTCTCTGGCCAGGTGTGACACAGGGAGGGGCAGTCAGGCCAGGTGTAACACAGGGAGGTGTGAGCACCATTTCTTCTCAATGATGGGTTAATGTCAGCACTAAGCACTCCAGATTAGCTGCAGCACAGGTCAGATGCTGAGTGAAGCTTCCACTACATCACCATGAAAACATGCCGATAATGTTCACTTTGACGAGCCTCATTTGGACCATTTCTCACTCCAATGACCCCTGTTCCCTCTGTGACTGAGTTTGGCAGTTTTAGTGTTTAGTGTTGAGTAGGTGGACATTTCCTGTATAACACAGCACAGACTCTTCTATACCACTTCATTGTTTAATTGTGAAATATAAATGCCTGAAAACCAATCACCTGCTTTGCACTATGCTGGTGTACAAGGAAAACTGTAATCTGACAGACAAGCTCTCTCACCTCGAGCCTCCACACCCTAACCTCTTTGTCACGATATTTCTCCTCTCGAGATTTTATCAATAGCGTTTCGATTATTACTTCTCTGAACTTTTCTCATTGTTCTCCCCAAGCTCTACATATTATTGCTCCCCATGTGTCCTCGTTATGTTGAAATCCAGACTCATCACACTGTCTCCGACTCCGGCTCATTCTTTGCCATAACCTCAAAGTCTTCCCTTCCTCCGATAATCTATGAGCTTTGAAAGCTCATCGATGGGGTCACCCTGTCACTTGATTTACCTCCTGTTCTCTCATTCACTTTCAAACCTTGGTGCATTATTGCCCTGATACTTCACTGTGCTTTCTGAGCTTGGTATTTAGTATGGCTTCCCCTGGTGGGATTTGGTTATTATCTCAACAACGTTTGAAATGTGTGCTGTAAATAACTGATATATTTTAGCTACAATTTTAAAAATGTTTCTTTGTGTCAGAAGTTATTATAAATAAAATTAGAGAATTTTTAAAATCAAGAGTATTTTTAAAAAATCTTAGCTGTTTGAAAGGAACAATTGCAGATACCGTGTTATTTTTGAGAAGTATAATCTTTAATAAAAATTCTGAAATAAAACTCCAGGATCTTTTTTTTAAAGGAGCTGAATTCGGTGAATTGGCTTTCCCAGCGAGCACTCGGCGGAGAGCTGACAACACAGTGTTGGATCGCCCTTTGCTCACTGCTGGCGAGCGATTGGCGGGATTTGTTCCTATATAATCTCTTGAATGTATTGCTGGTTATTAACAAGCTCCGACGCTTGGTGTATGAGTCTGAGATTTATATCCTTCTTCAGGGAGGGATAGTGTTTTGCTTATTATGGTGAGGGCTGTTATCGTTGGGGAAATGGGACAATTTCCATCGCTAATAGCCTGTGAACAATAACCAATGGTGTGTCCAGCCTCGATTAGATTCAGACTGGGGTGCAGTTGATGATTGCCTCCTCCTACTTAACACTAGAAATAATGAGTGACCTGGTCATGGTTATCATAGAATCATAGAATATTACAGCACAGCAGGAGGCCATTCGGCCCATCATGTCTGTGCCGGCTCTTTGAAAGAGCTCTCCAATTAGTCCCACTCCCCCGCTCTTTCCCCATTGCCCTGCAAATTTTTCCTTTTGAGTATTTATCCAATTCCGCTTTTGAAAGTTACTATTGAATCTGCTTCCACCGCCCTTTCAGGCAGCGCATTCCAGATCACAACAACTCGCCGTGTAAAAGAAATTCTTCTCGTCTCCCCTCTGGTTCTTTTATATTGAGGTCAAGTCAGTCTTCAGGGCTTCAAATTGTCTTTGGAGCTGGTTTCAAGCCAACCACAGAACAGTCTATTTGTGAATGTGATTCAAACCTCCAGGATGGGTGCTGGGACTCTGGAGGCACTAAATAAAAGGCAAGGGATGTCTTTAAAAGGTATTGAATTGATCGGTTAAGTTGCTGGAGAGAAATAAAGTAACAGGTAAAGTAATAAAAATAGAAGGAAGAAAACCTTGCATTTATCTGTCTCGTCCTCAGAAACAATCCACATACCGCAGATTACTTTAGAAGTGCAGTGTTTGTCGTTATGTAGAAAGGGGTAGCAGCCAATTTGCACACAGTAAGATCCCACAAAAAACGCAATTAGATGAATGACTATTTAATCTGTTTTCGGTGGTGTTAGCTGAATTTAGGTGAGGACTCCCAACCCTTCTTCGAATAGTGCGGTGGGATCTTGAGTGAACAGGCGGACTTTGCTCAATATCTCATCCAGAGGTTAGCCCCACCCACAATGCAGCACTCCCTCAATACCGCACTGGAGGAAGAGGAATGGCGAAGAAGAGAGAATGAGGTGTAACCATGTGAGCATTTATATAGTCCCTTCACATATCGTATCAATGCTTCACATCAGTTTGAGTATTTGAGTAATTGAGACATTCCCTTATAATCAGTATTGGACAATGGGGTAGAAATTGGTTTGCGTTGCACCCATTTTTCGGCCATAAAACAGGTGCAAAGCACATCAATTTAGCATTGGGACAGCCTGTGCCCAATCTGTGCAGATGTTGATCCCACTGCTAAATTTGTGTTGAACAGTTTTAGGCATCCCAGTGGACTCCTTAAACATGGTGTTAGGCCCCTTAAATATGTTAATGAAGGTATAATGCCTGTTGAAGGACCCCTCCACAAAATGTGTTACCGATGAATGGGTCAGGATCCTTCAACATCCCCGACTCCACAGTCCTGCCGATCGCACCCCACCATTGCCCGATCCCACCCCCACCTAGAACTTACCTGAGGGTCGCTGCCGGTGGCCCAAGATTCCTTTCTCTCTTGGGACCCGAGGCCCAATTTTGGGAAGGTCTCGGGCCTGTCTGTTTGGGCGCGTGCTACTCACACTCATTTCTCCTCCAGTGTGTCAATCAGCATGTGTGTGAGGCAGACTGTCCCCACTAGGGCACTACCAGAAGGATTCAGTAAGCAGATGATGAATTATTGAATGGCCCCAAGAATCATAGGGGGCTAAATTCGATTGATTTGCACCTCCCGGTGAAGGTAGCGCCCCAAAGACTCTTACAGCACAGAAGGAGGCCATTCGGCCCATCGTGTCTGTGCCAGCTCTTTGAAAGAGCTGTCCAATTAGTCCCACTCCCCAGCTTTCTCCAGAACCCTGCAAATTAGTCTCTTCAAGTACATGTCCAGTTGCCTTTTGGAGGTTCCTATGGAATCTGATTCCATCACCCTTTCAGGTAGTGTGTTCCAGGTCTTAACAACCCTCTGGGTGAAAAAATTTATCCTTATTTCCCCTCTCGTTCTTTTGCCAACTATTTTAAATCTCTGACCTCTGGTTACCGACTCACTTGCCAGAGGAAACAGCTTCTCCCTACTTGCTCTGTGAAAACCCTTCATAACCTTTATTAGGTCTTCCCTTGACCTTCTCTGCTCTAAGAAGAACAATCCCAGCTTCTCCAATCTCTCCACATAACTGAATCTCTCCCTCATCCCTGGTATCATTCTGGTAAATCTCCTCTGTACCCTCTCCAAGGCCTTGACATCCTTCCTAAAGTGTGGTGTCCAGGATTGTACACAATACGCCAGCTGAGGCCTAACCAGTGATTTGTAAAGGTTTAGCAAGACTTCCTTGTTTCTGTATTCAATGCCCCTATTTACAAAGCCAAGTATCTCATGCACTTTCTTAACCACCTTATCAACTTGCCCTGCCACCTTCAATGATTTGTGAATGTGCTCCCCCAGGTCCCTCTGCTCTTGCACCCCCCCAAAATAGTACCATTTAGATTATACTGCCTTTCCATGATGTTTCTCCCAAAGTGCATCACTTCACACTTCTCTGCATTAAATTGCATCTGCCATGTGTTTGCCCATTGTCTGTCTCTGTCCTCCTGAAGTCTGCTACTATCCTCCTCACTGTTTATTACATTCCCAAGTTTTGTATCATCCGCAAACTTCGAAATTGTACTCCCCATACCGAGTGCCAGGTCATTTATATATAACAAGAAAAGCAACGGTCCTGATACCGACCCCTGGGGGACCCCACTGCATACTTCTCTCCAGTCAGTAAAACATCCGTTCACCGCTACTCTCTGCCTCCTATCCCTTAGCCAATTACCTTTATCAAAGGCCTTTTGAAAGTCCATATATACAACATCTACTGCACTACCTTAATCAACTCTCTCTGTTACCTCATCAAAGAACTCAGTCAGGTTAGTCAGATATGATTTGTCTTTAACAAATCTATGCTGGCTGTCCCTTATTAACTCATGCTTCTGCAAGCTAGAATTACTGTTGTCCTTGACGATGGCCTCTAGTAGTTTCCCCACCATTGTGCAGCATGTTGTTTCAAACCTGGGTAAAGTTATTCCTTTTCATTACAAAGAGACTGGAAGCAGGTTCGAAATTAAAACTTTACTGAGAGGAATAAAAAGGGAAAAAGCAGAACTCGAAAGACTCTGAGAAATTCACGGGGCGATTCACAGCGCTGCGCCCCGGAGGCGATGTTTCTGCTCAACGTTTCTCTGCAGCTCGGACAATTTTCATATCCCCCGGCACTAGCTGAGTACAACCCCCGTGTGAGATAGGTGCAGCCTTTAAAGAGCTGTGAATGGCTGAAGATTTCAGCAGCAGCAGGTAAAGAGGGAACACTTTCCTAGACAGAGGCTCCTGTCAGGGGTGTGCATGCGACGGCTCCTGTCAGGGGTGTGCATACGACGGCTCCTGTCAGGGGTGTGCATGCCATGGCTCCTGTCAGGGGTGTGCATGCAACGGCTCCTGTCAGGGGTGTGCATGCGACGGCTCCTGTCAGAGGTGTGCATGCGACGGCTCCTGTCAGGGGTGTGCATGCGACGGCTCCTGTGGGATATTGTGCCCCTTTTAAAGCAAGTCTTCAAGCGGAGGCCCTGGTAGAGGCGCCCGCAGGGCACTGGACGGAGGCAGAGAAGAAAAGCACATAATTTTAAAGAGCCCAAGTTACAAACCCTCCTGGATGAGATGCAGCGAAGGAAAGAAAAACTGTTGGATCTTGATGGAGGATAAAATGTCTCACGTGTCAGGTTTAGGGAGGTGGCAACGGCAGTGAGTTTTTATAAATTCATTCTCGGGATGTGGGCGGTGCTGGTAAGGCCGGCATTTATCGCCCATCCCTATTTGCTCATGGTGAATTACTCCAGTGCATCTTGTAGATGGCACACACTGCAGCCACGGTACGCCGGTGGTGGAGGGAGTGAATGTTTAAGGTGGTCGATGGGGTGCCAATCAAGTGGGCTGCTTTGTCCTGGATGGTGTTGAGCTTCTTGAGTGTTGTTGGAGCTGCACTCATCCAGGCAAGTGGAGAGTATTCCAGCACACTCCTGACTTGTGCCTTGTAGATGGTGGAAAGGCTTTGTTGAGTCAGGAGGTGAGACACTCGCTGCAGAATACCCAGCCTCTGGCCTGCTCTGGTAGTCACGATGTGCTTGCCAGGCTGGGATGAGAGCCTCACACGTTGCCCGAAACACACCTATTAAGTTTGCATGGAGCCTGATTGCAGAATGGAGAACGTGAGTGCTACGCTGGCGATAATTTAACCCCCAGCACGTCCTGTTCTCTACGGGCATGGGGGTGCAGGGGTGGGGTTAAAATCAGGGCTCGAGTGACAGAAAGAAAGAAAGACTTGCATTTATTAAGCACCTTTCATAATCACCCGGACGTCCCAAAGCGTTTACAACCGATGAAGTACTTTTGATGGGTAGTCACTGTTTTAATGTGGGAAACGCAGCAGCCAATTTGCGCACAGCAAGCGCCCACAAACAGCAATGGGATAATGACCAGATCATCTGTTTATTTTTAGTGACGTTGATGAGGGATAAATATTGGCCAGGACACCAAGAATAGCTTCCCTGCGAAATAGCACCATAGGATCTTTCACATCCACCCGAGAGAGCAGATGGGGCCTCGGTTTAACATTTCATCTGAGAGACAGCAACTCCGACAGTGCAGCACCTCCCTCAGTACAGCACTGGAGTGTCAGCCTGGATATTGTGCTCAAGTCTCTGGAGTGGGGCTTAGAACCCACAAACGGTCTGACTCAGAGGCGAGAGTGCTGCCCACTGAGCCACGGCTGACACTGACTGATCACTTGGCCTAGTATCAGCTGATCAAAGAGAGTCGGCATGAATTTGTGAAGAGTGGGTCATGTCTGACTAATCCAGTTACATTTTTTGAGGAGTGTCTCTGGATATTTTCTATATAGACTTCCAAAAAGCATTTGATAAGGTTCCGCACAAGAGATTATTAGCAGAATTGAAAGTGCACGGAATTGGAGGTAACCACAGACATCTGAAGTGTTCTCGATGGAAGCTCAGCAGCCTTCCACCTCCCAAACTGCAGCCACTGGCAAAACACATCATGAAAGCTCTAGGATAGGGAAACAAGCGCACAAGACAGGCACTAAGGGCTTGCACAAGGGGGATTCGTAATCATTCCTGTTAAATATTAGACACAGATGGAGTTAAGTTGTTGGATATCTTTCTTTGTTCTGGATTTGATGTTAATATTTAAAGTGAAGTGACGGCAACACTGAGCTGAAGGAAGGCAATTGGATGGTGGTAGTAAGGATGGTGGTGATTTGGATTGTGGGACAGTTGGTGTATTGGGGATGGGAGGGATGGTTGGGGAGGGGAGGGATGGTTGGGGATGGGAGGGATAGTTGGGGATGGGAGGGATAGTTGGGGATGGGAGGGATGGCTGGGGAGGGGAGGGATGGTTGGGGATAGTTGGGGATGGTTGGGGATAGTTGGGGATGGGAGGGATGGTTGGGGAGGGGAGGGATGGTTGGGGATAGTTGGGGATGGGAAGGATAGTTGGGGATGGTTGGGGAGGGGAGGGATGGTTGGGGATGGGAGGGATGGTTTAGATGAAGCACTCTTGGATGAGCTGCTCTCTGAGAGCTCTGGCAGCGAGGGGCACTGGTGATCAATGTTATATCTGTGGTTCCTCATCCTCCACCTTGTATTCCTCCCCCTGCTGCACTTCTTGCTGTCCAGGTGGTTGAAAGGGCTGGTCCCTCTTGACGACAGTGTTGTTGAGGACGCAGCAGACGACCACAAATCTGGATACCCACTCAGGATTGTACTGCAAATCTCCTCCGGAACTGTCCAGGCAGCGGAAGCATTGCTTGAGGACACTGATTATTTGCTCGATGATGTTTCTGGTGGCAGCATGGCTCTTGCTGTAGTCCTGCTCAGCAGCTCTGCGTGGGTTCGTGACTGGAGTCATGAGCCATGTCCGGAGGGGATAGCCCCTTGCGCCCAGAAGCCAGCCTGTAACATGGAGGCCTGGTTGGAATAAAGGCGGCACAGAGGACTGGGACAGAAGAGTCATGACTGCTGCCAGGATAGCGGGCACAGACCTGCGTGATCCGCTGCCTGTGGTCACAAACCAGCTGCACATTGAGGAAGTGGAATCCCTTTCTATTCAGAAAGATGCCAGGCTGGTGACGGGGAGCACACAAGGCAACGTGGGCACAGTCTGTGGCACCTTGCGCCCTGGGGAAGCCTGACATGCGGGTGAATCCTCGTCCTCACTCCTCCTGCTTCACTCTGTCCATGGGGAAGGTGATGTCAGTGTTTCTCCTGGTGTAGAGAGCCTGGGTGATTTCCCGGAGACAGCGGTGAACAGCAAACTGGGAGATGTCGCTGATATCACCTGCTGCAGGCGAGTGTCTCACCTCCTGACTCCCCAAAGCCTTTCCACCATCGACAAGGCACAAGTAAGGAGTTTCATGGAATACTCTCCACTTGCCTGGATGAGTGCAGCTCCAACAACACTCAAGAAGCTCGACACCATCCAGGACAAAGCAGCCCACTTGATTGGCACCCCATCCACCACCTTAAACATTCACTCCCTCCACCACCGGCGTACTGTGGCTGCAGTGTGTACCATCTACAAGATGCACTGCAGCAACTCAACAAGGCTTCTTCGACAGCACCTCCCAAACCCGCGACCTCTTCCACCTAGAAGGACAGGGCAGCAGGCTCATGGGAACACCATCATCTGCAAGTTCCTCATCAAGTTACACACCATCCTGACTTGGAAATATATCGCCATTCCTTCATCGTCGCTGGGTGTAAATCCTGGAACTCCCTCCCTAACAGCACTGTGGGAGTACCATCACCACACGGACTGCAGCGGTTCAAGAAGGCTGGCTCACCACCACCTTCTCGCGGGCAATTAGGGATGGGCAATAAATGCTGGCCTTGCCAGCGACGCCCACATCCCAGGAACGAATAGAAAAACATCTCATCTTCTACTGAACATCTCAAGGAGCAAAATAAACAAGTTGAATTTCGGTAGAGACCACGACATCCTCACAACGTCCCAAAGCTTCACACAGCCAATGAAATACTTTTGAGGTGTCGTCACTGTCGGGAAACGCTTGGGCCCAGGGATTAGGATTGCAAAGATCTAACACACCAACATATTTTGTTAGCTCAACATTACCACTTCATGCAGATATTTCCGAGGGTGCTGAGCAGCCGTACAGTTTGTGGGCATTGGTGGAGGAGTCCACAATCCACACCTGCTGCATGATGGTCCGACTGAGCTGGAAACCATCCAGGGCTCCAAGACTAGCAGCAGCTAATTAGCACACATACTCCAGCTCGAACCCACAACCTTCTGCCTCCGCGGTCAGAGTGCGACCACTGAGTCCAGCACTGTTTAACTAACACAGTTGGACAGCTAGTAAAGGCCTCAGTTGTATTGTCCAGGGAGTGATGGTTGGAGCAGGGTTTACTGGGACAAACCAGACAGTGAAAGCAACAAGCAGTTTTCTGAGAGTTTGTAGAAATGGTAATTGATTTGCTGTGGTGTTAGACCATGCTCGCTGATGATAAAACAGCTCAAAGCAACCGTAACACTGGACGATGTCAGACCTACCCATCCCGCGGAAACCAGATTGAGCAGTTAAAATCGGCCAGGCTACTTACCCGTCCTGGAACCACCGGGAGTGTACCGTTAATCGTGCCTGACAAATCTACTGGAAATTTTTGAGGATGTAACTGGTAGAATAGATAAGGGAGAACCAGTGGATGTGGTGTATTTGGACTTTCAGAAGGTTTTCGATAAGGTCCCGCATAAGAGATTAGCGTGCAAAGTTAAAGCACATGGGATTGGGGGCAAGGTATTGACTTGGATAGAGAACTGGTTGGCAGACAGAAAGCAAAGAGTTGGAATAAACGGGTCTTTTTCTGAGTGGCAGGCAGTGACTAGTGGGGTACCGCAGGGATCAGTGCTAGGACCCCAGCTATTCACTATATATATTAATGATCTAGACGAGGGAACTAGCTGTAATATCTCCAAGTTTGCAGACGATACAAAGCTGGGTGGGCGTGTGTGTTGTGAGGAGGATGCAGAGAAACTCCAGTATGATTTGGACAAGTTGAGTGATTGGGCAGATGCATGGCAGATGCAGTATAATGTGGATAAATGCGAGGTTATCCACTTTGGTGGCAAAAACAGAAAGGCAGATTATTATCTGAACGGCAATAGATTGGGAAAAAGGGAAGTGCAACGAGGCCTGGGAGTCCTTGTGCACCAGTCGTTGAAGGTAAGCATGCAGGTGCAGCAGACGGTTAAGAAGGCAAATGGTATGTTGGCCTTCATAGCGAGAGGATTCGAGTACAGGAACAAGGATGTCTTGCTGCAGTTGTACAGGGCCTTGGTGAGACCACACCTTGAGTATTGTGTGCAGTTTTGGTCGCCTTATCGGAGAAAGGATGTTCTTGCCATGGAGGAAGTGCAGCGAAGATTCACCAGACTGATACCTGGGATGGCAGGAATGACGTATGAAGAGAGATTGGGACGATTGGGCTTGTATTCACTAGAGTTTAGAAGAATGAGAGGGGATCTCATTGAAACTTATAAAATTCTAACAGGACTAGACAGACTAGATGCAGGAAGGCTGTTCCCGATGGCGGGTGAGTCCAGAACCAGGGGTCACAGTCTAAGGATAAGGGGTAAGCCATTTAGGACTGAGATGAGGAGGAATTTCTTCACCCAGAGAGTGGTGAACCTGTGGAATTCTCTACCACAGAAGGCAGTTGAGGCCAATTCATTAAATAGATTCAAGAAGGAGTTGGATATATTTCTTAAGGCTAAAGGGATCAAGGGATATGGGGAGAAAGCAGGGACAGGGTACTGAATTTGGATGATCAGCCATGATCTCATTAAATGGCGGAGCAGGCTCGAGGGGCCGAATGGCCTACTCCTGCTCCTATCTTCTATGTTTCTATGTTTCTATGTTTCCCCATTTTAATCTTCTCTCTGAGCAGGCAGCACGGACACTCACTCAAAGCCAGCGGGTCCTTTATATTGCAGGCGTGTCTTTTAACTCGATGGCCTGAGCGGGAAGCGGCAGTGAGTTTCTCCACCAGGGGAAGACAGCGGGGGGAGGACAGAGGCTCGAAGAGGTCCAAACAGGTACATTTGTTTCCGTTCCGTGTGGGATCAGGAGGAGGAGGAGGAAAGTTTCTCAGTTTCACACACTCCGCCACTATCTCACACTCTGCACCATCTAAAGCTTAGACCTCCCCGTGGAATCGCTCCCCCCTCCCGATCGCCAGACCCCGCGAAAGGCCCCCCAAGCCGATCCCGCCACATACCTGGTGCCGGCGGATTCCACCGACCTGCGCCATTTCCCACCGCTTCCCGCCTGGAATGCGACCTCATTTCTGGAGCAGATGTGAGTTTCGAACTCACTCCACTCCCACCCACTGAAAACTGGCCCGGAGTTAAAATCGGAGCCACGGAGTTCGAATGACAGATTGTGGGGAGATCGCAACCGATAGTTTTCATTGAACCAATTTAAAAGGACACTTTGGATATTCATTTTTTTTAAACTAATTTCAGCGCATAAAAGTATGGTTAAAATAGTCGTGAAGTAATTTTACAAATTTCATTTCTCAGCAGGTTTCCAGAATCTCATCCTTGTCCCAGGAAGGTAAGAGTGAGCGGTGAAGGAGCTGTGGCTGTTTTAAAGTCACCACTTGGGGGCGATGTTGTACTGCAGATGCCCACAGACTCACCCCCTTCGGTCAGTTGTGTGTTTGAGCAGCAGGTGGCCGGACATTCTGGTATTTTAAAAGAACAAGGAGCGGTCCGAGAGAGGGAGCGTGAGACAGCGATACCTGAGAGCTGAGGTCTAGAGACATGAATTATAATTTATAGTTTAAACAAGATTCTAATTAGCTTCTGAAAGAGGGAATAGGCATTTTTTAGATCATGAATGGGCAGCTGATACCTGTTGCTTGCAATTCCTGCGCCATGTGGGAACTTCAGGACACTCCATGTGTCTTGGGGACCAGGTGTGTAGGAGGTGTTTCCAGCTGCTCGAGCTCGAGCTCAGGGTTTCCGAGCTTGAGGGGCAGCTGGAGTCACTGCGGAGCATCAGGGAGGCTGAGAGTTTCCTGGACCGTACATTCCAGGAGGTGGACACCCCACAGGCAGAGAGAGTTCAGGATAGTCAATGGGTGGCCATCGGAATAGTAGGAAGAGGCAGGAAGTGCAGGCGTCTTCGGCACATGTCTCACTCTCGAACTGGTACGCAGCATTGGAGACTGCTGGCAGTGACGACACCTTGAAGGAGTGCAGTCCAGACCATGGTACCAATGGGCAAGTGACTGCACAGGGGGGAACAGCAAAGTGTAGAAATGCAGTCGTTATAGGAGATTCCATAGTTAGGGGGACAGATGGGCGTTTCTGTAACCGTCACCGTGAGTCCCGCATGGTGTGTTGCCTCCCTGGTGCCTGGGTAAAGGACATCACGGAGAGGGTGCAGAACATTCTGCAGGGGGAAGGGAATGAGCCAGAAGTTGTGATACACGTTGGTATCAACGACAGAGAGTGGGCAGGTATTGAGGTCCTACAGTCAGACTTTTAGGAGCTAGGGAGGAAGTTTAAAAAGTAGGACCTCAAAGGTAGCAATCTGTGGATTACTCCCAGTGCCACGCGCCAGCGAGAGTAGAAATAGGAAGCTAGGGAGGATCAATGCGTGGGCTTGAGGCATGGTGCAGGAGGGAGGGCTTCAGATTCTTGGGGCATTGGGACCAGTTCTGGGGCAGGAGGCACCTATTCAAAAGGGACGGGTTGCTCCTCAACAGGACTGGGACCAATGTCCTCGCGGGGAGGGTCACCAGTGTAGTTGGGGAGGGTGGGCACCAGCATATAGAAGTAAAGAGGAATAAAGTGCATAAAGGAGGGAGAGTGTTGGATAGTACTAGAGAAGGATGTAGTACCATATTAGGTAGGAGCAGACTAAGAAGGACTACGAGGAACAAAGACAGGTTTGGAATGTATGTATATAAATGCACAAAGTGTGGTGAATAAGGTTGGTGAGCCACAAGCACAATTAGCCGTGTGGGAATATGATGTTGTGGCAATAACGGAAATGTGGCTTAAACATAGTGAGAACTGGGTGCTTAATATTCACAGATACAAGGTATTCAGAAAAGATAGGGAAGGAAAAAAGGGAGGTGGGGTGGCAGTGCTGATTAGGGAAGACATTGTAGTGTTGGAAAGGGAGGATGTTCTTGAGGGGACAAGGACAGAATCCATTTGGTTAGAGTTGAGGAGCAAAAAGGATATGATCACACTATTGGAGGTATTCTATAGGCCTCCAAATAGTGAGAGGGAGGTAGAGGAGCAAATCTGCAGGGAAATCACAGAGTTTTGCAAGAGCTATAGAGTGGTGATATTGGGGGACTTTAATTACCCAAATATCGATTGGGATAATGCTAGGGTAAAGGGAAAGGAGGGGGAGGAATTTCTGAAATGTGTTCAGGAGAACTTCCTTGACCAATATGTTCTCGGCCCAACTAGGAAGGAGGCATTGCTGGATCTGGTGCTGGGGAATGAAGTGGGCCAGGTCGACCAAGTGTCTGTGGGAGAACACTTGGGTACGAGTGATCATCGTATCATAAGGTTTAGATTAGTAATGGAGAAGATCAAGGAACAATCTGAAGTAGAACTTCTAAATTGGAAGAGGGCTAACTTCAGTGGGATGAGAGCGGATCTAGCCAGGGTGAAATGGAACCAAAGACTGACAGAAAAAACTGTAACGGAACAATGGGTGATCTTTAAGGAGGAGATGTTTCAGGTACAGGCTAGGTACATTCCAACAAGAGAGAAAGGTAGGGGAACCAAAGCCAGGGCTCCTTGGATGACTAGGGAGATAAAAAAGATGATGAAACAAAAAAAGAGGGTGTATGATGCTTGTCAGGTGAATTCTTCAAGTGAGAACCAGACCAAATACAATAAGTTGAGAGAAGTGAAGAGGAAAATAAGACTGGCAAAGAGAGAATATGAGAATAGAATGGCAGTTAACATAAAAGGGAACCCAAAAATCTTCTACCGGCATGTAAACAGTGTGCGGGTAGTAAGAGGCAGGGTGGGGCCTATTAGAGACAAAGAAGGTGATATATGCTTAGAGGCACAGGGCAAGGCTAGAATACTCAATGAGTACTTTGTATTGGTGTTTATTAAGGAAGAGGATGCTGACAAAATATCGGTAGAAGCAGAGATGGTAGAGGTAATGGATGGGGTGAAAATTGATAGACAGGATGTACTAGAAAGGCTGGTTATGCTTAGAGTGGATAAGTCGCCTGGTCCAGATGGCTTGCATCCCAGGTTGCTAAGGGAATTGGGGGAGGAGATAGCAGAAGGGCTTGCCATAATCTTCCAATCTTCCCTAGATACGGGGGAGGTGCCTGAGGAGTGGAAAGTGGCAAATGTGATACCCTTATTCAAGAAAGGGTGTAAGGACAATCCTAGTAACTACAGGCTGGTCAGTTTAACATCAGTGGTGGGTAAGGTTTTAGAAACAATAATCAAGGAAAAAATTAACAGGCACTTGGAGAGGTTTAAGTTAATTAAGGAGAGCCAGCACGGATTTGTAAAAGGCAGATCGTGTTTGACTAATCTAATTGAATTTTTTGATGAAGTAACAGAGAAGGTTGATGAAGGGAATGCAGTGGATGTTGTCTACATGGATTTTAAGAAAGTGTTTGTCAAAGTACCACATAAAAGGCTGGTTAACAAAATTGAGGCTCATGGAATAGGTGGGTCAGTGTCAGCTTGGATAAGAAATTGGCTTAAGGACAGAAAACAGTGAGTTGTGGTAAATGATTGTTTTTCAGACTGGAGGATGGTAGACAGTGGTGTTCCCCAAGGGTCAGTGCTGCTTTATTTGATATATATAAATGACTTGGAATACAGAGTAAAATTTCAAAATTTGTCAATGGTATCAAACTTGAAGGTATGGCAAATAGTGAGGATGATACCAATTGACTGCAACAGGACATAGGTAGGCTAGCAGAATGGGCAGACAAATGGCAGATGGAATTTAATGCAGAGAAGTGTGAGGTGATGCATTTTGGCAGAATGGATAGGGAGAGGCAATATAGACTTAATGGCATAGTTTTAAAAAGTGTGCAGGGACAGAGGGACCTGGGAGTTAATGTGCATAGGTCCCTGAAGGTGGCAGGACATATTGAGAGAGAGGTTAGCAAAGCATATGGGATCTTGGGCTTCATAAATAGAGGTATTGAGTACAAAAGCAGGGAAGTTATGCTGAACCTTTATAAAGCTCTGGTTAGGCCACAACTGAGTAGTGCATCCAGTTCTGGTCACCACACTTTAGGAAGGATGTGAAGGTCCTTGAGAGGGTGCAGAGGAAATTTACCAGAATGGTTCCAGGGATGAGGGATTTTAGCTATAAGGTTAGGTTGGAGAAGCTGGCGTTATTCTCCTTGGAGCAAAGGAGGTTGAGGGGAGATTTGATAGAGGTGTACAAGATTATGACGGGTTTGGATAAGGTAGACAGAGAAAGGCTGTTCCCATTAGCTGATGGTACAAGGACTAGGGGACACAGATTTAAGGTTTTGGGCAAGAGATACAGGGGGGGTGTGAGGAAGAACTTATTTATGCAGCGAGTGGTGAGGACCTGGAACTCGCTGCTGACACGGTGGCATAGTGGTTAGCACTGTTACCTCACAGCGCCAGGGACCCGGGTTCGAATCCGGCCTCGGGTGACTGTCTGTGTGGAGTTTGCACATTCTCCCCGTGTCTGCGTGGGTTTCCTCCGGGTGCTCCGGTTTCCTCCCACAGTCCAAAGATGTGCGGGTTAGGTTGATTTGGCTATGATAAATTGACCCTTAGTGTTAGGGGGGATTAAATAGGTGGGGTTACGGGGATAGGGTGGGATATGCAGGCTCGATGGGCCGAAATAGCCTCTATCTGCACTGTGGGGATTCTGTGATTCTGTGAGAGTGGAGGAAGCGGAGATTATTAATGATTTAAAAAGGAAATTGGATCGGCACTGGAGGGAAATAAACTTGCAGGGCTATGGGGATAGAACGGGGGAATGGGACTGACTGGATTGCTCTACAGAGAGCCGGCACAGACTCGATGGGCCGAATGGCCTCCTTCTGTGCCGTTATGACTCTATGACTCTATGACATTCACTGAGCTGCTTGTGGCTGTAAATGGCCACTGGATCCTCGATCACTCCGTGTAGAGGTCGTGAGTTCATGCCGTTTTTCCGTGCCGCTCTAGGTCTATTATGGTCTAGCTCTCTGTGTGAAGCTTCCCCACTGGGTAGGGAGATAAATCAGACACACATACTCACACTGACACACACACTCTATCACATACTCACACTCACTCACACACACTCTATCACATACTCATACTCACACACACACTCACACACACTCAGTGACACACTTCTTCTTAGGCAGTCCCTCGGAACGGAGGATGACTTGCTTCCACATTAAACATGAGTTCTCAGGTGACTGATGAGTCCAATGCGGAATCTACAGTCTCTGTCACAGGTGGGGTGCTTGGGTTGACGTGCGCTCCTTGCGCTGCCTGCGCTTGGCTTCCACTTGCTCCCGGCGAAGAGACTCGAGGTGTTCGACGCCTTCCCGGATGCTTCTCTTCCACTTTGTGCGGTCTTGGGCCAGGGATTCCCAGGTGTCAGTGGGGATGTTGCACTTTTACAAGGAGGCTTTCAGGGTGTCCTTGAAGCGTTTCCTCTGCCCACCTGGGGCTCTCTTGCCGTGTCGGAGCTCCGAGTAGAGCGCTTGTTTTGGGAGTCTCGTATCGGGCATGCGGACGATGTGGCCCGTCCATCGGAGCTGATCGAGCGTGGTCAAAGCTTCGATGCTGGGGATGTTGGTCTGATTTGCAGGATCTTGCAGAGACAGAGTTGGGGGTACCTCTCCAGTGCTTTGAGGTGCCTGCTGTACATGGTCCATGTCTCTGAGGCATACAGGAGCGCGGGTATCATTACTGCTCTGTAGACCATGAGCTTGGTGCCGGTTTGAGGTCCTGGTCCTCCTCAGGCGACCGAAGGCTGCAGTGGCATACTGAAGGCGGTGTTGGACTTAGTCAGTCGACGTCTGCCCTTGTTGACAGTAGGCTCCTGAGGTATGGAAAGTGGTCCACGTTGTCCAAGGCCTTGTCATGGATTTTGATAATCGGGGGGGCAGTACTGTGTGGCGGGGGGCAGGTTGGTAGAGGACCTTTGTCTTACGGATGTTTAGTGTAAGGCCCATGCTCTCGTACGCTTTGGTGAAGGTGTTAACGATGGTTTGGAGTTCGACCTCCGAGTGTGCGCAGACACAAGCGTCGTCTGCATACTGTAATTCAACGACAGAGGATGGGACAACCTTGGATCTGGACTGGAGGCGACGGAGGTTGAACAGTTTCCCGTTTGTTCTGTACATTAGCTCCACTCCAGTGGGGAGCTTACTGATGGTGAGATGGAGTATTGCAGCCAGGAAGAACGAGAAGAGCGTTGGTGCGATGACACAGCCTTGCTTGACCCCGGTCCGTACGTGAATTGAGAATAAGCGCCTGGCGCTAATGCTTCAGACTGCATGCAAAATTCAGTCTCATTGCACAAAGAAAGGATTGGAGCACTAAATCAAGCGCTAATGGCCTAGCTCAGTGGCGTTAAACTCGAAGCGCTGACCAGTATCAGGTGCAGACTAATCACAAGTCATCGTTGCCACAGGCTCTTTGCAGTTCTTAAAGGGGAGGTTCATTGATGCTGTAGAACCTCATTCTCATCATTGCTGGCTGTGCAGTCGTCTCAGCCAGCAGCAGCAGGTCAAGGAGAAGGAGCCGGACGACTCAAGCAGCTGTAATGATGGCAGATCCATGCCCCAGGGAGAGAGCCCATAGATTCTGCGACCATACATTGAAGGCGTTGGTGTTCGCTGTGGAAAGACGGAGGGTGGTGCTCTACCCGGCAAGTGGCAGGAGGCCCTCGTGGTAAGTCTTCCGCACCATGTGGAGGGAGATAGCTCAGCAGGTCTCGGGCAGAACTGTGGTCCCCAGGACCCACACACAGTGCAGGAAGAAATTTAACAACCTCACTCGGGTGGTCAGGGTGAGTCAATGCTTCAACAAATGCTACATACCACCGTCTGAACCATAGTCTGCACACACTGCCCAAAGCACCACACTCCCAGCACTCACCCACCAACAATCTCTACCTACCAACAGTCACACCCACATCTCACACCTTGCACACAATGACAGCTATTCAACTATGGCAGGCACATCACCCAAACAAATTGCTCCACACTCACTCACACACTTTCCTTTCTTTTGCAGGCCAATGTGGCTCACAACAGGAGGGAGCAGGAGCGCACAGGCGGGGGACAAGCCGACACCCAACCACTGTCTGCACTAGAAACTCGAAAGTTGCAGATTATTGGGCGCCAGGTGGTGGGCACCGTGGCCACTGACGACGTTGATCCCCTTGGGGACAACAACGGTATGTTCATCCCTACTCCTTCTTCTCACAACCCACTTCCCCCTCACCACACAAGTGTTTCACACTTTCCAGCTAATCATGCTGTATGCATGCATTTCTACCTTCCTGCCCCCCTCCCCTCACCTTAACCTGACTCTTGTGCCTTTATGCTTTTTGATAATGAGCAAGCACCTGAACAGCCTGTCCCTGAGGGCACCATAGAGAGTGAGGCAGGAGAAGAGGAGGAGGAAGAACACACTGCGTCACTGCATGTCTCACCCACAGGCACCCGCTCAGACACTGGCACTACGCGTTCTTTAGAGGCTAGTATAGTAGCGGGATCTGCACAAGGTGAGGCACCAAGGATGAGTGGGCTGCAGGAAGGCCAGGGGGAAAGGGTAGCTCGGGGGCCAGCTCCCGGAGGGCGAGTTCACGCGCGAGTTCTGCTGCACAGGACTCAGATGAGGACCTCGATGGGGAGGGATTTAGAAGAAGGGTGATGGGCATGCACACGGAGATGATAGGTGCAATGGCAAGGGTGCCCGAGAGCCTGTCGGCAATGGTGAGGAGCATGGAGGAGTCCACCTCCAACATTACACAGAGCTCTGCGCACACCATGGAGGCCATCATTTCCAGTCTGCGAAGGATGGTAGACTCCCAGAGAGACCGTGGTGACCCAGACCTGATGCCGCGTGTGATGGGCGATCTGACAGCTTCCATTGCAGCACAGGCGGAAGTGACGCAATGTCTTAGTGCAGCAATTCAGACTATGCTTGGTGGCATCCAATCTCAGACTGCTCTCATACAGTCTCAGCTTGATGCAACGCAAGCTCTGACTACTACCATCATGGCTGGGACTACAAGGTCGACCGGGGCTTTCACGGTGTCGCAGCAGGCCAGCAATCTGCGCTGCAACAGATTGCTAGGGATGCTGAGGTGCTGCCCCGGGGGAGTGGCAGTGGGTCAGTGGAGCAGGAAGCTGCTGTCCTCTCTCAGGATGACAGCATTCCTGCTCCCACCACTGGCACTCTGCCATTATCCTTGTCGCTGCCTGTCATCCAGCCAGCCCAGACTGCTGCCGCCCATGCTGAGGTGGTGCAATCTACAGCTGGGTCTTCCAGGCCCAGAGCTGGTCGAGGGCGTCCTGCAAGGCCATCTGAAGTCTCTCGCACGGACACTCAGCAGCCTTCCACCAGCCCTGCTGCAGCCACTGGGCCAACACTTCATAGGAGCACTAGAGTAGGCAAAGGCACAGTAACGAGGGGCACTAAGGGATTGCACAAGGGTGAATAGTTAATAATGTTGTTGTAAATATGTGTTCATTGATTATTGATAAATTTATTCATTCAGTTTGGATTATTTTGTGGTGTGTCTCATTTCAGCTTTGCGCTGTGATACGGCTTGCGACAGGGATGGAATGATGGGGATGTTGTGAGCAACGGGGATCCGGGGTTTAATTTATTGGAACCGCAGTCTGATGAGGCGGTCACTGACAGCCTTTCCGGAAGGCCGATTGAGTGGCTGCCTCCTCTCTCGCTCCTGTTCCTCCTCCTCCTCCTCGTCTTCCTCTTCCTCCTCCTGAGGTGGTCCGGCAATCGCTGCTGGCAAGGGCTGGGCCCTCATGATGGCCAAGTTGTGGAGTATGCAGCAGACCACCACGAACTGGGACACCCGCTCCGGCGAGTACTGGAGGGCTCCTCCCAAATGGTCAAGGCAGCGGAACCGTTGCTTGAGCACTCTGATGGTCTGCTCATTGATGTTCCTTGTGACAGCATGGCTCTCATTATATGAGTGCTGGGCAGGAGTGTTGGGGTTGCGGAGGGGAGTCATGAGCCAGGTGGAGAGTGGATAGCCCTTGTCTCCGACAAGCCAGCTGCGAGCTTGACATGGTGGCTGGAAGAGTGCTGGCACACTGGTCTGGTGCAGAATGAAGGCATCGTGGCTACTGCCAGGATAGCGGGTGATGTAAGAAAACTATTAGGCACTTGGTCTAAGCGTTAAACAAAGCTTTAATGAACTGGTTTTCAACATGGAAGTCTAGTTGTGTCCTTAACTAGTTCCTGTCGAGGAATGTCCTGAGCAAGCTGGGCCCATGCCTGAGTATTTATATTCTCCCTGGACAGCGCCACCAGCAGGCCGCCCAGTATTACTTCATACAAGATTCATGTCATTCTTCCCGCCTGAAAGATTGGAAGTCCGGCGGCTTCCTTCCACCGAATTAGCTGGACTAAGAATAGACGCATTCGTTTGGATTTCTGTTGGAGGCCGGAAGGCATGTCTCCTCGGACCGTGTTTTGGTCCCTGGGTCGCTTGGTTCGTACCGGCGAGCTGGCAGAGCCCATGTCGCCTGGATCGACCTGAGGGGGATTGGGGAGATCGTGGCTCCGGGTGCGTGTCCCCACCGGCGCAGAGCTGGCTTCATCCTGCTCAGTAGTCGGTGAGTGACCGGCGTCCTGGCTTCGGGTGGCCATCCTGCGGGGAGCGCTCTGTTCCCCGGGTTGATCCAGCGGAGTAGCTGGCAGATCCCTTGATGTCCCGGGTAGGGCATCATCCTCGGAGGAGCGCGGAGTATCGGCGTCGTTAATACGGATCTCTATCGATTGGGTCCGTGGGGCCGGTTGGGCAGGGAGCCAGATCCTGAAGTGAAACTGTGGACTCCTGGCCATCATACCGCACGTACGCGTATGTAGGATTGACATCCGTTAGTTCCACCTCATCGACGAGGGGATCACTCTTGGAGGATCGGACGAATCTTCGGAGCAGCACGGAGCCAGGAGCTGCCAACCATGATGGTAGGGACGTCCCATGAGTGGAGCGACGCTGGAACCTGGAGAATCGTTCATGAGGAGTAACATTGGTGGATGTAGAAAGAAGAGACCTGATGGAATGCAACGCGTCAGGGAGCATAGTTTCCCACTGCTGGTCTGGTAGATTGCGTGACCTCAGTGCAAGACGAACAGCATTCCAAATGATAGCGTTGTATCTCTCAACCTGTCCGTTTCCAATAGGATGATACGGTGTCGTTTTACTTGTGGCGATTCCCCGTTGGGAAAGATAACTTTTGAGTTTGCTTGATATGAAGGAGGGACCCCGATCAGAGTGGATGAAATTGGCCGTACCGCAAAGGGAAAAGACCTGATCGAGGCATTTGATCACTGTGGAAGTAAGCATATTGGGACAGGGGAAAGCAAAGGGAAAGCGTGAATATTCGTCCACCATAGTAAGCAAGTAGGTGTTTCGCGTTGAGGAAGGCAATGGCCCTTTAAAGTCAATGCTGAGTTGCTGCATAGGCTGTGTAGTGTGTATGAGCGAGCCATCCGACGGACGGAAGAATTGCGGTTTTAATTCCACGCAAATTCTACAAGTGGAGCATGTTCTTTTCACGTCTTCTGTCGAAAATGGGAGATTTTTAGATCGCACAAAGTGCAACATACGGGTAACGCCCGGATGGCATAAGTCAGTATGAAGATCCGCAAGAGTCGAAGTTGACATGGAAGAGCAGAATGCACGCGTGAGGGTATCCGGGGCCACATTCTCCTTGCCGGGTCGATACTGTATGGTGTAGCCAAAGGCGGCCAATTCCATCCTCCAGAGCTGTGTTTTGTTATTCTTGATTTTAGTGCGTTTCCGGTTATCCAGCATAAAGGCCACCGAGCGCTGATCGGTTATGAGCGTGAAATGGCGACGAGCGAGAAAATGACTCCATTTACGTACTGCTTCGATGATAGCCGTAGCCTCCTTCTCGACAGGAGGATAATGGAGCTCGCTACCCTGCAAAGTTCTAGACAGAAATGCAACGGGTCGACCGCCTTAATTCAAGGTAGCCGAGATCGCCACCTCCGATGCATCGCACTCGACCACGAAAGGGAGATTTTCATCGATGGAATGAAGCGCGGCTTTTTCCAGTTGTTGCTTGAGGAGGTCAAAAGCTGAAATAGCCCTCGCTTCCAACAGAAATGACTTCGTGTTAAGCAGGGGCTGGATCTTGTCGGAAAAGTGAGGTATCCACTTCGCATAATAGCCGAACATGCTGAGGGCCCGACGAAGAGAGCTGAGATTCGTAGGAGGAGGGAGCTCCTGAAGCGGACGAAGTCGCTCCGGATCCGGTTTGATGACACCATTGCCCACCCAGTAGCCAAGGATGTTGACTGATGGTACTGATTTCACAGATTTGGACTCATTTAAGGTTAAGTTGCGACGACGGAGAACGTCAAGAAATTTCTGGAGGTTGGCATCATGCTCCTTCTGGTCATGACCAGCAATGGTGATATTATCCAGATATGGAAAAGTGTCTGTTAAGTTCTCCTGTTTGACTAGGCTATCCATTGCCCGTTGAAAGACGGCCACCCCATTGGTGACTCCGAATGGAAGGCGACGAAACTGGTAAAGCCGACCATTGGCCTCAAAAGCCGTATACTTTTTGTCAGAGTCCTTTAACGGTACTTGATGGTATGCGCTCTTTAAGTCAAAAGTTGAAAATACCTTGTAGTTAGCAAGGTTATTGACCATGTCATCGATGCGTGGTAGTGGGTAGGCACCAGGTCGGTATACTGGTTAATAGTTTGTGAGTAATCGATGCAAAGACGTTTCTTGTGTTGCTTCAGAGGATTTTTAACAATGACGACTTGAGCCCGCCAGGAAGATGAACATGGCTCAATGATACCGTCAGCTAGAAGGCGAGAGGTCTCTGCCTCGATAAAGGATATGTCATCTTGGCTGAAACGTCGTGATTTAGTGGCTATGGGCTTACATCGGGGGGAAAGATTGGCAAATAAGGAGGGCTCGTTGAGCGAAGCCGCCGAAAGTGCACAAAACGGTACTTTGGAAATAGTAATCTCCGGCTTTGATTCTCCAAACTCGAAAGTGAGTCTTTCGTGTTGTTTCTGGAAATCCTGTCCCAGAAGCACATCACTGCACAGGTTTTTGAGCACCCCGAGCCGGGTAGAGAAATAAGTGCGACCATTGAAAATAAAGTCGACAAGACAAAAGCCAGAAAGGTTAGTGGTCAGTGTCGTCAGAGCCATTGCAATTTCCCTGTCCGAGGTGTAAATACGCAGTTTTAACTTACTGACAGCCTGCTCACTGATGAAGCTGTCAGAGCTGCATGAGTCGATTAATGCACTCAAAATGTGTCCATTTACTGAAACCTTCGTGGCTGCATGGGACAGGCTTTGGGGAAAAACAGCTGTGATGGGAGGAGGGGCAGTTTTATCCTTGACAGCTGTAACATTAGTCGTGGCTCTTGGGGGAGCAGCAGTTTTATAGGGAGCAGCTGTAACCCTAGAAGAGGCTCTTGACTGACATACTTTCGAGAAGTAGCCTTTCTTACTGCAATGATTGCAGATTGCATTACGAGCAGGACAAAATTTCTATAATGAAATGCACCTCCACAGAAGAAACACTTCCTTTTACATTGCCAAGATGCCGCTAGGGTAGGGTCGTCATCAGCTAGGATAGAGTCGTCATCAGTGAGGGCTTCCGCCTGAGGCTTATCGGAGGAGTCACTAAAAGTGATAGCAGCAGTCCGTGCACGTGGTAAAAGATAGGCATCTGCATTTTTTTTTGCCAAGTCCAGAGAATATGCCTGGTCATAGGCAGCTTGTAACTCGAGGGTTTTATTCTGCAGCAGACGCTGGCGTATGAAGGGAGACGCAATTCCATTAATAAAAGAATCACGAATTAACTCCTCCTGGTACTGCTCAGCTGAGACAGCCGTGGATTTACAATCTTTGCTGAGCCTGCGAAGCTTTTGAAGGAATTTGTCAAGTGATACCCTGGGTTGTTGTCGAGTTGTGGCCAGTAGATGCCGAGCAAAAATTTCGTTTTGGGCCTTAACATATAGTTGCTGCAGTATTCGGATAGCGGAGTCATAGTCTACACAGTCTTCGATATAGTCAAACACATAAGGGGATACATAATTGGCAAGTACCTCTAACTTATCAGGAACATTCTCACCACATGCCCTGAGGAAGTTGCTGAAGGTACGATACCAGTGTTTTCATACCTTAGCAGTTGTAGGTGAATTCGGGTCCAGGTCGAGACGGGCGGGTTGGAGTAGTTTCTCCATGATGGATTGATTACTATATCTGGTTCCCTTCTACCGTTTGAGTCGTAGCCGTCCGTTCCCAAAACTACTCAGAGTGTGGAGCAGGTCAGTTGATTAAATTGACATAAGAAAACTACTAGGCACTTGGTCTAAGCGTTAAACAAAGCTTTAATCAACTGTTTTCCAACATGGAGATCTAGTTGTGTCCTTCAGTCGTTCCTGTTAAGGAATGTCCTAAGCAAGCTGGGCCCATGCCCGAGTATTTATACTCTCCCTGGACAGCGCCACCAGCAGGCCGCCCAGTATTACTTCATACAAGATTCATGTCAGCGGGCATTGACATTGAGGATTCGCTGTCTGTGGTCACACACCAACTGCACATTGAGTGAGTGGTAGCCTTTGCGGTTACGGAAGATCTCAGGATTGTTATGCGGTGCCCGCAAAGCCACGTGGGTGCAGTCAATGGTGCCCTGCACCATGGGGAATCTCGCTATCCTGGCAAAGCCTCATGCACGCTCGTCCTGCTTCTCTCTGGTCATGGGGAAGGAAATGTAATCCTTTCTCTTACTGCAGAGAGTCTCTGTGACCTCCTGGATGCAGCGATGGACGGCGAACTGCAGGATGTTACCTATATCTCCTATTGCAGACTGGAAGGTTCCGCCACTGCCACTGAGAGAGCCGTGGTCACCCTGATCTGAGGCTTGAGGTCTGGTTGCAGGAGGTGGCAGAGTTCTGTGACCACCTCCTTGGTGAAGCAGAGCCTTCTAATACACTGCTCCTCGCTTAATTGGAGGTAGGAGAGGTGTTCACAGAATAACCTCGGAGGGTAAGGCCTCCTGTCGAGAGCCCTGATGGACCTCCTCCCTCTGGCCACATGTTCCAATCTTTCTCGCTGCCTGCGCTCCCTCCGCAGTAGATCCTGGAGGGCGAGGTCGACTGTCAGTACAGCCCCCATTAATGTAAGGAAGTGAAGCACTTTGATATGTTGTGAGAATAAATGTAACTAATTGTTAGTAGCCACAACACTCCGGAGACTAAACAATGTTTAAATGACTGAATGAATCAGTTTCACAATGTCAAACTGACAAGGAAGCAGTGAACCAGCACTAACCTGACAGCTGTGACTCATTACTCGTGATCCCTTTAAATAGCGCCCCCTGGAGCCGCCATCCACCTGCTTGACGCCTCCTCTCTCTGTCGCTGTCGGGGGCGAGGGCTAAGGCAGGGGGCGACAATGCAATTGGCAGATCAGGTGCCCAGTGAGCATTGCACGCTTACTGACGTCACGATCTGCCTGGTCCTGAGGTCCCCGGCGGTAACTCGTAGCGGCGGCACTACAGGGGGCCAGATTTGGTGTACAGCGCTGGATTCGCCTCGCCCCGGCGCTACTGCATAAGCGCCCCATTAGCGCCCCCACCAGGGGCTAACTGGAGGCGCTAACCAACTGTATTTTTCCCCCTTAGAGTTAGAAATAATACAGAGTTAGGTGGGATCACAGAAAATACAGTGAGGTCTAAGTTAGGTTTGGAGTGCATAGGGGTGAAATTCGATAAGGCCTGAAAATGGGCGCGGGGCACTGCGATGCGAGATATGCCCACGCCCGTTCAAAAGCTGCAGGCAGCTCGTCAATTGTCAATTTGGTGCTGCCTGCTAATTAACATGATTGTAGCGCACAGCCTAGCGAGGAACGCTTTGCGGACATAGAAACATAGAAACATAGAAAATAGGTACAGGATTAGACCATTCGGTCCTTCGAGCCTGCACCGCCATTCAATGCGTTCATGGCTGAACATGCTACCTCAGTACCCCATTCCTGCTTTCTCGCCATACCCCTTGATCCCCTTAGTTGTGAGTGTTATATCTAACTCCCTTTTGAATATATTTAGCGAACTGGCCTCAACAACCTTCTGTGGAAGAGAATTCCATAGATTCACCACTCTCTGGGTGAAGAAGTTCCTCCTCAGCTCAGTCCTAAATGGCTTCCCCTTAATCCTTAGACTGTGACCCCTGGTTCTAGTTTTCCCTACCATTGGGAACATTCTGCCCGCATCTAATTTGTCTAAACCAGTCAGGATTTTAAATGTCTCTATAAGATCCCCCCTCATTCTTCTGAACTCCAGAGGATACAAGTTCAGTTGACCCAATCTTTCTTGATATGTCAGTCCGGCCATCCCAGGAATCAATCTAGTGAACCTTCGCTGCACTCCCTCAATAGCAAGAATGTCCTTCCTTAAGTTAGGAGACCAAAACTGCGCACAATACTCCAGGTGTGGCCTCACCAAGGCCCTGTACAACTGTAGCATCACCTCCCTACTCCTGTACTCAAATCCCCTTGCTATGAAGGCCATCATTCCGTTTGCTTTCTTGACTGCCTGCTGCACTTGCATTCCCACCTTCAGTGACTGATGTACCATGACGCCCAGGTCTCGTTGCACGTCCCCTTTCCCTAATCTGCCACCATTCAGGTAATAGTCCGCCTCTCTATTTTTACCACCAAAGTGGATAACCTCACATTTATCCACATTGTACTTCATCTGCCATACATTTGCCCATTCACCCAACCTGTCCAAGTCACTCTGTAGCCTCCTAGCATCCTCCTCATTGTTCACACTGCCTCCCAATTTAGTGTCATCCGCAAATTTGGAGATATTACATTTAATCCCTTCGTCCAAATCATTAATATATAATGTAAACAGCTGGGGTCCCAGCACCGAACCCTGCGGTACCCCGCTGGTCACTGCCTGCCATTCTGAAAAGTACCCATTTACTCCTACTCTTTGTTTCCTGTGTGCCAACCAGTTCTCAATCCACGTCAACACATTACCCCCAATCCCATGTGCTTTAACTTTGCTCACCAATCTCTTGTGTGGGACCTTGTCGAAGGCCTTCTGAAAGTCCAAATACACCACATCTACTGGTTCCCCCCTGTCCACCCTATTGGAAACATCCTCAAAAAATTCCAGAAGATTTGTCAAGCATGATTTCCCTTTCACAAATCCATGCTGACTTGGACCTATCATGTCGCCACTTTCCAAATGGTCTGTTATGACATCTTTAATAATTGCTTCCATCATTTTACCCACGACCGATGTCAGGCTGACCGGTCTATAATTCCCTGCTTTCTCCCTCCCTCCTTTTTTAAAAAGAGGGGTTACATTGGCCACCCTCCACTCCATCGGAACTGATCCAGAGTCTAAGGAATGTTGGAAAATGATCGTCAATGCATCCACTATTTCCAAGGCCACCTCCTTAAGTACTCTGGGATGCAGACCATCAGGCCCCGGGGATTTTTCAGCCTTCAGTCCCATCAATTTCCCCAATACCTTTTCCCGACTAATAAGGATTTCCCTTAGCTCCTCCCTCTTACCAGATCCTCTGACCCCTTTTATTTCCGGCAGGTTGTGTGTGTCCTCCACAGTAAACACCGAACCAAAGTACTTGTTCAATTGATCTGCCATTTCCTTGTTCCCCATTACGACTTCCCCTGTTTCCGACTGCAGGGGACCTACGTTTGTTTTTACTAACCTCTTTCTTTTTACATATTTATAGAAGCTTTTGCAGTCCATTTTAATGTTCTCTGCAAGCTTCCTTTCATATTTTATTTTCCCTGCCCTAATCAAACCCTTCGTCCTCCTCTGCTGAGTTTTGAAGTTCTCCCAGTCCCCGGGTTTGCTGCTACTTCTGGCCAATTTGTATGCAACTTCCTTGGTTTTAATACTATCCCTGATTTCCCTTGTTAGCCATGGTTGAGCCACCTTCCCTTTTTTATTTTTATGCCAGACCGGGATGTACAATTGTTGTAGTTCATCCATGCGATCTCTAAATGTCTGCCATTGCCCTTCCACTGATAGCCCCTTAAATATCGCTTGCCAATTTAACCTCGCCAATTCACGCCTCATACCCTCAAAGTTGCCCTTATTTAAGTTCTGGACCATGGTCTCTGACTTAACTGTTTCCTTCTCCATCCTAATGTAGAACTCCACCATACTATGGTCACTCTTCCCCAGGGGGCCTCGTACCACAAGATTGCTGATTAGTCCCTCCTCATTACACAACACCCAGTCCAGGATGGCCTCCCCTCGAGTTGGTTCCTCAACATATTGGTTTAGGAAACCATCCCTTAAACACTCCAGGAAATCCTCCTCCACCGTATTGCTTCCAGTTTGAGTAGCCCAATCTATATGCATATTAAAGTCACCCATGATAACTGCCGTGCCTTTTTTGCACGCACCTCTGATTTCCTGTTTCATACCCTCCCCCACCTCACTACTGCTGTTTGGAGGTCTGTACACAACTCCCACTAACGTTTTCTGCCCTTTGGTGTTCTGCAGCTCAACCCATATTGATTCCACATCCTCCAAGCTGATGTCCTTCCTAGCTATTGCATTAATCTCCTCTTTAACCAGCAATGCTACCCCACCCCCTTTTCCTTTTATTCTATCCTTTCTGAATGTTGAATACCCCTGGATGTTCAGTTCCCAGCCTTGATTGTTCTGGAGCCACGTCTCTGTAATCCCAATCACATCGTATCCATTAACATCTATTTGCACAGTCAATTCATCCACCTTATTACGGATACTCCTTGCATTAAGACACAGAGCCTTTAGGCTTGTTTTATTAACATCCTTTGTCCTTTTAGACTTATGATTTAGTATGGCCCTTTGTGTTTCTTGCCTTTGTTTACTCGGCCTTCCCCTATTGTTTCTCACCCTTCTAACATTTGTTTCTGACTGCATATTACTTCCCCCTGTTTCGCTACATAGGTTCCCATTCCCCTGCCATATTAGTTTAAATCCTCCCGAACTGCTTTAGCAGAGTCTGCGCTCAGCAGTGGGCACAAGTTCGCGTCGCCTGAGCAGGCCCCCCCCCCCCCCCCAGAAAGAAGGATGTGGGACCAGATCACCAAGGCCGTCACTGCCAGCAGTGCCGCTCCCACCACCTGGCTCCAGACAATTAGTCAAGGTCAGTGAATGCATCTTCAAAAGCCCTCTCCTACCAGCTGCACCACTAGCCTCACACACTGCTCAATGCACAACCCGTTCCCCCCATCACTCACCTACTAACAACCTCTACCAAACACGAGGCACACCTCACAGTCCGAGGAGACAGTGCTGGCCATTCTTGGCAGGGGCATGGCTGAGCCCTTGGCCAGCTTTATTTGAAATCACAAGCTTTCGGAGCGCTGCTCCTTCGTCAGGTGAAGCGAAGAGATGCATATAGGCTTCACCTGATGAAGGAGCAGCGCTCCGAAAGCTTGTGATTTCAAATAAAGCTGTTGGACTATAACCTGGTGTTGTGCGACTTCTCACATTTGTCCACCCCAGTCCAACACCGGCATCTCCACATCAATCCTCCTTAGATATCGGGGTGCTGGAGGATTGCAAACGTTACACCCTTGTTCAAAAAAGGGGAGGAGGATAAAGCTGGCAATTACAAGCCAGTCAATTTAACCTTGGTAGTGGGGAAGCTTTTAGAAATAATAATCTGGGAGAAAATTAACAGCCACATAAAGGACAAGCCCAATAAAGGAGAGCCAGCATGGATTTGTTAAGGGAAAATTGTGTTTGACTAACTTGATTGAGTTCTTTGATGAGGTAACAGAAAGGGTGGATGAGGGCAGTGCAGTTGATGTTGTGTACATGGACTTTCAAAAGAGATTTGATAAAGTACCACCTAATGAAGCCCATGGGATAAAAGGGGCAGTAGCAGCATGGATGTAAAATTGGCTAAGGGATAGAAAACTGAGAGTTGTGGTGAATGGCTCTTTTTCAGACTGGAGGGAGGTATACAGTGGAGTTCCCCAAGGTTCAGTATTAGGACCACTGCTGTTTTTGATATATATTAATGACTTGGACTTGGGGGTACAGGGCACAATCTTAAAATTTGCAGATGAGATGAAACTTGGAAGTGTAGTAAACAGTGAGGAAGATAGTAATAGACTTGAAGCAGACATAGACACGCTGGTGGAATGGGTGGACACATAGCAGATGAAATTCAACACAGAAAAGTGTGAGGTGATACATTTTGGTAGGAAGAATGAGGAAAGACAATCCAAGTTAAATGCTACAATTTTAAAGGAGGTGCAAGAAGAGAGAGACCTGGGGGTGTTTGTGCACAAATCTTTGAAGGTGGCAGGACAGGTTAACAAAGCAGTTAATAAAGCAAATGGGATCCTGGGCTTTATAAATAGAGGTATAGAGTACAAAAAACAGGAAGTTATGCAAAACCCATAATAAACACTAGTTCAACCCCAGCTGGAGTATTGTGTCCAATTCTGGGCACCGCACTTCAGGAAGGACGTGAAGGCTTTGGAGAGGATACAGGAGAGATTTACTAGAATGGTTCCAGGGATGAGGGATTCTTAGGCAGTCCCTCGGAACCGAGGATGACTTGCTTCCACATTAAAAATGAGTTCTCAGGTGACTGATGAGTCCAATGCGGGACCTACAGTCTCTGTCACAGGTGGGGCAGACGGTGGTTGAAGGGGCGGGTGGGTGGGGTGCTTGGGTTGACGTGCGCTCCTTGCGCTGCCTGCGCTTGGCTTCCGCTTGCTCCCGGCGAAGAGATTCGAGGTGTTCGGCGCCTTCCCGGATGCTTCTCCTCCACTTTGTGCGGTCTTGGGCCAGGGATTCCCAGGTGTCGGTGGGGATGTTACACTTTCAAGGAGGCTTTGAGGGTGTCCTTGAAGCATGTCCTCTGCCCACCTGGGGCTCTCTTGCCGTGTCGGTGCTCTGAGTAGAGCGCTTGGTTTGGGAGTCTCGTATTGGGCATGCGGACAATGTGACCTGTCCATCGGAGCTGATCGAGCGTGGTCAAAGCTTCGATGCTGGGGATGTTGGCCTGAGCAAGAACACTGACGTTGGTGCGCCTATCCTGCCAATGGATTTGCAGGATCTTGTGGATGCAGCGTTGGTGGTACCTCTCCAGTGCTTTGAGGTGCCTGCTGTACATGGTCCATGTCTCTGAGGCATACAGCAGGGCGGGTATCACTGCTGCTCTGTAGACCATGAGCTTAGTCTCGGTTTGAGCTTCTGGTCTTCAAACACTCTCTTCCTCAGGCGACCGAAGGCTGCACTGGCACACTGAAGGCGGTGTTGGACTTCGTCGTCGACGTCTGCCCTTGTTGACAGTAGGCTTCCGAGGTATGGAAAGTGGTCCACGTTGTCCAAGGCCTTGTCGTAGATTTTGATAATCGGGGGGCAGTACTGTGTGGCGGGGGCAGGTTGGTAGAGGACCTTTGTCTTATGGATGTTTAGTGTAAGGCCCATGCTCTCGTATGCTTTGGTGAAGGTGTTGACGATGGTTTGGAGTTTGACCTCCGAGTGAGCGCAGACGCAAGCGTGTCTGCATACTGTAATTCGACGACGGAGGATGGGACGACCTTGGATCTGGATGGAGCTGACGGAGGTTGAACAGTTTCCCGTTTGTTCTGTAAATTAGCTCCGCTCCAGCGGGGAGCTTACTGAGGGTGAGATGGAGCATTGCAGCAAGGAAGATCGAGAAGAGCGTTGGTGTGATGACACAGCCTTGCTTGACCCCGGTTCGTACGTGAATTGGGTCTGTGGTGGAACCGTTGGTCAGGATCACGGCTTGCATGTCGTCGTGAAGCAGGCGGAGGATGGTGACAAACTTTTGAGGGCAGCCGAATTTGAGGAGGACACTCCATAATCCCTCACGGTTGACAGTGTCGAAGGCCTTTGTGAGATCAAAGAAGGCCATGTACAGTGGTTGGTGCTGTTCCCTGCATTTCTCTTGTAATTGACGTGCGGTGAAGATCATGTCCATTGTGCCCCTTGGTGGGCGGAATCCGCATTGCGACTCTGGGAGAAGCTCTTCGGCCACTGGGAGAAGGCGATTGAGGAGTACAGTTACGTGGATAGACTGGAGAAGCTGGAGTTGTTCTCCTTAGAGCAGAGAAGGCTAAGATGAGATTTGATAGAGGTGTTTAAAATCATGAAGGGTTTAGAGAGAGTAAATCAAGGGAAACTGTTTTCAGTGGCTGAAGGGTCGATAACCAGAAGGTACAGATTTAAGACTACATGATAACATCAACAAGTTCCATCCCACCATCAAACTCACCATGGACTACTCCTCAGAATCGGTTTCATTCCTGGACACACGAATCTCCATCAAAGACGGACACCTCAGCACTTCACTCTACCGCAAGCCCACGGACAACCTCACGATGCTCCACTTCTCCAGCTTCCACCCTAACCACGTTAAAGAAGCCATCCCCTATGGACAAGCCCTGCGAATACACAGGATCTGCTCAGACGAGGAGGAACGCGATGGACACCTACGGATGCTGAAAGACGCCCTTGTAAGAACGGGATATGACGCTCGACTCATCGATCGACAGTTCCAACGGGCCACAGCGAAAAATCGCATAGACCTCCTCAGAAGGCGAACACGGGACACAACCAACAGGGTACCCTACGTCGTCCAGTACTTCCCCGGAGCGGAGAAACTACGCCATGTTCTTCGCAGCCTTCAACATGTCATCGATGACGATGAACACCTCGCTAAGGCCATCCCCACGCCTCCACTACTCGCCTTCAAACAGCCGCCTAACCTCAAAAGTACCATCGTTCGCAGCAAATTACCCAGCTTTCAGGATAACAGCGACCACGACACCACACAACCCTGCCACGGCAACCTCTGCAAGACATGCCAGATCATCAACACAGATACCATCATCACACATGAGGACACTACCCACCAGGTACATGGTACATACTCATGTGACTCGGCCAACGTTGTCTACCTCATACGTTGCAGGAAAGGATGCACCAGAGCATGGTACATCGGCGAGACCATGCAGACACTGAGACAACGTATGAATGGACACCGCGCAACAATCGCCAGGCAGGATTGTTACCTCCCAGTCGGGGAACACTTCAGCAGTCAAGGACATTCAGCCTCGGATCTACGGGTAAGCGTTCTCCAAGGCGGCCTTCGAGACACACGACAACGCAAAATCATCGAGCAGAAACTGATAGCCAAGTTCCGCACTCATGAGGATGGCCTCAATTGGGATATCGGGTTCATGTCACGCTACAGAACGTAGAGTCATCCAGACTCGAGTCGTCGTTGGCTTGTTCACAGATGTGATTTCCAGTAATAAAAATAAAAAATAAAAAGTAAAAATTTTAAAGTTTATGGTTTTCCATAAAGACTGCAGCATTTGACACATTAGACCCCTGTGATCCCACCTCATTGTCTCAGTTGTATCTTGCTATGTCTTTGATGTGGTGCCTTCCTGGCTGACCTGATTGTTTCTCTGCCGAGGTGTGACGAAAGGCAGTCAGGAGGATTAAATGTAGTCGTCTGACATTGTACGCTACACATGCATTGTTCTCTGTCTATATATGCTTTGCCGATTCGTATTCCTTCACTTCACCTGACGAAGGGGCAGCAGCTCCGAAAGCTTGTGATTTCAAATAAAACTGTTGGACTATAACCTGGTGTTGTGCGACTTCTCACTTTTGTCCACCCCAGTCCAACACCGGCATCTCCGCATCACAGATTTAAGGTGATTGGCGAAAGAACCAGAGGCGACACGAGGAAAAACTTTTTTACGCAGCGAGTGGTTAGGATTTGGAATGCGCTGCCTGATAGGGCGGTGGATACAGATTCAATAGTAGCCTTCAAAAGGGAATTGGATAAATACTTGAAGGAGAAAAAATTGCAAGGATATGGGGAAAGAGCAGGGGGAGTGGGACTAACTGGATTGCTCTTCGAAAGAGCCGGCACAGACTCGATGGGCTGAATGCTCTCCTTCTGTGCAGCACTATTCTATGATTCTAAGGTTAGATTCTATTTTTCTAAATGAATGATTGAAAACTGTGAGGCAAAAGTGGTGAGAAAGCAATCAGAACAAAAAGATTTCCTTTATTTCAAAGTATCGGGGAGCTGTATCCACGAAGTCTCGGCCTTGCCTCAGGGGTGGTACTTCTGACTCCGAATGAGGACACCGGTACGAGCCTGAATTCGATGGTTAAACAACTGACTCAGTAATGAGGGAGTGTGTGATACTGAGGGAGTGTGATGGAGTGAGAGATACTGAGTGAGTGTGAGATACTGAGGGATTGTGAGATACAGAGGGAGTGTGAGATACTGAGGGAGTGTGTGATACTGAGGGATTGTGAGATACTGAGGGAGTGTGAGATACTGAGGGAGTGTGATACTGAGGGAGTGTGAGGGAGTGTGCGATACTGAGGGAGTGTGCGATACTGAGGGAGAGTGAGATACTGAGGGAGTGTGAGATACTGAGGGAGTGTGAGATACTGAGGGATTGTGAGGGAGTGTGCGATACTGAGGGAGTGTGTGATACGGAGGGAGTGTAAGGGAGTATGCAATACTGAGGGAGTGTGTGATAGTGAGGGAGTGTGAGGGAGTGTGCGATACTGAGGTAGTGTGTGATACTGAGGGAGTGTGATGGAGCGTGAGATACTGAGTGAGTGTGAGATACTGAGGGAGTGTGAGGGAGTGTGCGATACTGAGGGTGTGTGAGAAACTGAGGGAGTGTGAGATACTGAGGGAGTGTGAGGGAGTGTGCGATACTGAGGGAGTGTGAGATACTGAGGGAGTGTGCGATACTGAGGGAGTGTGAGATACTGAGGGAGTGTGAGGGAGTGTGCGATACTGAGGGAGTGTGAGATACTGAGGGAGTGTGCGATACTGAGGGAGTGGTAGATACTGAGGGAGTGTGAGATACTGAGGGAGAGTGAGGGAGTTTGCGATACTGAGGGAGTGTGTGATACAGAGAGAGTGTGAGGGAGTGTGCGATACTGAGGGAGTGTGTGATACTGAGGGTGTGTGAGGGACTGTGCGATACTGAGGGAGTGTGTGATACTGAGGGAGTGTGAGGGAGTGTGCGATACTGAGGGAGTGTGTGATACTGAGGGAGTGTGAGGGAGTGTGCGATACTGAGGGTGTGTCTGATACTGAGGGAGTGTGCGGGAATGTGCGATACTGAGGGAGTGTGAGATACTGAGGGATTGTGAGGGAGTGTGCGATACTGAGGGAGTGTGTGATATGGAGGGAATGTGAGGTAGTGCGCGATACTGAGGGAGTGTGAGATACTGAGGGAGTGTGAGGGAGTGCGTGATACTGAGGGAGTGTGTGATACTGAGGGAGTGTGACGGAGTGTGAGATACTGAGTAAGTGTGAGATACTGAGGGAGTGTGCGATACTGAGGGAGTGTGAGATACTGAGGGAGTGTGTGATACTGAGGGAGTGTGTGATACTGAGGGAGTGTGTGAGACTGAGGGAGTGTGCGATACTGAGGGAGTGAGAGATACTGAGGGAGTGTGAGATACTGAGAGAGCGTGTGATACTCAGGGAGTGTGTGATACTGAGGGAGTATGCGATACTGAGGGACTGTGAGGGAGTGTGCGATACTGAGGGAGTGTGTGAAACTGAGGGAGTGTGTGATACTGAGGGAGTGTGTGATACTGAGGGAGTGTGAGGGAGTGTGCGATACTGAGGGAGTGTGTGATACTGAGGGACTGTGAGGGAGTGTGCGATACTGAGGGAGTATGAGGGAGTGTGTGAGGCTGAGTGAGTGTGAGGGAGTGTGTGATACTGAGGGAGTGTGAGGGAGTGTGAGGGAGTGTGCGATACTGAGGGAGTGTGTGATACTGAGGGAGTGTGAGATACTGAGGGAGTGTGAGATACTGAGGGAGTGTGAGATACTGAGGGAGTGTGCGATACTGAGGGAGTGTGCGATACTGAGGGAGTGTGAGATACTGAGGGAGTGTGACATACTGAGGGAGTGTGAGATACTGAGGGAGTGTGTGATACTGAGGGAGTGTGAGGGAGTATGCGATACTGAGGGAGTGTGCGATACTGAGGGAGTGTGAGATACTGAGGGAGTGGGAGATACTGAGGGATTGTGAGGGAGTGTGCGATACTGAGGGAGTGTGTGATACGGAGCGAGTGTGAGGGAGTGTGCGATACTGAGGGAGTGTGTGATAGTGAGGGAGTGTGAGGGAGTGTGCGATACTGAGGGAGTGTGTGATACGGAGGGAGTGTGAGGGAGTGTGCGATACTGAGGGAGTGTGACGGAGCGTGAGATACTGAGTGATTGTGAGATACTGAGGGAGTGTGAGGGAGTGTGCGATACTGAGGGAGTGTGCGATACTGAGGGAGTGTGAGGGAGTGTGCGATACTGAGGGAGTGTGTGATACTGAGGGAGTGTGAGGGAGTGTGCGATACTGAGGCAGTGTGTGATACTGAGGGAGTGTGAGGGAGTGTGTGATACTGAGGGAGTGTGTGATACTGAGGGAGTGTGAGATACTGAGGGACTGTGCGATACTGAGCGAGTGTGAAATACTGAGGGAGTGTGAGGGAGTGTGCGATACTAAGGGAGTGTGTGATACTGAGCGAGTGTGAGATACTGAGGGAGTGTGTGAGACTGAGGGGGTGTGTGATACTGAGGGAGTGTAAGATACTGAGGGAGTGAGAGATACAGAGGGAGTGTGAGATACTGAGGGAGTGTGAGGGAATGTGTGATACTGAGGGAGTGTGAGATACTGAGTGAGTGGGAGATACTGAGGGAGTGTGTGATACTCAGTGAGTGTGTGATACTGAGGGAGTATGCGATACTGAGGGAGTGTGCGATACTGAGGGAGTTTGTGAAAGTGAAGGACTGTGAGGGAGTGTGTAATACTGAGGGAGTGTGTGATACTGAGGGAGTGTGTGATACTGAGGGAGTGTGAGGGAGTGTGTGACACTGAGGGAGTGTGAGGGAGTGTGCGATACTGAGGGAGTGTGTGATACTGAGGGACTGTGAGGGAGTGTGTGATACTGAGGGAGTGTGAGGGAGTGAGCAAGGCTGATTGAGTGTGAGGGAGTGTGTGATACTGAGGGAGTGTGAGATACTGAGGGAGTGTGCGATACTGAGGGAGTGTGAGATACTGAGGGAGTGTGAGGGAGTGTGCGATACTGAGGGAGTGTGAGATACTGAGGGAGTGTGCGATACTGAGGGAGTGGTAGATACTGAGGGAGTGTGAGATACTGAGGGAGAGTGAGGGAGTTTGCGATACTGAGGGAGTGTGTGATACGGAGGGAGTGTGAGGGAGTGTGCGATACTGAGGGAGTGTGTGATACTGAGGGTGTGTGAGGGACTGTGTGATACTGAGGGAGTGTGTGATACTGAGGGAGTGTGAGGGAGTGTGCGATACTGAGGGTGTGTCTGATACTGAGGGAGTGTGAGGGAGTGTGCGATACTGAGGGAGTGTGAGATACTGAGGGATTGTGAGGGAGTGTGCGATACTGAGGGAGTGTGTGATATGGAGGGAATGTGAGGGAGTGTGCGATACTGAGGGAGTGTGAGATACTGAGGGAGTGTGAGGGAGTGCGTGATACTGAGGGAGTGTGTGATACTGATGGAGTGTGACGGAGTGTGAGATACTGAGTGAGTGTGAGATACTGAGGGTGTGTGAGATACTGAGGGAGTGTGAGATACTGAGGGAGTGTGAGGGAGTGTGCGATACTGAGGGAGTGTGCGATACTGAGGGAGTGTGAGATACTGAGGGAGTGTGTGATACAGAGGGAGTGTGTGATACTGAGGGAGTGTGTGAGACTGAGGGAGCGTGCGATACTGAGGGAGGGAGAGATACTGAGGGAGTGTGAGATACTGAGAGAGCGTGTGATACTCAGGGAGTGTGTGATACTGAGGGAGTATGCGATACTGAGGGACTGTGAGGGAGTGTGCGATACTGAGGGAGTGTGTGAAACTGAGGGAGTGTGTGATACTGAGGGAGTGTGTGATACTGAGGGAGTGTGAGGGAGTGTGCGATACTGAGGGAGTGTGTGATACTGAGGGACTGTGAGGGAGTGTGCGATACTGAGGGAGTATGAGGGAGTGTGTGAGGCTGAGTGAGTGTGAGGGAGTGTGTGATACTGAGGGAGTGTGAGGGAGTGTGAGGGAGTGTGCGATACTGAGGGAGTGTGTGATACTGAGGGAGTGTGAGATACTGAGGGAGTGTGAGAAACTGAGGGAGTGTGAGATACTGAGGGAGTGTGCAATACTGAGGGAGTGTGCGATACTGAGGGAGTGTGAGATACTGAGGGAGTGTGACTTACTGAGGGAGTGTGAGATACTGAGGGAGTGTGTGATACTGAGGGAGTGTGAGGGAGTATGCGATACTGAGGGAGTGTGCGATACTGAGGGAGTGTGAGATACTGAGGGAGTGGGAGATACTGAGGGATTGTGAGGGAGTGTGCGATACTGAGGGAGTGTGTGATACGGAGCGAGTGTGAGGGAGTGTGCGATACTGAGGGAGTGTGTGATAGTGAGGGAGTGTGAGGGAGTGTGCGATACTGAGGGAGTGTGTGATACGGAGGGAGTGTGAGGGAGTGTGCGATACTGAGGGAGTGTGACGGAGCGTGAGATACTGAGTGATTGTGAGATACTGAGGGAGTGTGAGGGAGTGTGCGATACTGAGGGAGTGTGCGATACTGAGGGAGTGTGAGGGAGTGTGCGATACTGAGGGAGTGTGTGATACTGAGGGAGTGTGAGGGAGTGTGCGATACTGAGGCAGTGTGTGATACTGAGGGAGTGTGAGGGAGTGTGTGATACTGAGGGAGTGTGTGATACTGAGGGAGTGTGAGATACTGAGGGACTGTGCGATACTGAGCGAGTGTGAAATACTGAGGGAGTGTGAGGGAGTGTGCGATACTAAGGGAGTGTTTGATACTGAGCGAGTGTGAGATACTGAGGGAGTGTGTGAGACTGAGGGAGTGTGATACTGAGGGAGTGTGAGATACTGAGGGAGTGAGAGATACAGAGGGAGTGTGAGATACTGAGGGAGTGTGAGGGAATGTGTGATACTGAGGGAGTGTGAGATACTGAGTGAGTGGGAGATACTGAGGGAGTGTGTGATACTCAGTGAGTGTGTGATACTGAGGGAGTATGCGATACTGAGGGAGTGTGCGATACTGAGGGAGTTTGTGAAACTGAAGGACTGTGAGGGAGTGTGTAATACTGAGGGAGTGTGTGATACTGAGGGAGTGTGTGATACTGAGGGAGTGTGAGGGAGTGTGTGACACTGAGGGAGTGTGAGGGAGTGTGCGATACTGAGGGAGTGTGTGATACTGAGGGACTGTGAGGGAGTGTGTGATACTGAGGGAGTGTGAGGGAGTGAGCAAGGCTGAGTGAGTGTGAGGGAGTGTGTGATACTGAGGGAGTGTGAGGGAGTGAGCAAGGCTGAGTGAGTGTGAGGGAGTGTGTGATACTGAGGGAGTGTGTGATACTGAGGGAGTATGAGATACTGAGGGAGTGTGTGATACTGAGGGAGTGTGAGATACTGAGGGAGTGTGAGATACTGACGGAGTGTGTGATACTGAGGGAGTGTTTGAGACTGAGGGAGTGTGTGATACTGAGGGAGTGTGAGATACTGAGGGAGTGTGAGATATTGAGGGAGTGTGAGATACTGAGGGGGTGTGAGGGAGTGTGCGATACTGAGCGAGTGTGAAATACTGAGGGAGTGTGAGGGAGTGTGCGATACTAAGGGAGTGTGTGATACTGAGCGAGTGTGAGATACTGAGGGAGTGTGTGAGACTGAGGGAGTGTGTGATACTGAGGGAGTGTGAGATACTGAGGGAGTGTGAGATACTGAGGGAGTGTGAGGGAGTGTGTGATACTGAGGGAGTGTGAGATACTGAGTGAGTGGGAGATACTGAGGGAGTGTGTGATACTCAGTGAGTGTGTGATACTGAGGGAGTATGCGATACTGAGGGAGTGTGCGATACTGAGGGAGTTTGTGAAACTGAAGGACTGTGAGGGAGTGTGTAATACTGAGGGAGTGTGTGATACTGAGGGAGTGTGAGGGAGGGTGCGATACTGAGGGAGTGTGTGAGACTGAGGGAGTGTGAGGGAGTGTGCGATACTGAGGGTGTGTGAGGGAGTGTGCGATACTGAGGGAGTGTGTGATACTGAGGGAGTGTGAGGGAGGTTGCGATACTGAGGGAGTGTGTGATACTGAGGGAGTGTGAGGGAGTGTGTGATACTGAGGGTGTGTGTGATACTGAGGGAGTGTGATACTGAGGGAGTGTGTGATACTGAGGGAGTGAGTGATACTGAGGGAGTGTGAGGGAGTGTGTGATACTGAGGGAGTGTGTGAGACTGAGGGAGTGTGAGGGAGTGTGCGATACTGAGGGTGTGTGTGATACTGAGGGAGTGTGAGGGAATGTAAGGGAGTGTGTGATACTGAAGAAGTGTGAGGGAGTGTGTGATACTGAGGGAGTGTGAGGGAGTGTGAGGTACTGAGGTAGTGTGAGGGAGTGTGAGATACTGAGGGAGTGTGAGGGAGTGTGAGATACTGATGTAGTCTGAGGGAGTGTGAGATACTGAGGGAGTGTGAGGGAGTGTGAGATACTGATGTAGTCTGAGGGAGTGTGAGATACTGAGGGAGTGTGAGATACTGAGGGAGTGTGAGGGAGTGTGCGATGCTGAGGAAGCGTGAGATTCCGAGGGAGTGTGAGATACTGAGGGAGTGTGATACTGAGGGTGTGTGAAATACTGAGGGAGTGTGAGATACTGAGTGAGTGTGATACTCAGGGATTGTGATACTGAGGGATTGTGAGCGAGTGTGCGAGGCTGAGGGATTGTGTGGGAGTGTGCGAGGCTGAGGGAGTATGTGATACTGAGGGAGTGTGAGATACTGAGCGCGTGTGAGATACTGAGGGAGTGTGTGATACTGAGGGAGTGTGTGATACTGAGCGAGTGTGAGATACTAAGGGAGTGTGTGATTCTGAGGTAGTGTAAGATACTGAGGGGGTGTGTGATACTGAGGGAGTGTGAGATACTGAGGGAGTGTGTGATACTGAGGGAGTGTGAGATACTTAGGGATTGTGTGATACTGAAGGAGTGTGAGATACTGAGGGAGTGTGTGATACTGAGGGATTGTGATACTGAGGGAGTGTGTGATACTGAGGGAGTGTGTGATACTGAGTGATTGTGATACTGAGGGAGTGTGTAATACTGAGGTTTTGTGAGGGAGTGTGCAATAATGAGGGAGTGTGAGATACTGAGTGTGAATACTGAGGGACTGTGAGGGAATGTGAGGGAGTGTGTGATACTGAGGGGGCTTGTGATACTGAGGGAGTGTGAAACTGAGGGATTGTGATACTGGGGGCGTGTGTGATACTGAGGGAGTGTGAGATACTGAGGGAGTGTGAGATACGAGAGAGTGTGAGATACTGAGGGAGTGTGAGATACTGAGGGAGTCTGAGATACTGAGGGAGTGTGATACTGAGGGAGCGTGAGATACTGAGGGTGTGTGATGGAGTGTGCGATGCTGAGGGAGTGTAGATACTGAGTGTGAGATACTGAGGGTCTGTGAGGGAGTGTGAGGGAGTGTGAGATACTGAGGGATAGTGTGATACTGAGGGATTGTGAGACACTGAGGGAGCGTGAGATACTGAGGGAGTGTGAGATTCTGAGGGAGTGTGAGATACTGAGGGAGTGTGAGGGAGTGTGCAATGCTGAGGTAGTGGAGATACTGAGTTTGAGATACTGAGGGAGTGTGAGGGAGTGTGCGATACTGAGGAAGTGTGTAATACTGAGGGAGCGTGAGGGAGTGTGCGATACTGAGGTAGTGTGGGATACTGAGTTTGAGATACTGAGGGATTGCGAGGGAGTGTGAGGGAGTGTGAGATACTGAGGGAGTGTGTGATACTGAGGGAGTGTGTGATATGAGGGATTGTGAGGGAGTGTGAGGGAGTGTGGGGGAGTGTGAGATACTGAGTGAGTGTGAGATACTGAGTGAGTGTGAGATACTGAGGGAGTGTGAGATACTGAGTGAGTGTATGATACTGAGTGAGTGTGATACTGATGGATTGTGATACTGAGGGAGTGTGTAATACTGAGGGAGTGTGAGATACAGAGTTTGAGATACTGAGGGACTATGAGGGAGTGTGAGGGAGTGTTAGATACAGAGGGAGTGTTTGATACTGAGGGAGTGTGTGATACTGAGGGACTGTGAGGGAGTGTAAGGGAGTGTGAGGGAGTGTGGGGGAGCATGAGATACTGAGTGAGTGTGAGATACTGAGTGAGTGTGAGATACTGAGGGAGTGTGCGATACTGAGTTAGTGTGAGATACTGAGGGAGTGTGAGATACTGAGTGAGTGTATGATAGTGAGTGAGTGTGATACTGAAGGATTGTGATACTGAGGGAGTCTGTAATACTGAGTGAGTGTGAGGGAGTGTGCGATACTGAGGGAGTGTGAGATACTGAGTTTGAGATACTGAGGGACAGTAAGGGAGTGTGAGGGAGTTTTAGATACTGAGGGAGTGTGTGATACAGAGGGAGTGTGTGATACTGAGGGAGTGTTTGATGCTGAGGGGGGTGTGAGGGAGTGTGTGATACTGAGGGAGTGTGTGATACTGAGGGAGTGTGAGATACTGAGGGAGTGTGTGATACTGAGGGAGTGTGAGATACTGAGGGAGTGTGAAATACTGAGGGAGTGTGTGATTCTGAGGGAGTGTGTTATACTGAGGGAGTGCGTGGGAGTGTGTGATACTGAGGGAGTGTGAGATACTGAGAGAGTGTGAGGGAGTGTGTGATACTGAGGGAGTGTGTGATACTGAGGGAGTGTGTGATACTGAGGGAGTGTGAGATACTGAGGGAGTGTGCGATACTGACGGAGTGTAAGACACTGAAGGAGTGTGCGATACTGACAGAGTGTGAGACACTGAGGGAGCGTGAGATACTGAGGGAGTGTGATGGAGTGTGTGATACTGATGGAGTGTGCGATACTGAGTGTGAGATACTGAGTGAGTGTGAGATACTGAGGGAGTGTGCGATACTGAGGGAGTGTGATACTGAGGGTGTGTGAAATACTGAGGGAGTGTGAGATACTGAGTGAGTGTGATACTCAGGGATTGTGATACTGAGGGATTGTGAGCGAGTGTGCGAGGCTGAGGGATTGTGTGGGAGTGCGCGAGGCTGAGGGAGTATGTGATACTGAGGGAGTGTGAGATACTGAGCGCGTGTGAGATACTGAGGGAGTGTGTTATACTGAGGGAGTGTGTGATACTGAGGGAGTGTGAGATACTAAGGGAGTGTGTGATTCTGAGGGAGTGTAAGATACTGAGGGGGTGTGTGATACTGAGGGAGTGTGAGATACTGAGGGAGTGTGTGATACTGAGGGAGTGTGAGATACTTAGGGATTGTGTGATACTGAAGGAGTGTGAGGTACTGAAGGAGTGTGTGATACTGAGGGATTGTGATACTGAGGGAGTGTGTGATACTGAGGGAGTGTGTGATACTGAGTGATTGTGATACTGAGGGAGTGTGTAATACTGAGGGTTTGTGAGGGAGTGTGCAATAATGAGGGAGTGTGAGATACTGAGTGTGAATACTGAGGGACTGTGAGGGAGTGTGAGGGAGTGTGTGATACTGAGGGGGCTTGTGATACTGAGGGAGTGTGAAACTGAGGGATTGTGATACTGGGGGCGTGTGTGATACTGAGGGAGTGTGAGATACTGAGGTAGTGTGAGATACTGAGGGAGTATGTGATACTGAGGGACTGTGAGATACTGGGGGAGTCTGAGATACTGAGGGAGTGTGATACTGAGGGAGCGTGAGATACTGAGGGTGTGTGATGGAGTGTGCGATGCTGAGGGAGTGTAGATACTGAGTGTGAGATACTGAGGGTCTGTGAGGGAGTGTGAGGGAGTGTGAGATACTGAGGGATAGTGTGATACTGAGGGATTGTGAGACACTGAGGGAGCGTGAGATACTGAGTGAGTGTGAGATACTGAGGGAGTGTGAGATTCTGAGGGAGTGTGAGATACTGAGAGAGTGAAGGGAGTGTGAGATACTGAGGGAGTGTGAGGGAGTGTGCAATGCTGAGGTAGTGGAGATACTGAGTTTGAGATACTGAGGGAGTGTGAGGGAGTGTGCGATACTGAGGGAGTGTGTAATACTGAGGGAGCGTGAGGGAGTGTGCGATACTGAGGTAGTGTGAGATACTGAGTTTGAGATACTGAGGGATTGCGAGGGAGTGTGAGGGAGTGTGAGATACTGAGGGAGTGTGTGATACTGAGGGAGTGTGTGATACTGAGGGACTGTGAGGGAGTGTGAGGGAGTGTGGGGGAGTGTGAGATACTGAGTGAGTGTGAGATACTGAGTGAGTGTGAGATACTGAGGGAGTGTGAGATACTGAGTGAGTGTATGATACTGAGTGAGTGTGATACTGATGGATTGTGATACTGAGGGAGTGTGTAATACTGAGGGAGTGTGAGATACAGAGTTTGAGATACTGAGGGACTATGAGGGAGTGTGAGGGAGTGTTAGATACAGAGGGAGTGTTTGATACTGAGGGAGTGTGTGATACTGAGGGACTGTGAGGGAGTGTGAGGGAGTGTGAGGGAGTGTGGGGGAGCATGAGATACTGAGTGAGTGTGAGATACTGAGTGAGTGTGAGATACTGAGGGAGTGTGCGATACTGAGTTAGTGTGAGATACTGAGGGAGTGTGAGATACTGAGTGAGTGTATGATAGTGAGTGAGTGTGATACTGAAGGATTGTGATACTGAGGGAGTGTGTAATACTGAGTGAGTGTGAGGGAGTGTGCGATACTGAGGGAGTGTGAGATACTGAGTTTGAGATACTGAGGGACAGTAAGGGAGTGTGAGGGAGTTTTAGATACTGAGGGAGTGTGTGATACAGAGGGAGTGTGTGATACTGAGGGAGTGTTTGATGCTGAGGGGGGTGTGAGGGAGTGTGTGATACTGAGGGAGTGTGTGATACTGAGGGAGTGTGAGATACTGAGGGAGTGTGTGATACTGAGGGAGTGTGAGATACTGAGGGAGTGTGAAATACTGAGGGAGTGTGTGATTCTGAGGGAGTGTGTTATACTGAGGGAGTGCGTGGGAGTGTGTGATACTGAGGGAGTGTGAGATACTGAGGGAGTGTGATGGAGTGTGTGATACTGATGGAGTGTGCGATACTGAGTGTGAGATACTGAGTGAGTGTGAGATACTGAGGGAGTGTGCGATACTGAGGGAGTGTGCGATACTGAGGGAGTGTGAGATACTGAGGGAGTGTGAGATACTGAGGGAGTGTGCAATACTGAGGGAGTGTGTGATACTGAGTGAGTGTGATACTGAGGGATTGTAATACTGAGGGAGTGTGTAATACTGAGGGAGTCTGAGGGAGTGTGCGATACTGAGGGAGTGTGAGATACTGAGTGTGAGATACTGAGGTATTGCAAGGGAGTGTGAGGGAGTGTGAGGGAGTGTGAGGGAGTGTGAGGGAGTGTGGGGGAGCATGAGATACTGAGTGAGTGTGAGATACTGAGTGTGAGATACTGAGGTATTGCAAGGGAGTGTGAGGGAGTGTGAGGGAGTGTGAGGGAGTGTGAGGGAGTGTGGGGGAGCATGAGATACTGAGTGAGTGTGAGATACTGAGTGAGTGTGAGATACTGAGGGAGTGTGCGATACTGAGTTAGTGTGAGATACTGAGGGAGTGTATGATACTGATGGATTGTGATACTGAGGGAGTGTGTAATACTGAGTGAGTGTGAGGGAGTGTGCGATACTGAGGGAGTGCGAGATACTGAGTTTGAGATACTGAGGGACTGTAAGGGAGTGTGAGGGAGTGTTAGATACTGAGGGAGTGTGTGATACTGAGGGAGTGTGAGATACTGAGGGAGTGTGTGATACTGAGGGTGTGTGTGATACTGAGGGAGTGTGCGATACTGACGGAGTGTGAGACACTGAAGGAGTGTGCGATACTGACTTACTGTGAGATACTGAGGGAGTGTGATGGAGTGTGCGATGCTGAGCGAGTGTAGATACTGAGTGTGAGAGACTGAGGGTCTGTGAGGGAGTGTGATGGAGAGTGAGATACTGAGGGATTGTGAGACACTGAGGGAGCGTGAGATACTGAGGGAGTGTGATGGAGTGTGCGATGCTGAGGGAGTGTAGATACTGAGTGTGAGATACTGAGGGACTGTGAGGGAGAGTGAGGGAGTGTGAGATACTGAGGGAGTGTGAGATTCTGAGGGAGTGTGAGATACTGAGGGAGTGTGAGGGAGTGTGCAATGCTGAGGTAGTGTGAGATACTGAGTGTGAGATACTGAGGGATTTCGAGGGAGTGTGAGGGAGTGTGAGGGAGTGTGAGATACTGAGCGAGTGTGTGATACTGAGGGAGTGTGTGATACTGAGGGACTGTGAGGGAGTGTGAGGGAGTGTGGGGGAGTGTGAGATACTGAGTGAGTGTGAGATACTGAGGGAGTGTGAGATACTGAGGGAGTGTGAGATACTGAGTGAGTGTATGATACTGAGTGAGTGTGATACTGATGGATTGTGATACTGAGGGAGTGTGTAATACTGAGGGAGTGTGAGATACTGAGTTTGAGATACTGAGGGACTGTGAGGGCGTGTGAGGGAGTGTTAGATACTGAGGGAGTGTGTGATACTAAGGGAGTGTGAGATACTGAGGGAGTGTGTGATACAGAGTGAGTGTGTGATACTGAGGGAGTGTTTGATGCTGAGGGAGTGTGAGGGAGTGTGTGATACTGAGGGAGTGTGTGATACTAAGGGAGTGTGAGATACTGAGGGAGTGTGTGATACTGAGGGAGTGTGAGATACTGAGGGAGTGTGAAATACTGAGGGAGTGTGTGATTCTGAGGGTGTGTGTGATACTGAGGGAATGTGTGGAAGTGTGTGATACTGAGGGAGTGTGAGATACTGAGGGAGTCTGTGATACTGAGGGAGTGTGAGGGAGTGTGTGATACTGAGGGAGTGTGTGATACTGAGGGAGTGTGAGATTCTGAGGGAGTGTGTGATACTGAGGAAGTGTGAGATACTGAGGGAGTGTGAGATACTGAGGGAGTGTGTGATTCTGAGGGAGTGTGAGATACTGAGGGAGTGTTAGATACTGAGGGAGTGTGTGATACAGAGGGAGTGTGTGATACTGAGGGAGTGTTTGATACTGAGGGAGTGTGAGGGAGTGTGTGATACTGAGGGAGTGTGTGATACTGAGGGAGTGTGAGATACTGAGGGAGTGTGTGATACTGAGGGAGTGTGAGATACTGAGGGAGTGTGAAATACTGAGGGAGTGTGTGATTCTGATGGAGTGTGTTATACTGAGGGAGTGTGTGGGAGTGTGTGATACTGAGGGAGTGTGAGATACTGAGAGAGTGTGAGGGATTGTGTGATACTAAGGGAGTGTGAGATACTGAGGGAGTGTGCGATACTGACGGAGTGTAAGACACTGAAGGAGTGTGCGATACTGAGGGAGTGTGTGATACAGAGGGTGTGTGTAATACTGAGGGAGTGTTTGATGCTGAGGGAGTGTGAGGGAGTGTGTGATACTGAGGGAGTGTGTGATACTGAGGGAGTGTGATATACTGAGGGAGTGTGTGATACTGAGGGAGTGTGAGATACTGAGGGAGTCTGTGATACTGAGGGAGTGTGTGATACTGAGTGAGTGTGAGGGAGTGTGCGATACTGAGGGAGTGTGTGATACTGAGTGAGTGTGATACTGAGGGATTGTAATACTGAGGGAGTGTGTAATACTGAGGGAGTCTGAGGGAGTGTGCGATACTGAGGGAGTGTGAGATACTGAGTGTGAGATACTGAGGTATTGCAAGGGAGTGTGAGGGAGTGTGAGATACTGAGGGTGTGTGTGATACTGAGGGAGTGTGAGATACTGAGGGAGTGTGAAATACTGAGGGAGTGTGTGATTCTGAGGGAGTGTGTTATACTGAGGGAGTGTGTGGGAGTGTGTGATACTGAGGGAGTGTGAGATACTGAGAGAGTGTGAGGGAGTGTCTGATACTGAGGGAGTGTGTGATACTGAGGGAGTGTGTGATACTGAGGGAGTGTGAGATACTGAGGGAGTGTGTGATACTGAGGGAGTGTGAGATACTGAGGGAGTGTGCGATACTGACGGAGTGTAAGGCACTGAAGGAGTGTGCGATACTGACAGAGTGTGAGACACTGAGGGAGCGTGAGATACTGAGGGAGTGTGATGGAGTGTGTGATACTGAGGGAGTGTGCGATAATGAGGGAGTGCACAATACTGAGTGTGAGATACTGAGTGAGTGTGAGATACTGAGGGAGTGTGCGATACTGAGGGAGTGTGCGATACTGAGGGAGTGTGAGATACTGAGGGAGTGTGAGATACTGAGTGAGTGTATGATACTGATGCATTGTGATACTGAGGGAGTGTGTAATACTGAGTGAGTGTGAGGGAGTGTGCGATACTGAGGGAGTGTGTGATACTGAGTGAGTGTGAGATTCTGAGGGAGTGTGTGATACTGAGGAAGTGTGAGATACTGAGGGAGTGTGAGATACTGAGGGAGTGTGTGATACTGAGTGAGTGTGATACTGAGGGATTGTAATACTGAGGGAGTGTGTAATACTGAGGGAGTCTGAGGGAGTGTGCGATACTGAGGGAGTGTGAGATACTGAGTGTGAGATACTGAGGTATTGCAAGGGAGTGTGAGGGAGTGTGAGATACTGAGGGTGTGTGTGATACTGAGGGAGTGTGAGATACTGAGGGAGTGTGAAATACTGAGGGAGTGTGTGATTCTGAGGGAGTGTGTTATACTGAGGGAGTGTGTGGGAGTGTGTGATACTGAGGGAGTGTGAGATACTGAGAGAGTGTGAGGGAGTGTCTGATACTGAGGGAGTGTGTGATACTGAGGGAGTGTGTGATACTGAGGGAGTGTGAGATACTGAGGGAGTGTGTGATACTGAGGGAGTGTGAGATACTGAGGGAGTGTGCGATACTGACGGAGTGTAAGGCACTGAAGGAGTGTGCGATACTGACAGAGTGTGAGACACTGAGGGAGCGTGAGATACTGAGGGAGTGTGATGGAGTGTGTGATACTGAGGGAGTGTGCGATAATGAGGGAGTGCACAATACTGAGTGTGAGATACTGAGTGAGTGTGAGATACTGAGGGAGTGTGCGATACTGAGGGAGTGTGCGATACTGAGGGAGTGTGAGATACTGAGGGAGTGTGAGATACTGAGTGAGTGTATGATACTGATGCATTGTGATACTGAGGGAGTGTGTAATACTGAGTGAGTGTGAGGGAGTGTGCGATACTGAGGGAGTGTGTGATACTGAGTGAGTGTGAGATTCTGAGGGAGTGTGTGATACTGAGGAAGTGTGAGATACTGAGGGAGTGTGAGATACTGAGGGAGTGTGTGATTCTGAGGGAGTGTGAGATACTGAGGGAGTGTTAGATACTGAGGGAGTGTGTGATACAGAGGGAGTGTGTGATACTGAGGGAGTGTGTGATACTGAGGGAGTGTGAGATACTGAGGGAGTGTGCGATACTGACGGAGTGTAAGACACTGAAGGAGTGTGCGATACTGAGGGAGTGTGTGATACAGAGGGTGTGTGTAATACTGAGGGAGTGTTTGATGCTGAGGGAGTGTGAGGGAGTGTGTGATACTGAGGGAGTGTGTGATACTGAGGGAGTGTGTGATACTGAGGGAGTGTGAGATTCTGAGGGAGTGTGTGATACTGAGGAAGTGTGAGATACTGAGGGAGTGTGAGATACTGAGGGAGTGTGTGATTCTGAGGGAGTGTGAGATACTGAGGGAGTGTTAGATACTGAGGGAGTGTGTGATAAAGAGGGAGTGTGTGATACTGAGGGAGTGTTTGATGCTGAGGGAGTGTGAGGGAGTGTGTGATACTGAGGGAGTGTGTGATACTGAGGGAGTGTGAGATACTGAGGGAGTGTGTGATACTGAGGGAGTGTGAGATACTGAGGGAATGTGAAATACTGAGGGAGTGTGTGATTCTGAGGGAGTGTGTTATACTGAGGGAGTGTGTGGGAGTGTGTGATACTGAGGGAGTGTGAGATACTGAGAGAGTGTGAGGGAGTGTCTGATACTGAGGGAGTGTGTGATACTGAGGGAGTGTGTGATACTGAGGGAGTGTGAGATACTGAGGGAGTGTGCGATACTGACGGAGTGTAAGGCACTGAAGGAGTGTGCGATACTGACAGAGTGTGAGACACTGAGGGAGCGTGAGATACTGAGGGAGTGTGATGGAGTGTGTGATACTGAGGGAGTGTGCGATAATGAGGGAGTGCACAATACTGAGTGTGAGATACTGAGTGAGTGTGAGATACTGAGGGAGTGTGCGATACTGAGGGAGTGTGCGATACTGAGGGAGTGTGAGATACTGAGGGAGTGTGAGATACTGAGTGAGTGTATGATACTGATGGATTGTGATACTGAGGGAGTGTGTAATACTGAGTGAGTGTGAGGGAGTGTGCGATACTGAGGGAGTGTGTGATACTGAGTGAGTGTGATACTGAGGGATTGTAATACTGAGGGAGTGTGTAATACTGAGGGAGTCTGAGGGAGTGTGCGATACTGAGGGAGTGTGAGATACTGAGTGTGAGATACTGAGGTATTGCAAGGGAGTGTGAGGGAGTGTGAGGGAGTGTGAGGGAGTGTGAGATACTGAGGGTGTGTGTGATACTGAGGGAGTGTGAGATACTGAGGGAGTGTGAAATACTGAGGGAGTGTGTGATTCTGAGGGAGTGTGTTATACTGAGGGAGTGTGTGGGAGTGTGTGATACTGAGGGAGTGTGAGATACTGAGAGAGTGTGAGGGAGTGTCTGATACTGAGGGAGTGTGTGATACTGAGGGAGTGTGTGATACTGAGGGAGTGTGAGATACTGAGGGAGTGTGTGATACTGAGGGAGTGTGAGATACTGAGGGAGTGTGCGATACTGACGGAGTGTAAGGCACTGAAGGAGTGTGCGATACTGACAGAGTGTGAGACACTGAGGGAGCGTGAGATACTGAGGGAGTGTGATGGAGTGTGTGATACTGAGGGAGTGTGCGATAATGAGGGAGTGCACAATACTGAGTGTGAGATACTGAGTGAGTGTGAGATACTGAGGGAGTGTGCGATACTGAGGGAGTGTGCGATACTGAGGGAGTGTGAGATACTGAGGGAGTGTGAGATACTGAGTGAGTGTATGATACTGATGCATTGTGATACTGAGGGAGTGTGTAATACTGAGTGAGTGTGAGGGAGTGTGCGATACTGAGGGAGTGTGTGATACTGAGTGAGTGTGATACTGAGGGATTGTAATACTGAGGGAGTGTGTAATACTGAGGGAGTCTGAGGGAGTGTGCGATACTGAGGGAGTGTGAGATACTGAGTGTGAGATACTGAGGTATTGCAAGGGAGTGTGAGGGAGTGTGAGGGAGTGTGAGGGAGTGTGAGATACTGAGGGTGTGTGTGATACTGAGGGAGTGTGAGATACTGAGGGAGTGTGAAATACTGAGGGAGTGTGTGATTCTGAGGGAGTGTGTTATACTGAGGGAGGGTGAGATACTGAGAGAGTGTGAGGGAGTGTGTGATACTGAGGGAGTGTGTGATACTGAGGGTGTGTGTGATACTGAGGGAGTGTGCGATACTGACGGAGTGTGAGACACTGAAGGAGTGTACGATACTGACTTACTGTGAGACACTGAGGGAGCGTGAGATACTGAGGGAGTGTGATGGAGTGTGCGATGCTGAGCGAGTGTAGATACTGAGTGTGAGATACTGAGGGTCTGTGAGGGAGTGTGAGGGAGTGTGAGATACTGAGGGATTGTGAGACACTGAGGGAGCGTGAGATACTGAGGGAGTGTGATGGAGTGTGTGATGCTGAGGGAGTGTAGATACTGAGTGTGAGATACTGAGGGACTGTGAGGGAGAGTGAGGGAGTGTGAGATACTGAGGGAGTGTGAGATTCTGAGGGAGTGTGAGATACTGAGGGAGTGTGAGGGAGTGTGCAATGCTGAGGTAGTGTGAGATACTGAGTGTGAGATACTGAGGGATTGCGAGGGAGTGTGAGGGAGTGTGAGGGAGTGTGAGATACTGAGCGAGTGTGTGATACTGAGGGAGTGTGTAATACTGAGGGAGTGTGATGGAGTGTGCGATACTGAGGGAGTGTGAGATACTGAGTGTGAGATAATGAGGAATTGCGAGGGAGTGTGAAGGAGTGTGAGGGAGTGTGAGATACTGAGCGAGTGTGTGATACTGAGGGAGTGTGTGATACTGAGGGACTGTGAGGGAGTGTGAGGGAGTGTGGTGGAGTGTGAGATACTGAGTGAGTGTGAGATACTGAGGGAGTGTGAGATACTGAGGGAGTGTGAGATACTGAGTGAGTGTATGATACTGAGTGAGTGTGATACTGATGGATTGTGATACTGAGGGAGTGTGTAATACTGAGGGAGTGTGAGATACTGAGTTTGAGATACTGAGGGACTGTGAGGGCGTGTGAGGGAGTGTTAGATACTGAGGGAGTGTGTGATACAGAGTGAGTGTGTGATACTGAGGGAGTGTTTGATGCTGAGGGAGTGTGAGGGAGTGTGTGATACTGAGGGAGTGTGTGATACTAAGGGAGTGTGTGATACTGAGGGAGTGTGTGATACTGAGGGAGTGTGAGATACTGAGGGAGTGTGAAATACTGAGGGAGTGTGTGATTCTGAGGGTGTGTGTGATACTGAGGGAATGTGTGGAAGTGTGTGATACTGAGGGAGTGTGAGATACTGAGGGAGTCTGTGATACTGAGGGAGTGTGAGGGAGTGTGTGATACTGAGGGAGTGTGTGATACTGAGGGAGTGTGAGATTCTGAGGGAGTGTGTGATATTGAGGAAGTGTGAGATACTGAGGGAGTGTGAGATACTGAGGGAGTGTGTGATTCTGAGGGAGTGTGAGATACTGAGGGAGTGTGTGATACTGAGGGAGTGTGTGATACTGAGGGAGTGTGAGATTCTGAGGGAGTGTGTGATACTGAGGAAGTATGAGATACTGAGGGAGTGTGAGATACTGAGGGAGTGTGTGATTCCGAGGGACTGTGAGATACTGAGGGAGTTTGAGATACTGAGGGATTGTGAGATACTGAGGGAGTGTGTGATACTGAGGGAGTGTGTGATACTGAGGGAGTGTGAGGGAGTGTGTGATACTGAGGGAGTGTGTGATACTGAGGGAGTGTGAGGGAGTGTGTGATACTGAGGGAGTGTGTGATACTGAGGAAGTGTGAGATACTGAGGGAGTGTGTGATACTGAGGGAGTGTGGTATTCTGAGGGAGTGTGTGATACTGAGGGAGTGTGTGATATGAGGGAGTGTGAGATACTGAGGGAGTGTGTGATACTGAGGGAGTGTGAGATACTGAGGAAGTGTGAGATACTGAGGGAGTGAGTGATACTGAGGGAGTGTGTGATACTGAGGGAGTGTGAGATACTGAGGGTGTGTGAGATACTGAGGGAGTGTGAGATACTGAGGGAGTGTGCAATACTGACGGAGTGTGAGACACTGAGGGAGCGTGAGATACTGAGGGAGTGTGATGGAGTGTGCGATGCTGAGGGTGTGTAGATACTGAGTGTGAGATACTGAGGGTCTGTGAGGGAGTGTGAGGGAGTGTGAGATACTGAAGAAGTGTGTGATACTGAGGGATTGTGAGACACTGAGGGAGCGTGAGATACTGAGGGAGTGTGATGGAGTGTGCGGTGCTGAGGGAGTGTAGATACTGAGTGTGAGATACTGAGGGACTGTGAGGGAGTGTGAGGGAGTGTGAGATACTGAGGGAGTGTGAGGGAGTGTGCAATGCTGAGGTAGTGTGAGATACTGAGTGTGAGATACTGAGGGATTGCGAGGGAGTGTGAGGGAGTGTGAGGGAGTGTGAGATACTGAGGGAGTGTGTGATACTGAGGGAGTGTGTAATACTGAGGGAGTGTGAGGGAGTGTGCGATACTGAGGGAGTGTGAGATACTGAGTGTGAGATACTGAGGGATTGCGAGGGAGTGTGAGGGAGTGTGAGGGAGTGTGAGATACTGAGGGAGTGTGTGACACTGAGCGAGTGTGAGGGAGTGTGCGATACTGAGGGAGTGTGAGATACTGAGTGTGAGATACTGAGGGATTGCGAGGGAGTGTGAGGGAGTGTGAGGGAGTGTGAGATACTGAGGGAGTGTGTGATACTGAGGGAGTGTGTGATACTGAGGGAGTGTGTGATACTGAGGGAGTGTGTGATAGGGGTGGGGTGTAGAGAATGATTTCGGAGCTGGTTTGGTGATGTGGGTGGGGTATGGGGAGTGATTTTGTTCTTCTCTGATGGGCTGGTTATTTCTTGTCTTTTGTTGTTAATTTGAAATTTAAAATAAAAAGCAACTGATGGAAGTAAAGTCACCATGAGGAGACAATGGGGGAGTGATGATGAATAATATTTGTGAATTATATTCATACTTTCCTGTCCAATACAATACTGTGAGAAACACATACCAACAATCCTACATCCTTTTGTGACTCAGAGCCACACAGCGGGGCTTGGTGACAGTGACTTCTGGACTAGATCATAGAATTAACAGCTCAGAAGGAGGCCATTCAGCCCATTGTGCCTGTGCCGGCTCTTTGAAAGATCTCTCCAATTAGCCCCACTCCCCTGCTCTTCCTCCATGGCCCTGTACATTTTTCCCTTCAAGTTTTTATCCAATTCCCTTTTGAAAGTTATTATTGAATCTGCTTTCACCGCCCTTTCAGGCAGCACGTTCCAGATCACAACAACTCGCTGTGTAAAGCAATCTCTCCTCATCTCCCCTCTGGTTCTTTTGTCAATTACCTTAAATCTGTGTCCTCTGTTTACCGACCCTCCTGCCACTGGAAGCAATTCCTCCTTATTTACTCTATCAAAACCCTTCAAGATTTTGAACGCCTCCATCAAATCTCCCTTTAACCTTCTCTGCTCTGAGGAGAACAATCCCAGCTTCTCCAGTCTCTCCACATAACTGACTAAACAGTTTTCAGCTACATGTCAGTGACAGAATGACATATGGCTCCCAGCAGGGTGTGTGGCTAATTGGGAGAGAGACAGAGTTCACCTCTGAACCTCTGGATTTCCTGTCTCACGTGTGCAGGGAGAGGTTGGGTCAAGCATTTCAATACTGCAGCAGACAGAGCAGTGAGCCCGAGCTTGTCACACAGCTCTGTGCAAACAGACCCTCGAACGCAGGAACAGCCATCCGTCAGTCAAACCTCTCGCGCTCGGTGAAACCACCACCCCTCCCCCCCACCCCCCAACCTTCCCACCTCCGCCCCAGAGATTTTCTCCACTTTGCTCTCTGATTGATGCTGAATTTCTAAGCTCCAGTCATATCCTGGTAACCAGGTCTCAGTGTAGCAAGGAATGTTCCGGAATCATCGTCACGCTTGTGCTTTTTATAAACTAGGTTAGGCCCCAGCTGGAGTATTGTGTCCAATTCTGGGCACCACACTTTAGGAAGGATGTCAGGGCCTTGGGGAGGGTGCAGAGGAGATTTACCAGAACGATTCCAGGGATGAGGGACTTCAGTTCTGTGGCGAGACTGGAGAAACTGGGGTTGCTCTCTTTAGAGCAGAGAAGGCTAAAGGGAGATCTGATAAAGGTGTTCTAAATCATGAACAGTTTTGATAGAGTAAATAAGGAGAAACTGTTTCCACTGGCAGGAGGTAACCAGAGGACACAGATTTAAGATAATTGACAAAAGAACTAGAGGGAAGATTAAGAGAAAAAATTTCACGCAGTGAGTTGTTGTGATCTGGAATGCGCTGCCTGAAAGGGCGGTGGAAGCAGATTCAATAGTAACTTTCAAAAGGGAAATTGGATAAATACTTGATGGGGAAAGTTTTGCAGGGCTATGAGGAAAGAGCGGGGCAGTGGGACTAAGTCAATAGCTCTTTTAAAGAGCCAGCACGGGTACGATGGGCCGAATGGTATCCTTCTGTGCTGTATCATTCTATCATTCTATAAAACTGCAAACTGTTTCTCCCTCAGCCAATCTCTACATTCATTCACCAGGTTCCAGGGAGTGCAGAGGTTTACCACACACACTGTGTGTCAGTGGACCGGTTGAGGTGTGTCTGGGAGCTGAGTGGGTTCACTGGGAATTGGGAGGAAAGGTATCCCGGAATTTCCCTTTTCAATTCTGTCGCTCTGCTGTTCCTTGCTCACGGCTCCACAGACACCATTGTGTGAATTTTCCGATTGAGTGATTTTAATGGTGGCTGGTTACTGCGGCACTAAACTGACACCGACTGCACAACATGGTCCTCCAGCGTCTCGCTCCAGTGGCTCATTACAGACGTGCCGACTAGGGTTTGTAGGATATTGAACCATGGGGAGCATCACAGCCAAATAGAGGTCACTGAAAGAGGAAATCCAGTTCACTGATTACTTTCCCGCCCCATCCCTGGGGGTCCCGAGGGCGAGTCGATAGCTCCCTCACCTTTACAATGGCCGAGATCAGTACAGGCTGCTGATCCACGCCAGGATATCCCTGGTCACTCTGAAGGGTATTAAAAGAGCGTGGATGGATGGTTCTAAATTGCAGCAACAAAGCTGTGGCACTCACTGAATTCAAATATTCAAAAATGTTCTGAAACTCGGTAAGAAAAGTATTAGCTCTCATTTCAGAATACAGTAATGAGAATACCTTGTGGTGCGCAGCACTGTGATGGGGACTGGTACTCAGTACGAGACGCAGTAGCAGGGGCGCTAACCTTCAGTATGGAATCACAGCAATGAGTCCAAAGGAGGGAGGCCGCTCAGTCCATCTAGCTCGCCCTTCCCTAGAAACCTACAATCCCCCCAGTCACAGTGTCTGACTGACACTTAAGTGGTTCCAATGATTGCAGTTTTTGCCTCCACTCCCCCCCACCTAGAGCTCATTCTAGGTTTGATCAGCATGCATGAAGAAGATCTTGCCTTTGATATTTAACAACATCAATAAACAAATGATCTGGTCATTATCACATTGCTGTTTGTGGGAGCTTGCTGTGCGCAAATTGGCTGCCGTGTTTCCTACATTACAACAGTGACTACACTTCAAAAGTTCTTCCTCCCTACCTTCCTTCCTTCCTTCCTTCCTTCCTTCCTCCCCCCTTTCTTTCTTTCTTTCCCAGTCTGTGACTGTGTCCCTTGCCCTCCCTTATTTGACTGGAAGTAGCGCTGGAAAATCTTTGTGTTCAGTAATTTGGAAAATGACATTTTCAGTCCCTGCCTCGCGCGTTGAAAGATAAAGAGATGCAATACTCGTGATGCTGAGCTCCAGGAGATGGTGGGATTAGAATCTAATTTTAAACAGTCACCCTCCCAGGTAGGGTTGGTCTGTGCGTTTGGGGGCGGGCTCAGCCTCGCCATTACGACCAGACACACACACTGTCGATACTAGCAGCTCACTCCGGCCATGATAACAAGTCGCAGCACCAGGATTGGGAGAGCAAGAGCAAGTTTTCAGTAAAGAGCAAGCTCGCTCACCATCAGCAGTGACTACAGAGCCCAGGCCGAGCACAATGTCCCATTCTTTTCACTCAGTTTCACATTTCATTCATTTAGAACACTGAAAACTGATCTCTATCGCAGGGACTGAGCAATCAGAACCGTTTAGGAATTCAGCACCTTTAATGATCAAATACAATTCAAGCCCTCAAACCTGAAAGGATTTCTACCCTGACTGTGAAGGGTCCTGTTTATTTTCATACTGCTTTCTGTCACATGCTATACAGCTCACAGTCCCCAACACCACATCACATTTAATCATTCCCGTCTGCTTATTGTCATCAGGCCAGTGTGATGTTACTAAGTTTCTGGGTGAAACTGAAATTATGGTAAATTCCAAACAAAACAGCATCAGCTGAAGAAATAGTATGGAATCCCGGACTTTCATTTTTTGTGAATTTGACATTTCCATAAACTGTGGGATCTTACCACAAGGGACCAAAGCCCATTCCCACTTCAAGTACTAGACATTCCTAGATCAGGTATACACAGGTTAGATACAGAGTAAAGCTCCCTCTACACTGTCTCATCAAACACTCTCAGGGCAGGTACAGCACGGGTTAGATACAGAGTAAAGCTCCCTCTACACTGTCCTATCAAACACGATGCGGAGATGCCGGTGTTGGACTGGGGTGGACAAAATTGAGAGGTCGCACAACACCAGGTTATAGTCCAACAGTTTTATTTGAAATCACAAGCTTTCGGAGCTATCGATCGCCCCTTCCTCAGGTGAAGTAGTAAAGAAATACAGACTCGACAAAGCATATATAGATAGAGAACAATGCATGTGTACCTTACAATTGCAGACAACTAAATTAAATCATCCTGACTATCTGCCGAGGTGTGATAAAGTTAATCAGGTCAGCCAGGAAGGTACCACATCAAAGACATAGCAAGATACAACTGAGACAATGAGCTGGAGTCGCAGGGGGTCTAACATGTCAAAAGCTGCCGTCTGTATGTAAAACGATAAGCTGTAAAAAAGCTTATCGCTTTACATACAGATGGCAGCTTTTGACACGTTAGACCCCCTGCGACTCCACCTCATTGTCTCAGTTGTATCTTGCTATGTCTTTGATGTGGTACCTTCCTGGCTGACCTGATTAACTTTATCACACCTCGGCAGATAGTCAGGACGATTTAATTTAGTTGTCTGCAATTGTAAGGTACACATGCATTGTTCTCTATCTATATATGCTTTGTTGAGTCTGTATTTCTTTACTACTTCACCTGAGGAAGGGGCGATCGATAGCTCCGAAAGCTTGTGATTTCAAATAAAACTGTTGGACTATAACCTGGTGTTGTGCGACCTCTCAATTCTATCAAACACTCCCAGGGCAGGTACAGCTCGGGTTAGATAGAGAGTAAAGCTCCCTCTACACTGTCCCATCAAACACTCCCAGGGCAGGTACAGCACGGGTTAGATACAGAGTAAAGTTCCCTCTACACTGTCCCATCAAACACTCCCAGGGCAGGTACAGCACGGGTTAGATACAGAGTAAAGCTCCCTCTACACTGTCCCATCAAACATTCCCAGGGCAGGTACAGCTCGAGTTAGATACAGAGTAAAGCTCCCTCTACACTGTCCCATCAACCACTCCCAGGGCAGGTACAGCACGGGTTAGTACAGAGTAAAGCTCCCTCTACACTGTCCCATCAAACATTCCCAGGGCAGGTACAGCACGGGTTAGATACAGAGTAAAGCTCCCTCTCCACTGTCCCATCAAACATTCCCAGGGCAGGTACAGCTTGGGTTAGATACAGAGTAAAGCTCCCTCTACACTGTCCCATCAAACATTCCCAGGGCAGGTACAGCACGGGTTAGATACAGAGTAAAGCTCCCTCTCCACTGTCCCATCAAACATTCCCAGGGCAGGTACAGCACGGGTTAGATACAGAGTAAAGCTCCCTCTACACTGTCCCATCAAACATTCCCAGGGCAGGTACAGCTCGGGTTAGATACAGAGTAAAGCTCCCTCTCCACTGTCCCATCAAACATTCCCAGGGCAGGTACAGCACGGGTTAGATACAGAGTAAAGCTCCCTCTACACTGTCCCATCAAACATTCCCAGGGCAGGTACAGCACGGGTTAGATACAGAGTAAAGCTCCCTCTACACTGTCCCATCAAACATTCCCAGGGCAGGTACAGCTCGGATTAGATACAGAGTAAAGCTCCCTCTACACTGTCCCCATCAAACACTCCCAGGGCAGGTACAGCACGGGTTAGATACAGAGTAAAGCTCCCAGTACATTGTCCCATCAAACACTCCCAGGGATGTTAAAGCACAGGGTAGATACAGAGTAAAGCTCCCTCTACATTGTCCCACCATATGCCCCATGGTGAACCTGATGATTCTCTTACAGGCAGCAGATTGTGATCTGCATTCTAAAGGTGAGAGGATGTTGTGCTACCTCCGTGCCCATGCATTCCTCATCCATCAGCTTGTGATTAGTTTGTTCCTGGGGCACTCACATAGCTGGGAGTCATTCACGTAATTGAACAATGGGCTGCCTTTAAAGAGATGGTTCAGGTACAGTCGAGGTACATTCCCACTAGGGGGAAAGGTAGGGCAACCAAAGCCAGAGCTCCCTGGATGACGAAAGTGATAGAGATAAGTTGAAGCAGAAAAAAGGGGCGTATGACAGATGTCAGGTTGAGAATACAAGTGAGAACCAGGCTGAATATAAAAAGTTCAGAGGGGAAGTGAAAAACAAAATAAGAGGGGCAAAAAAATGAGTATGAGAATAGACTGGCAGCTAACATAAAAGGGAATCTAAACGTCTTTATAGGCATATAAATAGTAAATGGGTATAAGAGGAAGGGTGTGGCTAATTATGGAGCAAAATGGAGAGCTACGCACGGAGGCAGAGAACATGGTCGAGGTACTAAATGAGTACTTTGCCTCTGTCTTTACCAAGGAAGAAGATGCTTCCAAAATCATAGTGAAAGAGGAGGTAGTTGAGATGCTGGATGGGATAAAAATTGATCAAGAAAGACTGGCTGTACTTAAAGTAGATAAGTCACCAGGACTAGATGGGATGCATCCTAGGATGCTGAGGGAGGTAAGGGTGGAGGGACTGGCCATAATCTTCCAATCCTCCTTCGAAACAGGGGTGGTGCCAGAGGACTAGAGAATTGTAAATGTTACACCCTTGTAAGGGGTGTAAAGATAAAACCAGCAACTATAGGCCAGTCAGTTTAACCTCGGTAGTGGGGAAGCTTTTAGAAACGATAATCTGGGACAAAATTAACAGTCACTTGGACAAGCGTGGATTAATTAAGGAAAGCCAGCACGGATTGTCAAAGGCAAATCGTGTTAAACCAACTTAATTGAGTTTTTTGATGAGGTAACAGAGAGGGTTGTTGAGGGCAATGCGGTTGATGTAGTGTACATGGATTTCCAAAAGGCGTTCGACAAAGTGCCACAGAATAGGCTAGCCAGCAAAGTTGAAGCCCATGGAATAAAAGGGACAGTGGCAACATGGATATGGAATTGGCTAAGTGACAGGAAACAGAGAGTAGTGGTGAACGATTGTTTTTCGGACTGGAGGAAGGTACACAGTGGTGTTCCCCAGAGGCCGGTACTAGGACCACTGCTTTTCTTGATATATATTAATGATATATATTATTAGTGTCAGCCGTGGTTCAGTTGCTAGCACCCTCGTCTCTGAGTCAGAAGTTTGTGGGTTCAAGTCCCACTCCAGAGACTTGGGCAGAAAAATCTAGGCTGACACTCCAGTGCAGTACTGAGGGAGTGCTACACTGTCGGAGGTGCCGTCTTTTGGATGAGACGGTAAACTGAGCCCTATCTACCCTCTCAGGTGGATGTAAAAGATCCCATGGCACTATTTCAAAGAAGAGCAGGGGAGTCCTCCCCGGTGTCCTGGCCAATATTTATCCCTCAATCAACATCACTAAAAATCAGATTATCTGGTCATTATCACATTGCTGCTTGTGGGAGCTTGCTGTGCACAAATTGGCTGCTGCGTTTCCTAAATTACAACAGTGACCACACTTCAAAAAGTACTTCATTGGCTGTAAAGTGCTTTGGGCGTCTGGTGGTCGTGAAAGGTGCTATATAAATGCAAGTCTTTCTTTCTTTTGACTTGGACTTGGGTGCACAGGGAACAATTTCAAAATTTGCAGATGACACCAAACTTGGAAGTATAGTGAACAGTGAGGAGGATAGTGATAGACTTCAAGAGGACATAGACAGGCTGCTGGAATGGGCGGACATGTGGCAGATGAAATTTAACACAGAAAAGTGCGAAGTGATACATTTTGGTAGGAAGAAAGAGAGGAGAGGCAATATAAAATAAAGGGTACAATCCTAAAGGGGGTGCATGAACAGAGAGACCTGGGGTTATATGTGCACAAATTGTTGAAGGTGGCAGGGCATGTTGAGAAAGCGGTTAAAAAAAGCATAAAAGTTAAAAAAGGATCCTGGGCTTCATAAATAAAGGCATAGAGTACAAAAGCAAGGAAATTATGATGAACCTTTATAAAACCCTGGTTCAACCTCAACTGGAGTATTGTGTCCAATTCTGGGCACCGCACTTTAGGAAGGATGTGAAGTCCTTCGAGAGGATCAGGAAAGATTTACGAGAATGGTTCCAGGGAGGAGGGACTTCAATTACATGGATAGACTGGAGAAGCTGGGGTTGTTCTCCTTAGAGCAGAGAAGGTTGAGAGGAGATTTGATAGAGGTGTTCAAAATCATGAGAGGTCTAGACAGAGTAGATAGAGGGAAACTGTTCCCATTGGTGGAAAGATCTAGAACCAGAGGGTACAGAATTAAGGTGATTAGCAGAAGAGCCAAAGGCGACATGAGGAAAAACTTTTTTACGCAGCGAGTGGTTATGATCTGGAATGTACTGCCTGAAAAGGTGGTGGAGGCAGATTCAATCACGGCTTTCAAAGGGAATTGGATAAATATCTGAAGGAAAAAAATTGCAGGGCTAGGGGGAAAGGGCGGGGGAGTGGGAACAGCTGAAGTGCTCTTGCAGAGAGCCAGCACGGGCTCGATGGACCGAATGGCCTCCTTCTGTGCTGTAACCATTCAATGATGCCATGTGGTTGGGCAGCAGCTTCACTCTGACACGGTACTGAAATCGTGAGTCACAAAGGCAGATCTTTCCTTGCAGTCTAACTCAGAGCCCTGGGCTGCTCAGCGACTGAGGAATCCACAGGAGAGTGTGGGGCTGGGAGCGGTAAATGGAGCTCATTCCCCGGGAACTGGGCGCACTGAGCAGCTGCTTCCCCGAAGTGTATTACTGATCAAAACCCCAGACTGAAAGCCTCCTCTCTTTGATCATTGCAGAGAAATCTGTGTGTTCGGAACCTGTAAACTCAAGCATAAGGTGCAGAAATCACCTCTTCACAAAGGGACTGTTTAACCCAACGGCCCCCCCTGTGGGAGATTGGAACAGTTGCCCTTTTCACACATTGCCCAATCTTACTTTCCGTTCGAAGGGAAGTAAGGCCTATACTCTCTAGAGTTTAGAAGAATGAGAGGTGATCTCATTGAAACATACAAAATTCGTACAAGGCTTGACAGGGTAGATGCAGGGAGGATGCTTCCCCTGGCTGGGGAGTCTGAACCAGGGGTCACAGTCTCAGAATAAGGGGTCGGCCATTTAGGACTGAGATGAGGAGAAATTTCTTCACTCAGAGGGTAGTGAATCTTTGGAATTCTCTACCCCAGAGGGCTGTGGAGGCTCAGTCGGTTGAGTATATTCAAGACAGAGATCGATAGATTTTTGAATATTAAGAGAGTCAAGGGATATGGGGATTGGGCGGGAAAGTGGAGTTGAGGTCGATGATCAGCCATGATCTTATTGAATGGCAGAGCAGGCTCGAAGGGCGGTATGGCCTACTCCTGCTCCTATTTCTTAAGTTCTTATGTAAACTCGGGTGGTCCACCCCATTCTGTCACTTTCCCGTTAATATTACCCCCCAACATTCTGTGACAGATTAGTATTTCTGGAATAGGCCATCACAACATATATGTTAGTGTACTGAAATCATTCAGAGAGATGACTGAGACCGAGAGCTCACTGTACTAGAATTTGGGCGAATAACTGAATAAAGCTGCGAGCGGTCGGCTGAATCAGCAGTCCCAGTGTTGGTGCAGGTTGAAGGTCGGTGAGATTTAATAGGACATTCTTTCACTGCTCCCCCGCCGGTTAATCGCAGCAAACTAACTGAGGATCTCCATCATTTCAATGGAATGAGGAAGAGGCTGCGTGTTTGCAGCATAAAGCAGTTGGAGAGGTGACCTGCAATGCGGGGGAGGGATTTCACCTCAGTAAGACCGTCTGGAAATAGAGTCATTGAAAAGGGACACTTGTTCGGACAGTGAAGTCGTTGGTTCTGGCCACTGGCAGTGTTTGAGCTAGCGGAGTTCCGGACTCTGCAAGAGGCTCTCAGCACAGATTGACTGGGCAAAGTCCTGCTAACCCCCGTCTTGTTCGAAGTGCTTCAAGTCTGATCTTTCAGGAAGGGGGAACTGTCCTGGGTAAAGCAGTGAGGGGGAGGGGGTCGTTCCAAACACTCCCAGAATCTCCCTGAAGGCAAGAGCTGAAGCAGCCCTCCCCCAGCTCAGCCCGAGTGTCTCATCACCTTTAAGTCGGTCAGGGACCAATTTGTAACCATAAATTGAAGCCCTTTTGATTTGATCCAACCCGTGATTAACCACAAAAATAACAGGAAAGAGGGAATTTCCGCTGACAGTACCACAACCCAGGTGTTGCCAATTATCGTTCTGAACTATTTGGAATAAGTTTTAGACATTTCCCTGAGACTTGGCAATGAGATGTAATTGTTATTGAACATTCAGCTCATGATCAGATAGTTCAGCTCAGTGGAATGTAATTGGAAGAGTCGAATAACCCTTCCATGAGACCCCAATGGCTGGCTTACATCTGCTCACTGATGTCATCTCACAATTTACATCTAAATGCTTTAACTGCGCGTTGGCCCAATCTCCAGATCGTTGGACAGGCTTTGCTGTCATCTGTTTCAAATGGAGGAGTCTCCACATCAGGTGGTCAGGGTTGGGTACGTGCTGAGAATCCTAGGCTGGTGATTGAGGGATGGGCGCGTGATGTCGCACTGGTATCTGCTGGTTGGGGTGGTGGCTTCGCAACTGGAAGATCAGTGTCCAGTGCTGGAGATGTGGCCGGACTATCGGTCCTTCACAAGCAGCACCCACTTCCGTTGGCAGTTGTGCCACCTTGGAATAATCTGATGCCCAAGAGGCCCCATTAATAGTTGGCCAGGCAACTGACAAGCAGAGGTTTGAGCCCTCACTGGGCAGACAGCAGGAACTCCTGAGCAGCACAACTCACGATGAAATGTGTGAGCATTTGACCATTGTGTGACCATAGTGACCACAGGCACCAGTCATTGGCTCCCTGTAAGCCAATCAGGGTAGTTCCTGAACGCTGGCTATTTGAACACATATCCTCACACCTGACCTTCAGGTAACATCTTCTAGCAGCTCCCAAGCCTGAGAGGTTTGTCATTACCTGTATATGCTAATCATTCACATTCAGAGCCAATACTGGATGTGCTGAGGTGTAAGTGGAGAAAGAAATGGGTGAGCTTGTCGTCAGCAGGATGCAAAGGGACAAATACGGGAGTGAAAAGCGTGAAGGGAGCGATGGGCTGGACCCAATAGAGTCTTTCAATGTCTGTATCAGTCGAGGGCCTCACATGTGTTTCACCCTTACTCTGTAGCTAAACCTCTGGACACTGTTAATGAACAAATGTAATTTAAAAAGAAAGGATGTGGCATTGATTTCTGTGCTGGGGCAGGTAGTGTTTGTGTGTTTGATGTGCGTCCTGGTTTATGGTTCTGTGGTGTCTGTTTCTCTTCAGTGTATGTGATCATGTGACGCCAACCTTTTCATCTTTGCTGCGCACTCTGTCCCTGTGCCGTGGGACTCTGGGTCTCTCTGAAGACTGAGTGACGCGTTAACCCTGCCAGACTCATTCTGAGCAATGTCTATGGAAAAGTGCAACATTTGGTCAGGATAGTTTAGTGTGATGGTGTGAACGTGTGTGGAGTATTGTGTTAAATAGGCCCGGTAAGTGTAGGCCTCCTGGTCCACTTCTCCACACACTAACTCCACTGTTTCCCTTTGGACTGGAAGAGCTGTACTGCTCCATACTGAGCTGTGCCTATTCGTTACACGGTCAGCGAGGTGATCTGCGCCCCTGGGGCCCACCTGCCATTTTCCACCACCCGTGCCTGGACCCTGCCTCTCTTTGCCAGTCTTTCCATAGATCCCTCTCCCTCTGCTATCCAGCTGTAACCATTCATACATCCTCTGGGTCTCCGATACAAATTTTATTTCTCTGATTTCTTTCATTATTGCCTCCCTTTGTCTCGCACCATTAACCACTTCCATCATCTTAATCATCTCCTGTCCCCCACCTAATCACAGACCTGCCCTCTTTCCCCTAGCTCTGTCCTTCCTCATCTGTAACGTCTCTTGGATCAGATGAAAGGTCATCGCCCTGAAACATTAACTCTGTTTCTCTCTCCCTGAAACGTTAACTCTGTTTCTCTCTCCCTGAAACGTTAACTCTGTTTCTCTCTCCCTGAAACATTAACTCTGTTTCTCTCTCCCTGAAACATTAACTCTGTTTCTCTCTCCCTGAAACGTTAACTCTGTTTCTCTCTCCCTGAAACGTTAACTCTGTTTCTCTCTCCCTGAAACATTAACTCTGTTTCTCTCTCCCTGAAACGTTAACTCTGTTTCTCTCTCCCTGAAACGTTAACTCTGTTTCTCTCTCCCTGAAGCGTTAACTCTGTTTCTCTCTCCACAGATGCTGCCTGACCCGCTGCGTGTTTTCAGGTTTCCAGCATCTGCAATATTTTGCCTTTTGTTTAATTCTCTCTGCAAGGACAGGAAGCCCAGACTTCCACATTACCGGATAAAACCATTCCACGCTATTCTGCTAATCACATCTGGCTCAGGGGACCTGAACTGGAACAAAATCGAAGGCACCATTCACTATACAATACACGTGTCCTTTTGAATGAAATATATTTCCTATCACAATAGAGCCTGAATTTTAAAACAATGAAATGTCCTGGAACTCCCTCCCTAACAGCACTGTGGGAGCACCTTCACCACACGGACTGCAGCGGTTCAAGAAGGTGGCTCACCTCCACCTTCTCCAGGGCAATTAGGGATGGGCAATAAATTCTGGCCTTGCCAGCGACGCCCACATCCCAGGAACGAATAAAAAGTTAGATACATTCAAAGGAACATTGGAACAAGCAGCCAGCTCCAATCCAGACCACCAACCAGCCAAGCAAAGTTGTAGAAGCTGTCGCTGAACTATTTTGCAATCTTTTCTCACCTGCTCGATTTGAGGGCAAGGTTAGACTGGTTGGGATTTGATTTGACTGTGCGATAGTGTAAAGCGGGTGATAGTGAATCGGCAGCCTATTTCACATCGCTGCCCATTTTTATTTCCAATGACTTCGATGGAAATAATATTTCAGAGAAATGTAAATCGGGATGCGGATTTTCTACCGCCCATTTTACACCATCGCACAGTCCAAATCTACCACCGTCGGTTCATATTGCTTTCACAATAGAAGCATCATGGATTGTACTGACTATCTGTAAGTAACCACAGCTTCCGCAGGCAATCAACTATCATAATGAGAAGTCGCACAACACCAGGTTATAGTCCAACAGTTTTATTTGAAATCACGAGCTTTCGGAGCGCTGCTCCTTCGTCAGGTAAAGTGAGGGACTACAAATCAGCAAAGCATATATAGACAGAGAACAATGTGTTTCTGACTGCCCTCCATCACACCTCGGCAGAGATACAATCAGTCAGGAAGGCATTACATCAAAGACACAGCAAAATACAGCTAAGACAATGAGGTGGGGTCACAGGGGGTCCAACGTGTCAAATGCTGCAGTCTGCAGTTAAGCTTTTTACTTTTTTTTAAAACTGGAAATCACATCTGTGAACAAGACAACGATGACTCGAGTCTGGATGACTCTACATCATATAACGTGACATGAAACCAAGATCCCGGTTGAGGCCGTCCTCATGGGTGCAGAATTTGGCTATCAGTTTCTGCTCGATGATTTTGCGTTGTTGTGTGTCTCGAAGGCCGCCTTGGAGAACGCTTACCCGCAGATCCGAGGCTGAATGTCCTTGACTGCTGAAGTATTCCCCGACTGGGAGGTAACAATCCTGCCTGGCGATTGTTGCGTGGTGTCCGTTCATACGTTGTTCATATGGGAACACTTCAGCAGTCAAGGACATTCAGCCTCGGATCTGCGGGTTAGCGTTCTCCAAGGCGGCCTTCGAGACACACGACAATGCAAAATCATCGAGCAGAAACTGATAGCCAAGTTCCGCACCCATGAGGACGGCCTCAACCGGGATCTTGGTTTCATGTCACGCTACATGACATAGAGTCATCCAGACTCGAGTCATCGTTGTCTTGTTCACAGATGTGATTTCCAGTTTTAAAAAAAAGTAAAAAGCTTAACTGCAGACTGCAGCATTTGACACGTTGGACCCCCCTGTGACCCCACCTCATTGTCTTAGCTGTACTCTGCTGTGTCTTTGATGTAATGCCTTCCTGACTGATTGTATCTCTGCCGAGGTGTGATGGAGGGCAGTCAGAAACACATTGTTCTCTGTCTATATATGCTTTGCTGATTTGTAGTCCCTCACTTTACCTGACGAAGGAGCAGCGCTCCGAAAGCTCGTGATTTCAAATAAAACTGTTGGACTATAACCTGGTGTTGTGCGACTTCTCATTTTTGTCCACCCCAGTCCAACACCGGCATCTCCGCATCATGGCAACTATCATAATGGCAGCAGGGCTGAATGAAACTTGATCGGAACTATGGTGTGTATGTAGGAGTGGGGCAGGTGCCGTCACGTTTACTTTTGTAGCTCCATCATTGAAGATTATTAACATCTTTGATGAATTTCACCTTCAGCAAAGCAAACCTCGGACCTTGAGTCTCCTGATTTTGGACTTGGAGAGGGTTGTACAAAGTGACGCTGTCTCTGTGGGCGCTGTCTCTGTGGGCGCTGTGAGTGTGGCAGGTATCTGTTGAGAATTTGTGTATCTGAGTAAACAGCATTTCACCAACGCAAAACCTCAGAACCTGACAATAGATTGGTGTGCTGCAGAAAGTAAGAAAGACACAGACTGAGAAATGTATAAGACCATTGTGAAAGGTCTTTTGCATCTATATAACACCTCATTATAAAATCAAACACCTCAAAGCACCTCACAATGAACTGCTTTTGACTGTTGTTATGTAACACATTTCTCAGCCATTCCCCACCAGTAATGCTTCTCAAACTGCGCTGGGGTAATTGGTTAATCAGTTTTTAGCTTGTGTTGGTCATGCAGTTTAGTCCTTCCTAACTATCTACAGATAATCCCACCTGAAGCACCAGTACTTGGTTTAATGTCTCGTCCAAAGGGTTTAGAATGCCCAAGCTGAACTCCCTCAGTATTACCCTCAAATGTTGATCTGGTGGGGGCTGGGACCACAACTTTCTGACTCGGAGGTGAGAGGGTTACTAGCTGGGCCAAGCTGGTACACGTCTGCCAACACTGCAGGAAACTATAATGGATGAAAGGTCATGGGTTGGGAGTGACCGTTTTGCACACGACGGGTGTGTGCCAGGATTGTGCACGTTGAAATATTTACTCCTTGGTGTCCATGGAACTGTAGGTCAAAAAATCTAAAGGTCGGACAGCGAGCTACTGGCGGTTGTTCAAATCCATTCCCTGGCTCAGGCAGTGAAGTTTTCATTATGGGGATGGGTTCAAATGTCTGGGGCCACAAGTAAAACATTCAGGAGTTCAGAGGAAGGATGGAAGTGAGGGGAACTTTTTCACTCTAAGGATCATGAATAAGTTACCAGTGAAGACCATGGAAGCAGACAGTATGGGCTGGATTTTGCTACTGGGGCGGGTTGGGGTCGTGTCATCCGCATTTCGTGTTATCCACCCGCCTGCAATTGGATGTGGGAGATTGATGGAATTTTCACTTAATTGGGCAATTGAGTTCCAGCATGTGGGAACCCATGAACCAATTAGTGGTTTCAGTCTGAAAGTCGCCTCTGATGATGTCATCATTGCAGGTCAGAGACTGCCTGGTCTCAGAGATTGCCTGGACTTTGCTGTGAGAGGACCTGGATGCAAAATGAGCAGCATCTCAGAGAGAGAGAGAGAGAGAGAATTTTTTTTCCATCCAGGTCCTCCAAAGGCCCCGGCAGTCTCTGAAGACATTCAATGCAGCAGCATCAGAGGCGACTTTCAGACCTAATACTACTACTACCTTCATCACATCTCCGTTGTAATAGTGGACCTGCAGCTGATAGTCAGCTATCCACTTGTGCTCCCGCCAGGTTTCACTGGCGTGTTTCACATCAGGCGTGCTTCACGTCAGAAAAGGGTTAAACTAGCTAAAACATTTCAAAATGGCATTACAGAGCCAATTTAGGGCTTGTTAAGGGCTTTAATGGCCTCTCCCGCTTCTTGGAGGTGGAACGGAGTCGGGAACACCGCACACGATTTTATCAAAATTGCGTGGAGGCGGGTTGGAGGCGAGATGGGGTCGGGACCCCCGAATCTACAACTTTAACCCCCCACACGCCTCCAAACCCGACTCCACGGGTCATTGAAAATCCAGCCTCATGTTTCTGAATAGAGGAGGAATTTAAGGTTAGTGTGAGAATGTGGGCTGGCCAATTTAAAAGAGCTGGGTCTGTTGATCTTTGGCACAATTTGAGGGTTTTATGCTTGTTACTCTCCTGGCTTCAGTGTCACCAGTCACTTCCATAAGCTGTCAATTAAAATTACTACCCAATGATGCGTGAGTGTGAGCGCGAGCTTCCCCGTGTCCATCTTAGTGAAACCCCCCACAATGTGTGAATGGAATGGAATGACACCTGAGTTTTCCCAGTCCTCCCCATGGTGGATTATTGGTGGGATTCCGCCAGTAACTCTGTGGAAAATCCAAGCGCCTCAAGAGGTGGGTCTGACAGTAATGGGGCAACAGGGCCCCGGAGCAATGATGGGGCTCGTGTCTGAAGGCTGAGATCAAGGCCAACATCAGGGAAGTGATTGGGAGGAGAGGAAGCCATTAGTGGGCCCGCTCCCTGCATCTGATGAACCTGGCGCCATTCTTGACGCCACACCATCCTACTTCCAAGCTTTGCCCGGTTGTCCCGGGAGTAGTATGAACAGAGGCTGACTGGAAGACAATGGGTCAAGGAGCCTGGCCCTGCCTTGCATGTGGTGGGCAGTGAGGCAGCAGGGCCCACAGTCCAATGTTGTCCTCTTTTCTGTTGCTATTCCACCTATTACTCATTGGAATTTAGAAGAATGATAGGTGATCTTATTGAAACATATAAGATACTGAGGGGGCTCGACAAGGTAGATGCAGAGAGGATGTTTCCCCTCGTGGGGAAATCTAGAACTCGGGGGCACAGTTTTAGAATAAAGGGTCGCCCTTTTAGAACTGAGATGAGGAGGAATTTCTTCTCAGAGGATCGTAAATCTGTGGAATTCTCTGCCCCAGAGAGCCGTGGAGGCTGGGTCATTAAATACATTTAAGGTGGAGATAGACAGATTTTTGCAAGATAAGGGAGTGAAGGGTTATGGGGAGCGGGCAAGGAAGTGGCTTTGAGCCCAAGATCAGCCATGATCTTATTGAATGGCGGAGCAGGCTCGAGGGGCCAAGTGGCCTATTCCTGCTCCTATTTCTTCTGTTCTTAGAGGAGCCATCTTCTAATGGTGGCATGACGAGCTTGAAATTTTACCAACCACCCTACCTCTGTTTACTAATGAACACTCCAGATCACTCTGAGACCAGCTCCCTACTGCTGACCTAATGTTGATTTAAAAAAAATGCCAATTAACACCGCTAAACTGAATCTAACATTACAGAAATATCATAATTAATCAATTCAACTCCGGCGGTGGAGGCCGAATCCAAATTGTTAATGGACATTTTCGATTCTTTAAAAGTATAATTTTAAAAGCCTCATCTGAAGCTGTCAGCAGCTGCTCCCGCTGGGCTGAGGAGGTGCTCCAATCACACTGACTAAATTTACAGCCCTCCGTAAGGAAAATATTCTCCAGAAAGGTGAAATGGTGGGAATCCGATGAACCCGCAGCACTGGGTGAGACAGAAGATCTGAGCAGAGCCACAGAACTGAATTTCCCAGCAGCGCGAGACCTACCCTGGCTGGACGTCAAATAGGAATCGGGGTCATGATCAATAGGAAACATTCTGGATAACTTTTCCCAGTGGTGAACAGATGACGTTTAACTTCACATCTTTTTAAACCCTTTAGCCAGTAAAACAACATCCAGTTCCATTCACACGGGGTACTGGTCCCAGCAAAACACCAGATGGTGTGTTTATTGCAGCTGTGTCAAGTGACTGTAGGGTTCAACCAGTGACTCATTCAGTCAAGTACAGTATAAATTAATAATACATTATATTAGAAAATGACAGAATTGTGAACTCAGCAACGATAACATATGTTAAATAAATAACTGATCTGTGCTTCACACTGTTTACTGATTAAAGGCAATACTGTACAGTTACAGTGAGTAACCCTTACCCTGCTGAATAAAGTCACTCTGTACAGTTACAGTGAATGACCCTTACCCTGAATAAACAGTGATTCTGTACAGTTACAGTGAATGACCCTTACCCTGAATAAACAGTGATTCTGTACAGTTACAGTGAATGACCCTTACCCTGAATAAACAGTGACTCTGTACAGTTACACAGTGAGTAACCCTTACCCTGAATAAACAGTGACTCTATACAGTTACACAGTGAGTGACCCTTACCCTGAATAAACAGTGACTCTATACAGTTACACAGTGAGTAACCCTTACCCTGAATAAACAGTGACTCTGTACAGTTACACAGTGAGTGACCCTTACCCTGAATAAACAGTGACTCAACAGTTACAGTGAGTAACCCTTACTCTGAATAAACAGTGACTCTATACAGTTACACAGTGAGTGACCCTTACCCTGAAAAAACAGTGACTCTACAGTTACACATGAGTGACCCTTACCCTGAATAAACAGTGACTCTGTACAGTTACACAGTGAGTAACCCTTACCCTGAATAAACAGTAATTATGGACTGTTACACAGTAAATGTAATATTTGAGACTATGATCAATTAATAAAATATTGAAGTGCACAGCCGGGGTGAGAGGCCATTGAAGAGTGATATCTCTGGTGTTTTGGTCTGATGCAGATCATGGCCCACTCTGTACACGGTGCGATTCACTTTCACATCTAAGCAGCAATGTACAACATGGCACAGTGCCGATGTCAATAGCTGCACCCAGCTCCCTGTACAGAAACCTATAGGAAAGCAGGGAGTGTGCACAGGGTCTGGGAGAGTCACCCATCGCGGAGAGCCGGCAACCTGCTTCACTGTGGCCCAGCAGAGGGCAGTAAGACACCGTCTATCACACACGCTGAGCGCGCTGTACATTGTGTGTGTGTGTGTGTGTGTATATATACACTGAATACTATAAGCTCCCCAAACACAGCTTTGTTACGGAAATGCCGTATTTACTGTCAAAATCCATTCTTAAAAATGCTTGCAGTCTTTGCTTTTTTTTTGTTCAAGCCTCAGCCTTTCCCCGAGAGACCTTTGGCAAAGTTCCCATAAAACGCAGGAATGTGCCGTTCACCTCGGGCTCCAGCCTATTCCGGGAGAGGGGGGGAAATGTACATTTTCCTCCCTGTTTTCCTCCAACAGCTTCCTACCTGGACCCCTATTAGCCCCGAACACAGCGAGAGAGTTCCACAGTCCAAGCTGCAAAGGATACTTCTCTCTCAGTAAATGATATAAGTATGGCAGTGTCATTAAACATATAGTAGGTATATTATTATTGTCTAGCAGACAGGATATGGAGAGGGTGCTAAGTGTCAGCGATGTCAAGTTTCACTTCCTTCTCTCTAATAAGTTCAACATGGGCTTGGAGTCAGAGTGAGTAGCTGCCAACAAACAGAGGGTGACCTCTCCAGGCCTTGCATTTAAATCACCCAGGGAGGCTGGGAACAATGCTGGGCAATATTCCACTACCCCAATCTCCTGCCTCCCTCGGCCATAAATATGAAGGAAATTTGTCACGACTTCTGTGGTGACTGGGGAATTGACTGGATGATTTCATAGTCTGGCTATTAGCAGGGAAAATGTAGAACAGGCCTGTAGTACGGAGCAGGAGGCAGGCAAATATCTGAGGGTCACAGAGAAGCAGACATAGGAAGTTAAAAAGAGGCAACGCTGGCCTTGGGGAGTTCTGACTGTACACGGCCGGCTCGCACTTAAAGGGGCAGCGCCGCAACAAGATATTGCTAAACAATTAATTCAACTTGTCAGTCACACACACAGGCAAACACACACTCACACATATTTACACTTTCTCACCGCAGAGGAACAAGCACTGTTACCGGGAGAGCACAGAGCAGTGGGATTTGTTTGGAATTGCTGTAGCAAAGAGGTAGCACGGACATAATGGGTAGAATGGCCTCATTCAGTATGGTAAACATCTATGGTTCTACACATGTACATACAAGCACTCGAACACACACATGTACACGTACATACACACACATACCTACACACAAATGTACATATATACACACAAGTGTGTGTATGTATATATCTATACATAAATATTATTATTCCAATTGTCTCTTGGATGGCCTACCATCTTCTACCCTCTGAAAACTTCAGCTCATCCAAGACTCTGTTGCCCGTGTCCTAACTCGCACCAAGACCCGTTCACCCATTGCCCCTGTGCTCGCTGACCTACATTGGCTCCCGGTCTGACAACGCCTTGAATTTAAAATTCTCATCCTTGTTTTCAAATCCCACCATGGCCTCGCCCCTCCCTATCTCTGTAACCTCCTCCAGCTCTAAAACACTCAGAGATCTCTGCGCTCCTCCAATTCTGGCCTCTTGTGCATCCACGATTCCCATTGTCCCACCATTGGCGGCCGTGCCTTCAGCTGCCAAGGCCGTAAGCTCTGGAATTTCCTTCCTAAACCTCTCCGCCTCTCTCTCCTCATTTAAAATTCTCCTTAATACCTCCCTCTTTGACCAAGCTTTTGGTCACCTGCTCTAAATTCTCCTTACGTGGCCCGGTGTCAGATTGTGTCTGATTATAACGCTCCTGTGAAGCGTCTTGGGATGTTTTATTCCATTAAAGACGCTATATAAATGCAAGTTGTTGTTGCTGTTCACACTTGCTCCAGATATAGCTGGAAGACAATGCTCTGTCTGAGTGTCTCCCGGGTCGGACAAGCAGCGGGAAGGTTACCTGTTCTGCGTGCAGATTGAGCTTGTTAACGCTGGCATTGAGCATTCCTCGGCTTTGTGCCTGAGCCACCTGGACATAAGTGAGTGGAGAGAATCCACAAAAGGGTGAGCGCGGGCACTCCTAATCGGAAGAACAGAAACCTGAGTGGTGTGATTTCTCTGTAGCTTAGTTGGCTGACACATATAGCGAGTTCCACATTCGCACCACTCTTTGGGTACAGAAGGAAGTTCTTTAACCAGAGAGTGGTGAGAATGTGGAACTCACTACCACAGGGAGTGGTTGAAGTGAATAGTATAGATGCATTTAAGGGGAGGCTAGACAAGCATATGAGGGAGAAGGGAATAGAGGGTTATACTGATAGATTTAGATGAGGAAAGACAGGAGGAGGCTCGTGTGGAGCATAAACGCCGGCACGGACTGGTTGGGCTGAATGGCCTGTTTCTATGCCGTATATCCTATGTGCTCCAATCTCTTTGATTCTATATAGCATTGACTAGTTCCCTTCCTTGCACCCAGAGCATTTGCCTGTCACAACCCGCACTATCCTCATTACTCTCGCTCCCGTTCCCAGCTTGTGGGGTCAAGAGGAATGCTCCATCCAGTCCTTTCGAACGCCATCAATTTCCGCAGTATTGGCTGCTTTGTGAAGACCAGTGCCCGAAATGTTCTGGGAGCTGCTCGCACGCCTCCGTTGTACCTTGGCCAGTAGTGCAGCGAAATCCTGATTGACGGAGGAGGAGTGGGAGCAGCTCCGAGGACATTCCCGGCCATAGTCTAGGCTACGCCACCCCACCGGTGCCCTACGCAGAGCGTTGTCAGAAATGCCGCCCTTTTGAGTGAGATGTTAAACTTCGGCCGCGCCTGCCAATTCAGGGGGATGTGAAAGAGCAGTGTGTGGAGGGGGGGGGGTTCCTGGGTACCATTTTTCCGTCAACCAACAGCACCAGATTAACTGAGCACTCCCTTCATTTATGTTTGTGGGATCTTGCTGTGCGCAGACTTGCTGCTCCATTTGCCGACATAACCATCGTCACTGCGCTTCAAAGTCATTCATTCATTGTGCATTGAGAGCTTCGAAATGTTTGAGAGGTGTGATGAGGCACGGCATAAGTACAAGACTTTCTGGCTTTATCTGGGGGTTTATTCCACACTGATAAAAAAAAATCATTTTAATCGCAAGTCTTGTGTGAAGCTGGTTAATCTGAGCCTTCTGTCCTTGTGCCCACTTGCACAGATTAATAATCCTCGACCTACCTTGCCTGTTTTCTGCAGTGTGTTAAAAGCCAGGATGATGTCTCCTCTCTGTTTCACTGTAACAAACACAAGCTCCCAGGATCGGTTACAGATTCACGGTCAGCAATGACAGTGATTGGGGACAAGGGCAATTTATGACCCAACAGCATTTATTTGACATTCTGGACTCAACATTGAGTTCAACAATTTCAGATTACAACCACTGCTCCCATTGTTTCAGACAGCAGGTGCTGTTGTTGTCCTCTAGATCGATCTTTTGTTTCTTTACTTGTCCCATTGTCACCTCCTTTTGCCTCGCACCATCATCCCTTTTGTCATTTAATCTCTCCTGCCTTCCACCCTCTCACAGACCTTCCCTTTTGTTCTTTCCTCCCCTCCCCCCTTTCCCTGCCCCTACACTTGCTTAAAACCTGTTCCATCGCTAACTTTTTCCAGTTCTGACGAAAGGTCATCGACCTGAAACGTTAACTCTGTTTCTCTCTCTCCACAGATGCTGCCTGACCTGCTGAGTATTTCCAGCATTTTCTGTTTTTATTTCAGGTTTTATTAGAAACTGATTGTAAATTAAAACTTCAATTAATGGGCTTTGATTAGCTGAAATTAAAGTCACATAATCAGTTCCATATGTGACCTCCCAGGATCCCAAATTATTGGATCAAAATTTCTTGAATGACAAGAAATTGAAACCAATAATATTTTGTACAACCCAGTATCATTTAAGAAGTGTATTTATGATATAATATATACACACACTCACGAGTGTTATGACCAGTGGATTCTTGTGTCAGTTCGACATGGCTTTGGACCCAGTAACACAGGAGCCCATCTTGCAAGGCTCTGCACCACCAGGAGAGCCTCGCTGGATGAGCACTGATAGCCCTGCCCCATGCGCGATTCCCATAGCGTCTCGTCACACTGCAAGTTAAAACGGAGGCAGAGGGGCACTGCAGTGCTGACCAGAGCTAACCTCATTGCAATATGTTCATTTTATTCATTAGGTGCCCACACCAAATTTCACGTTGAGTGGCCAAACTCATCTTGCCCGTATAAAAGAGGCAGGTGACCAATCCATGGGCCTGGCCCGCTGAAATGGGATTGTTAAAGCCAGGTTTCCCATGGTAAAGGTAACAGTAAACCTGTTTTCTCTTGAATGAACACTGATGTTCGGCTGCTTTCTTCACGGAGGGAGTGCTGCACTGTCAAAGGTACCGTCATTCGGATGAGACATTAAACTGAGGCCCCGTCTGCCCTCTCAGGTGCCCGTAAAAGATCCCACGGCCACTATTTCAAAGCAGAGCAGGGAAGTTCTCTCTAAATGCCCTGGACAATATTTATCCCTCAATAACCATCACTAAAACTGATTATCTATTCATTGTCTCATTGCTGCTTATGGGAGCTTGCTGTGCACAAATTGGCTGCCTCGTTTCCTACATTATAACAGTGACTACACTTCAAAAGTACTTCATTGGCTGTAAAGTACTTTAGGGTGTCCTGAGGTTGTGAAAGGCGCTGTAGAAATGCGTCTTTCTTTATCCCAGTATTAACTTTAATTGCTCTGAAGAGGCCATTTCTGTTTAACAGTAGCTACGGAAATCAGTGGCTGTTCTGGAATATTCCCTCCAAACACTAGGCTAGACTGTGATACAACAAGCCTTAGCCCTACAGTGAGGGTTTCACAATGGCCAGTTGGAGGTGATTGCCCTGATAGTAACTCGGGGCGGGTACCATGTGTGCTGGGGGGGGTGGTTGAAGCAGGTGGTGAACTGTGTGAGGCCTGAGACAATTTAACGCCCAGGCCTCATTAACATACGTTGACACTGACTCCCGCCTGAAGCCAACGGGAATGATGTCACCGCCGCTGGGCGGGAGTCAAAAGTATCAGGCCATGCCGGGGACCCACGGATACGGCCCCAGCAAGATAAGTAAGGATTGTGGAGAGGCGGGGGAGGGGGTGCGGGGGGGGGGGGGGGTGCGGGGTGGAAATGGGGGAAACACTGTGAGCAGGGGAGGCGGGCAAACCCAAGGAAGAGGCCCAAGATATCCTTGTGGGGTCAAGAGGAACACTCGAGCTTCTCCTGGACCGCAAGGAGAACCTTTAAAAAGTAAAATAAAGCTCAGTGACCTGGGCCTCCTGAGGCCATGACACTCCGTGCCTCCGGCTTTTGGCCGACGGGCCTGCGACTGTACGGGCCTCACTCAGGCTCACAGTTAAAGTGGCGTGCGTATCGTGGTGACTTTGCCACGTAAATTAGGCCTCCGCTCCTCTGGGGAGCACGGCCTTCCTGTGGCTGAACTCAAGCAAGTTGAAATGGCGGGGGGTCGGAATGCGGCTTGACCCTCCCACCGCCATCTTAATCCCTCCCACTTGCACCATTCCCGCGGCCATGTTGGGGGAGGGTGGGTGGAAACAGGTCCTGAGGTCTCTGTTGGCCCCAAACATGGCCATTGTTGTAAGGGGATGGGGCTGGCAATTGGGTCCCCCTCCTCCAGGATTTACTATGCTCCAGGCCCTCAGTAGAACCTGGAGTGTGATTGGGGAGGATAGGTTTACTCAGACAGGCATAGATCCCTGACAACCGCAGTTATTTTTAACATAAAGTGAAACCCTACAAGGGGCACCGAGAGGCAGTAAATTCTTCTTCCCCGAGGGAGCACACCACCCAGAACTGTGGGTCGTGCAGGAACTCAAGATGTGCCTGCCGGTGGCCAAATTAAGGAAACTACCCCGACCTCGGCAAATCACCCAGGGCCATCGCAAAAATGCAAATCATAGAATCATAGAATGATACAGCACAGAAGGGGGCCAGTTGGCCCATCGTGCCTGTGCCGGCTCTTTGAAAGAGCTCTCCAATTAGTCCCACCCCTCTGCTCTTTCCCCCATAGCCCTGTAAATTTTACTTTTTTAAGCATATTTCCAGTTCCCTTTTGAAAGTTGCTGTTGAATCTGCTTCCACCTTCCTTTCAGGCAGTGCATGCGTAAGAAAATTCTCCTCACCTTGCCCCTGGTTCTTTTGCTAATCTTCTTAAATCTGTGTCCCCCGGTTACCGAGCCCCCTGCCGGTGGAACCAGTTTGCACTCGCTGGGTCAAAATCCGGGCGTTCTCCCCCAGACTCCACAATCATTGTGATCACCACTCCTGCCTCACGGGGCTTACCTTCGGGCCACCGCAGGCGAGGCAAGCAGCTCGATATTTGGCAGTTCTGATGCGCCAGCTGCCTGTGGACAAGCTTGCCCATAAAATGTTAATTAGGCCCAAGGCCTAACTTCAGGCCTCTTGGTTGGGGCGGCGGGGGGGGGCGCTGGCTGGTGAATTTCTGACCCAGTATGTTCACACCTGTCAGCGGAGCAGGCTTGAGGGGCCGAATGGCCTGCTCCTGCTCCTATTTCCTATTTCTTATGTTCACTCCAGGACCTGCACTTTACAGACCTCGACACTCCTACCTGCCGTACGAGAGGAGACCTATGTTGGCCACCTCTGCTTCACGAGAGAGGCTGTGGCTGAACGGTGCCATGTGCTTCCGGCTGACCGGCAGACAGATTTTACCCCAGGAGTGGCTCTACCTATAAAGGTTCCCACTTCATTAAGTTTTCAAGATGCTGGCTCCTTCCAAAGCACCAAAGGGGACATTAAACAGGTGACTGATGCTGTGTTTTAGACAAGCATCAAATTTCGTATTCTTCCCAATGGACCCACCAGAGCAGAGGGAGCGAGCCCTGTAATTTCACTAAGTAGCGAGATTTCCCCAAGTCTAGGGCATTGATACCCCCTCCCTCCCACCATGTGGTGTTAAAGGTCAGCCTGAACACATCCTAAGTTTCATCAGTAGGAAGGGTTTTCATCCTGTGACTGCGCAGCTTGTGAGCGAGAGCAGACACCTCATTTCACATGTGAATACATCATGCAAGAGAATGCCCGATAGCCAGGAAGTTGCCATAATGCCTTCATGATGTGACGTCCATGGTGCCCACATTATACGAAGGCTCCAATAAACGGAACGTTTAACTGCCGGGAGACCTGGGCTTTCCGCTGCAGCCATGGCCGGTGAACCTCACAAGAAGCCCCCAAATAGCAGTGGAACATGAGAAGCGGCCCCAGCTGGAATGACTGTGCTGGGGCAAAGATTCTGCTGTTGGGATCATTCAGGTGAATGAAACGCCTGACAGTTGACTTCAATGGAAAGGACGAGGGCGTGGAGTGTAACTAGCGGCGATTGGATATCACCCCCTATACACCATCACCAAAGCTAACATTAGCCCCGCTGTACATTTCCACCGATTGTGCCTGAATGCCATCATACACCATCCTACCATCACTTGGTACCTTAGCATGGCTCTTCCCAACAAAAATTGTCCACAAGTGAGAAATAAGGTGCTCAAATTCTTTTTTTTAGTGATAATTATGCTACTCCTACTTCCTAACCTGGTGCCCTGTCTAGGTGCTCTCTTACTGGAAGAAGGCAGGCTGCTGTGAATACTGTGGGTGACCTTGTACTTCTGGGTGCAGGGTTGTGACCTGGCCCTGTTACAGCCGGAGCAATGCCTGAGAAGACAGTGGCTGGCAGTGCCTGCCCGCTAACTGGTACTACTTCAATCGTTTGAGGTGGTGGCTGGTCTGCATAGTGACAGTTTCAGACAGGAGTAGACCTTCGGCCCATCTAGCCCTCCTATCCAGTATTCCCTCGGTGCATTTCTAATAATCCTGAATCCCACTTGTTGTCAAGAACCTGCCTAGTTCCTTCTTGAAACACATGAAGGAATCTCAGTTGCTATCGTATTAGTGTTTGGTTCACTGCCACCTCTCTTCTTGGAATGCCTACCTTGAAGAAGTTCTGCTCTTCTCTTCGACGGGATTTCCGTTTGGCTCTGATGAAAGGTCATCGACCTGAAACGTTAACTCTCTTTCTCTCTCCACGGATGCTGCCTGGCCTGCTGAGTTTTTCCAGCGTTTTCTGTTGTTATTTCGGATTTCCAGCATCCGCAGTATTTTGCTATCGTATGAAGGAATCTTGTTCCACACCCCAGCCCCACACTTTCAGTAATAAAACTCCACCTGCATTTTCTATGTTCTGTTGTTGTCCTGTGGAGAGACTGGAGAAGCTGAGGTTTTTCTCCTTAGAACAGGGTAAGGGGAGATTTAATAGAGGTGTTGAAAGTCATGAGGGTTTTTGATGGAGTAGATAGGGAGAAACTGTTTCCAGTGGCAGGGTTGTCGGTTACCAGAGGACACAGGGCAGATTCAACAGTCACTTTCAAAAAGGAATTGGATATACACTTGAAAGAGAAAATGTGCAGGACTATGGGGAAAGAGCGGGGGCGTGGGACTCTTTTAGTGTAATTGTGCAGCTCTTTCAGAGAGCCAGCACAGGCACGATGGGCCGAATGGTCTCCTTCTGTGCTGTATCATTCTCTGATCAATTTATAAATATGACCCCTTGTGCTTACATTCTGTACACGGGGCAGCAAAGCTTACTTGGATCCAATTTGTCCAAACCTTTAATCTTTTTCAAAAACTTCCATCATATCCCCTCTCAGCCTTCTCTTTTCAAGAGAGGACTGACCCAGGGTTGGACCATATCGATGTGTAGTCACCATGAGAGGGAGCAGGTTCACATGTCCATACCCCAGGCGCTGGGTGCTCCTGTGGTGAGTTACCAACATACAAGCACCTAATGCATTCATCTATAATCCCTCTCCTTGGTATTATGGCAGGGCATTAGGCCGATAAAATTAATGGGTTAATGACTGAGCTGAATCAGTGGAGAGAGCAATTTTAGATAAACACATTGGTTGTACACTAGTGTCCCACTGGAGGAAATTTTAATGTTCTTGTGCATTTTTATTAATTATTTTAGTGGAAAAAACACGTCTCAATTCTTCAAAGAGTTAAACTTCAGTCTTCTCCAAAACTCTTGAGGGAGGACTACATTGTAACTCCTGACCTGAGGAAATTGAACGCCCTGCAGCCCCTACCTTGAATACCTTGTCTAAAATGAACCTCAGTCTTCGAGCTGTGTGTAACTGTAACTACTGACTGAAGGTTAGCCCTCAGCTCCAACCCTTGACCTGTGATTAACAGAACAGAGAGAATGGCGGGAGGCTCATGACTCTCTAATCTAGCTGAAGGGTTTGTGCACAGATTTGGAAAATGTGCCTTGTCAAATCCCCGATGTTAGTAATTACGGTGATTACAAGGCCCATGGGGATGGAGGGTATTTGCTATTTTAGTGGGCTGATTAATGGGCCTCTCCTGAAGGCTTTCTCTCACTCTGTCATCCCTGCTTCATCTATGCTATGTTCGAGTCACATGCACACTGATTTGCTCTGAATGAATGAGTGGATGAGTGAGTGGCTCCGGTCTTTGCAATGCTACTACTGGAATATTTATGGGGTTGCACATAAAACATGAAATGTTTTGGCCGTGCTGTGCAGTTTTGAATCATACAACTGTAGACAAAGCTGCACAAATATAGTTCTATCAGTAAACAGGGACGTAGGAAAGAGTATATCTTGCACTGGGCTGACATTCCCATCTTCAGTTAGAAATGAGAACTGTGCCAAATTGCCAAGTTATCTGCAAAGTGGGGCTTACCTTAAGCCACAGGGAGAGCCATGAAAATATTACGGTGGTGATTTCATGCTTCGGGTAGATTTGTAGGAGCTTGTGTACTTGGTCCTCCTGTTTGGGACGTTCTCGCAACCCTCCCAGGACAGTTTTCGGTCAGTTTTCTGTTCTGGGATCAGAGCCAGCCAGCCTACATCAAAGCATTAAGAACTGGTCGTATTATTTTCTGGTAATGAACTGTAAGTTATCACTCAGTAAATGTACAAAGATTATGTCGCAGTTGTTAATCCTGTAGTGAGGCTGTCACCACATATCAGTGCCGTGTCGCTCACTGGCCAGGATCTGCACTGAGAACTGATGGTAACAAAACTGACCAATAAAGAACCAAAAACTAATTAAATGACTCCTCTCCAACAATCAGCTTCGTCCTGTAATTTAGATGGAGCAAATACAATGGTAAAATAGGAAATGGGTGAGTAGGTTTCACAGCCGAACTCAAGGGCGGTTTATTTTTAGTGTGACTCACTCACTCCGTCAGGCCTGTCAGTGCGTTTAGGGGCCAGCTGTGGCTCAGTTGGTAGCACTCTCGCCTCTGAGTCAGAAAGTTGGGTGCAAAATCTAGAGTGGCACTCCAGTGCAGTGCTGAGGGAGTGCCGCACTGTTGGATGTGCTGTCTTCTGGATGAGATGTTAAACCGAGGCCCCGTCTGCTCTCTCAGGTGGGTGTAAAAGATCCCACGGCCACTATTTTGAAGAAGAGCAGGGGAGTTCTCCCCGGTAATAAAAACAGGAAATGTTGGAAATACTCAGCAGGTCAGGCAGCATCTGTGGAGAGAGAAACAGAGTTAACGTTTCAGGTTGATGACCTTTCGTTGAGCTTCATTGGAACAGTGTAAGAGGCCGAGGACGGATTGGTCAGAGTGGGAGTGGAGCGGAGAATTAAAGTGACAGGCGACCGGAAACTCGGGGTCACGCTTACGGACTGAACGGAGGCTTACGGACAAAGCGGTCACCCAATCTGTGTTTGGTCTCCCCAATGTAGAGGAGACCGCATTGTGAGCAGCGAATACAGTATACTAGATTATACTCTGACCTCTCCATCCTCAGCCTCTTACACTGTTCCAATGAAGCTCAACGTAAGCTCGAGGAACAGCACCTCATCTTTCCTTTAGGCACTTTACAGCCTTCTGGACTCAACATCGAGTTCAACAATTTCAGACCATAACCTCTGCCCCTATTTTTTTCACATGGCAGCTGTTGATGATTCTGCCATTTCCAGTTACACCTCATCGAGAGTCATCTTTTGTTTCTTTACTTGTCCCATTACCATCTCCTTTTGCTTTGTACAATTATACCTTTTTTCATTTAATCACTCCTGCCTTCCACCCTATCACAGACCTTCCCTTTTGTTCTTTCCTCCCCCCTTTCCCTGCCCCTTCACTTGCTTAAAATCTGTTACGTCTCTAACTTTTTCCAGTTCTGACGATAGGTCATCGACCTGAAACGTTAACTCTGTTTCTCTTTCCACAGAGGCTGCCTGACCTGCTGAGTATTTCCAGCATTTCCTGTTTTTATTTCAGATTTCCAGCATCCGCAGCATTTTGCTTTTGTATTCGAGTTTTTCCGGTTTCCTGGTCAATATTTATCCCTCAATCAACATGACTGAAAAAAAGATTGGCCCGAAAATTAGACCTAATACGTGAGAGTACGCACTGTGTACTCTCGCGTATTAGGTCTCCAATTGCCGGTTTCCTGCATGCACTGCGCATGCGCGGGAAACCGGCACTTCGTGAATTCAAAAGGGGGCGGTTCCTAAGTGAACCGCGTGCACGCTACAGGCTGCGCACACGCAGTGCACTTAGTTTTTTTTTCAGCTTTGAACGCGCAGGTAAGTGGTGAAGATTTTACACATAAAGAAAGCAGGCGTAGGACCCCCTTTTAACAAGGTAAGTAGTTAATTAAGTGTTATTTTAAATTTTTTTCAACAGGTTTATCTTTTTTAGAGACTTTAAAGAAAGGTAAGTTTATTTTTATAACTTTTAAAAAGATTTTAAATTTTTTCAAAAATTAAATTTTTTGTTTAAAGTGGTTAATTTATTTAACTATAGTTATTTTATTAATGTGATGGCTTTTTTTTAAATTTAATTGAGGTTTAGCTGTTCTTTTGGGGGGGTGTAGTATTCATAGCTTTGACAGGTCTTCCTGTAAAAACTATGAATGAAAGATGTTGTGCTGCCATTGGCTCTAACTGAATCACGTGATCCCAGAGCTCGCACGAAACTAATTGCGTCTCTGGGTCACGCAAGCACTGCACGGTTCCAAGAGAGAGAGCCTTTCAAACTAAAGTTCGTGTGGGCCCGGAGCAAAAAGGTAGGCGCGGAGTGCGATATCGCGAGGATTCCTTACCCCCGCGGGAACCCTCACTGTTTAATTTCTGGGCCATTATCTGGAAATTGTAACGTTGCTGTTTGTGGGAGCTTGCTGTGCGCAAATTGGCCGACGTTTCCTACATTAATCAGTGACTCCACTCCAAAAGTACTTCATCGACTGTAAAGCGCTTTGGGATGTCCTGAGGATGTGAAAGGCGCTATATAAATGCCAGTTTGTTTGTTCATTGTGTTGGTGCTCCTTGCTGACGAACAGTTGCGCGAGCTGCTATCCTGCAGTACCTGGACCCAGTGTCTATTCTCCATGTGCGAGTCCGTACAGATCGCTTCATATTTAACAAGCTCACCTCTCGCTGTGATGAGTTGGTAGACGTCAGCCTGTTCTTACCTTAGTTGCCAAGACGAGGAAATTTGTCAGCTTTTGTTGCTAAGCTGGTGATCCCTGTATCCAAGGGAACAAAGGCGGGCAATTGGAGTTGGGGTACAGATCATCCATAATCGAATTGAATGGTGGAGCAGGATCGAGTGGCTGAATGGCCTCCTCCTGTTCTTATGTTCCTATGCTGAGGTCCCCAAGGTGTTAACAACAGATACAGGAGACTTTGAGAGTAGCAAAAGGGAGGGGGGGAAATAACCCAAAACAGATAACACTGAAGAGGGAAACATGAGAGTAACCTTAGAGGGGATAAAATAGGAAGCAACCACAAAGTATAGCAGGGAGAAAAAGAAATAGTGAAGGAGCAGAGGATAAAACAAGGAAAAAAAGACTAAAATGTTTGTAACTAAAGCAAGAAGCATAAGGAATAAAACTGAGATTCATGAGAAACGTCATGATATTCAAGCAGAAGGAAAATAAGGGGAGGAGAGATGAGAGGATGAAAAAAACTCTCAGCATAATGGGAAGTAGCAAAGGTTTTTATAAATACATGAGGAGATAAGAGTATTTAAGGAGGGTTTGGGACTGTTCAAAAATGAGCATGGTGTGATATCAAAGTTTGTTGATTGTACTAAACTGGGAGGATTAGCAAACTGCCTGAAAAGTGCTGGAGACGAGAAGACACTATGAACAAGCTGAGAAAATAGGCAGGTATGTTTAGACAGAAACATGTGAGGTAATACATTTGGGAATAAGAACAAATGGACATATACCTTCAATGGAGGAGCAAAGACATCTAACAAGAATTTGCACTAATATGGTTATGGAAAGTGGCAGAGCTGCTTAGTGACTCAGCTTCAGTATTTACAGAGGGGAGTGAAGGACATGTTGTGGTTGAGGAATTGACAGGCATCTATCAGTAAGAAACATTCTTAAAGTACTGAGGGCATGACAAACCCAGGCCCAGATGGTAGGCACCCCAGAATACTGAGGGACGTTGGTGAGGTACTGGCAGACCAACTAACCAGGATTTTTCAAGATTCATTAGAGATGGGAGCTGTGCCAGAGGACTGTAGAGCTGGAAATGTTCCACCTCTGTTCACAAAGGGGGAAAGGTCAGTTTTATGACAGTTGTTGGAAAATTGCTGAACACATTGAAACAGGAGGAGGCCATTCAGCCCCTCAAGCCTGTTCATTCAACTAGATCATGGCTGATCTGTATCTCAACTCCATTAACCTGCCTTTAATCCATATCTCTTGCTACCCTTAAGAGATAAATAAATGAGTACTCGTTAGGGCATGGATTGATCAGAGATAGCCAACATCGACTTGTGGAGGGCAGGTCATGTTTGAAGAAACCTGATGGAATATTTTGAATGTATAACAGAAAGTACAGACAGGGGCAATGCGAAGGATTCAGTCCCTGAATTTCCATGTGGTTCTCCCGATCTCCCACCAGAACGTTGGCAGGAGAGTGGCGGAAATCCTGGAGAAATGGTGTAAGCAACCATTTTTATCCATTGGTGCAGTTTCTCTGGGGGTTCTGACCATGTCCTGCCAGAAAGCCCAGCAGAAAATCCAGGTGTCAATTTCCACCCCCTTCAAGTAGAAAGATTTGAAATATACCCTAATGCCTTGGCAAAGGTATCTAAAGAATAAGAATTTTGAATTATATTATGGCTTTCATATGTCCCAAAGTGCCTCACAGCCAATGAATTACTTTTTGAAGCGTAGTCACTTGTTTCATAGACAATTTTGGTAGCCAATTTATAAACCACAACAGAAATGATATAGATTACCAGATAATTTGTCTTTGTGATGTTCATTGAGGGGTAAATGATTTGACTCGGATGCCAAAACTCCCCATCTCTTCTGTGGAATAGTGCTGTGAGATCTTTTAAATCCACCTGAACAGGCAGTGAGGGACTTGGTTTAACTTTTCATTCAAAAGGTAGTTCCTCTGACAGGGCAGCACTCCATCAACACTGCGATGGAGTGGCAGACTTGTTTATGTGCTCAAGCCCTGAAGTGGGCTTGAATCTCCTGACTTCGAAGGGAGAGTGCTACCCACGGAGCCAAGCTGACATTTAGCTGTGCAGAGAGCTAGGGAGTGATTCCACAATTCCGTGCTCCCAATGGGGAGCCGTGCTCACAGGATTGCCCATCACAGAGTTGGGAGTACAATGTTTCAACTCTTTCTCTGACTCGCCACTCTCCATTTAAAAAAATATTATTATTCATTCATGGGATGTGGGCGTCGCTGGTAAGGCCAGCATTTATTGCCGATCCCTAGTTGCCCTTGCGAAGGTGGTGGTGAGCCGCCTTCTTAAACCGCTGCAGTCCGTGTGGTGAAGGTGTTCCCACAGTGCTGTTAGGGAGGGAGTTACAGGATTTTGACCCAGTGACGATGAAGGATCAGCGATATATTTCCAAGTCAGGATGGTGTTGGACTTGGAAGGGAACTTGCAGTTGATGGTGTTCCCATGCACCTGCTGCCCTTGTCCTCCTAGGTGGAAGAGGTCGCGGGTTTGGGAGGTGCTGCCAAAGAAGCCTTGGCGAGTTGCTGCAGTGCATCTTGTAGATGTCACACACTGCAGCCACGGTGCGCCGGTAGTGCAGGGAGTGAACGTTTAAGGTGGTGGATGGGGTGCCAATCAAGTGGGCTGCTTTGTCCTCGATGGTGTCGAGCTTCAGTCATCCAGGCAAGTGGAGAGTATTCCATCACACTCATGACTTGAGCTTTGAAGATGGTGGAAAGGCTTTGGGGAGTCAGGAAGTGAGAACTCGCCACAGAATATTCAGCCTCTGACCTGCTCTTGTAGCCACAGTATTTATGTGGCTGGTCCAGTTAAGTTTCTGGTCAGTGGTGATGCCCAGGATGTTGATGGTGGGGGATTCGGCGATGGTAATGCCGTTGAATGTCAAGGGGCGGTGGTTAGACTCTCGCTTGTTGGAGATAGTCAATGCCTGGCACTTGTGTGGCGCGAATGTTACTTGCCACTTATCAGCCCAAGCCTGAATGTCGTCCAGCCCTTGCTGCATGCGGGCATGGACTGCTTCATTATCTGAGGAGTTGCGAATGGAACTGAACACTGTGTAATCATTAGCAAACATCCCCACTTCTGACCCTATGATGAAGGGAAGGTCATTGATGAAGCAGCTGAAGATGTTTGGGCCTAGGATACTGCCCCGAGGAATTCCTGCAGCGATGTCTGGGGCTGAGATGATAGGCCTCCAACAGCCACAACCATCTTCCTTTGTGCTCGGTCTGACTCCAGCCAGTGGAGAGTTTCCCCTAATTCCCATGACTTCAATTTTGCTAGGGCTCCTTGATGCCACACTCGGTCAAATGCTGCCTTGATGTAAAGGGCAGTCACTCTCACCTCATCTCTGGAATTAAGGTCCTTTATCCATATTTGGACCGAGGCTGTAATGAGGTCTGGAGCTGAGTGGTCCTGGCAAAATCAAAATGAGCATCGGTGAGAAGGTTGTTGGTGAGTAAGTGCCTCTTAATAGCACTGTCGATGACACCTTCCATCACTTTGCTGATGATTGAGAGTAGACTGATGGGGCGTTAATTGGCCGGATTGGATTTGTCCTGCTTTTTGTGGACAGGACATACCTGGGCAGTTTTCCACATTGTTGGGTAGATGCCAGTGTTGTAGCTGTACTGGAACAGCTTGGCTAGAGGCACGGCTAGTTCTGGAGCACAAGTCTTCAGCATGACAGCCGGGATGTTGTCAGGGCACTAAGCCTTTGCTGTATCCAGTGCGCTCAGCCATTTCTTGATATTTCGTGGAGTGAATCGAATTGTTTTTTGTGATGGTGAGGACCTCAGGAGGAGGCCGAGATGAATCATCCAATCGGCACTTCTGGCTGAAGATGGTTGTGAACGTTTCAGCCTTGGCTTTTGCACTCATATGCTGGGCTCTGCCATTGTTGAGGATGGGAATGATAATGAAGCCTCCTCCTCCCATTAGTTGTTTAATTGTCCATTACCATTCACGACTGGATGTGGCAGGACTGAAGATCTTTCACTCGTCTGATGCATAGGATCACAAGATTCGCCTCCATGAATGCTCGGTGTCAGCCGTGGCTCAGTGGTAGCACTGAGTCACAGGTCATGGGTTCAAGTCCCACTATAGTGGCTTGATTGCATAATCTAGGTTGACACTCCAGTACAGTACTGAGGGAGTGCTGCACTGTCGGAGGGGCAGTACTGAGGGAACGCACTGTCGGAGGAGCAATACTGAGGGAGCTCTGCACTGTCAGAGGAGCAGTACTGAGGGACTGCTGCACTGTCGGAGGAGCAATACTGAGGGAGCTCTGCACTGTCAGAGAGCAGTACTGAGGGACTGCTGCACTGTCGGAGGGGCAGTACTGAGGGAGCGCTGCACTGTCGGAGGGGCAGTACTGAGGGAGCACCGCACTGTCGGAGGGGCAGTACTGAGGGAGCGCTGCACTGTCGGAGGGGCAGTACTGAGGGAGCGCTGCACTGTCGGAGGGGCAGTACTGAGGGAGTGTTGCACTGTCGGAGGGGCAGTACTGAGGGAGCGCTGCACTGTTGGAGGGGCAGTACTGAGAGACTGCTGCACTGTCGGAGGGGCAGTACTGAGGGAGCGCCTCACTGTCGGAGGGGCAGTACTGAGGGAGCGCTGCACTGTCGGAGGGTCAGTACTGAGGGAGTGCTGCACTGTCAGAAGGGCAGTACTGAGGGAGTCGCTGCACTGTCGGAGGGGCAGTACTGTGGGAGCGCTGCACTGTCGGAGGGTCAGTACTGAGGGAGTGCTGCACTGTCAGAGGGGCAGTACTGAGGGAGCGCCTCACTGTCGGAGGGTCAGTACTGAGGGAGTGCTGCACTGTCGGAGGGGCACTACTGAGGGAGCGCTGCACTGTCGGAGGGTCAGTACTGAGGGAGTGCTGCACTGTCGGAGGGGCAGTACTGAGGGAGCGCTGCACTGTCGGAGGGGCAGTACTGAGGGAGTGTTGCACTGTTGGAGGGGCAGTACTGAGGGAGCGCTGCACTGTCGGAGGGGCAGTACTGAGGGACTGCTGCACTGTCGGAGGGGCAGTACTGAGGGAGCGCCTCACTGTCTGAGGGTCAGTACTGAGGGAGTGCTGCACTGTCAGAGGGGCAGTACTGAGGGAGCGCTGCACTGTCGGAGGGGCAGTACTGAGGGACTGCAGCACTGCAGGAGGGGCAGTACTGAGGGAGCGCCTCACTGTCGGAGGGGCAGTACTGAGGGAGTGCTGCACTGTTGGAGGGGCACTACTGAGGGAGCGCTGCACTGTCGGAGGGTCAGTACTGAGGGAGTGTTGCACTGTCGGAGGGGCAGTACTGAGGGAGTGCTGCACTGTCGGATGAGCATTACTGAGCGAGTGCTACATTGTCGGAGGGGCAGTACTGAGGGAGTGCTTCACTGTCGGAGGAGCAGTAATGAGCGAGTGCTACACTGTCGAATGAGAAGTACTGAGGGAGCGCTGCACTGTCAGAGGGGCAGTACTGAGGGAGCGCTGCACTGTCAGAGGGGCAGTACTGAGGGAGCGCTGCACTGTCGGAGGGGCAGTACTGAGGGACTGCTGCACTGTCGGAGGGGCAGTACTGAGGGAGCGCCTCACTGTCGGAGGGTCAGTACTGAGGGAGTGCTGCACTGTCAGAGGGGCAGTACTGAGGGAGCGCTGCACTGTCGGAGGGGCAGTACTGAGGGACTGCAGCACTGCAGGAGGGGCAATACTGAGGGAGCGCCTCACTGTCGGAGGGGCAGTACTGAGGGAGTGCTGCACTGTCGGAGGGGCACTACTGAGGGAGCGCTGCACTGTCGGAGGGTCAGTACTGAGGGAGTGCTGCACTGTCGGAGGGGCAGTACTGAGGGAGTGCTGCACTGTCGGATGAGCATTACTGAGCGAGTGCTACATTGTCGGAGGGGCAGTACTGAGGGAGTGCTTCACTGTCGGAGGAGCAGTAATGAGCGAGTGCTACACTGTCGAATGAGAAGTACTGAGGGAGCGCTGCACTGTCGGAGGGGCAGTACTGAGGGAGCGCTGCACTGTCGGTGGTGCCATCTTTCGGACGGAACGTTAAACGTCTGACTTCACAGATTGGTGTAAAATATCCCTTGGTACTATTTCGAAAAAGAGCAGGGGAGTTCTCACAGTGTCCCTTAACCAACACATAAAACAGATGATCTGGTCGTTGGTTTCATTGCTGTTTGTGGGACCTTGCTGTGCGTGTATTGGCTGTGGCGTTTCCCTACATTACAAGAGCGACTACACTTCAAAGATATTTCACTGGCTGTAAAGCGCTTTGGGACGTCCTGAGGTCATGAAAGGTGCTTATAAGTGCAAGTTCATTCTTTCTTTAAAAGCAGATGGTCAAAGCTAAACAGCCATTAAGAAGACAAATGGGATTTTGGAGTTTATATCAAGAGGAGCTGAATACCAAGGTAAAGAGGCCATGACAATGCTCCAAACTGAATGTTAGGCCACATCTGGAATACTTTGTGCAGCTGTTGGCTCCTCACTACAGCAGAGATACTGAGGTAGGTTTTTATCTTTACCGCCTGGGTATTAAGCATGACTTGGGTGAATCGCGGAGCACGATGTCTGGTGGGACAATCTCATGCCCCTTACAGAACCCACGGAGTTTCCTTTCATTCATTTCAATAGAAGGAAGATCGGGCAGCTTCAACTATCAGTGTGGCATCCCCTCTGCCAGATTGCCCTCCCTGCACTCCGCCCAGAGGATGCTGGACAGTCAGGCGGTAAAGAGGGAAATCTGTCTCACAATAGACCTAGAGAGAGTGCAACATGGATTTATAAGGATGATATAGGATGAGGGATCTGAATTATGGAAAAGGCTGGAGCATCTAGGGCTGTAACAGGAATAGACAGGTAAATATAGACTGATTATTTCATTGGTTGGGGAATTGAAGGCGAGGTCACGCTCTCAAGATAGCATCAGATACTTAACAGGAAGTTTTACAAGCAAAGAGTTATCGGAATGTGGAGTGATTTGCCTGAAGTGGTGATTGATATCAGATTGATTACAGCATTCAAAAGGTAATAAATAACTATCAACGGGACTGGGGAAGCGACAAAGGAAATGGGATTGTGTAAATTCAGCTAAAGCAGGAAGGCCTGAACAGCCCCCCTCCTGTACTACAGTTACTGTGGGGGTGGGTGACTGCACCAGGGACTCTGGCAGCTACTCTGCAGAATTCAGCCGGCAAGGACAGCGTTAACAGGGGGAGGTGCAGACAATAGCGGGGGGTGGGGGGAGCGTGGAGGGACCGGCAATGGACAGGATGATTTTTCAGGGGCCAGGAGGAGTGATCACGCTTCTACTGACCCCACAGAAATCAGTTAAAAACTCATTTTCAATGGTTATGCAGCGGCAGTGGCGGGGTCGCGGGGGGTCGCGCAACGTTCAGTTCCACTGGGCGGACCAAAGTTGCACCGAGGTCCGAAATACGGGGCAGGACCCTGATTTAAATATATTAACGAGGCTTGCGCCTGTTTCGCCTATTTCAAGTCAATATTGCAGCAGATGTGAACACAGCAAGAAGTTTTTTGTAATTTTTGTCTCACTATCCCCCCACAACCGTTCATTTTTCAGCGGGAACAGGACAGAATTGAGATGAAAATCAGGCCCCATTGATCCATGCTTTAAATCAGATATCATTCACTGGATTTATCAGATGTTAGGAGGTTCCAGATCTAATTTTATTTTACATTTTGTTCGGGGAACCTTTGCACTAATCAAGGTGAAATATATCAGTGCTATAAAATAAACAATGATTTATTTCAGACTTCCCTCAGTACAGGCTGCAAGTATTGTGAGGTCAGGTGTAGATTAATCACCATTGAGTAAATTTTCCTCTATGCTGACTCCATGGCTATTGTGTCCAAGAATCAGCCTAAGAACAGTGTCCCAGCTACACCAGTGTGACATCTTTCCATAATCCCATAATCCCACAACAATACCCCTCGTACTCTGATAAGATGGCTAATTCCATGTCAAATAGAGTTGAAGTAGGTGTGTTATCCCTTGACTGTTGCCCACTAGGGACTGGGTTCAAACTGCGGAAACTCATTTCCCTTAGAACCCTTGCAGTTGGCAGATAGAAGACTTTATCCCATCAGTCTGGGCAAGAATTAAACCAAGAACGTACACCTAGTGGGCAGAGCCTGCAACTGCATTGTGACATGTTGACATAGCAAATTTGAATGGGGAATGCTAACATAGCTACTTGCAATGAGAAATGCTGACAGAATAGTCTGACTAAAAATCATGACAACAGGAAATAAGGTTTTGGGGACAGGAAGTGCATGCCTAACATAAGATTTTTAATATGCATAGTTGCAAGACAATTTTTTTTTCATAATTGTCATTTTTATTCAAATAATGTTCATTTAGCAAACATATTAAAATAGTTGATTATTATTGTCCAAAATAAAGGAAACATTTGCAGGGCTATGGGGAAAGAGTAGGGGAGTGGGACTAATTGGAGAGCTCTTTCAAAGAGCCGGCATAGGCACGATGGGCCGAATGGTCTCCTTCTGTACTGTACGATGCAATGAGTCTATGAACCCAGAGGTGAAAGGAAAGTGTACTAAACTCACGGCACCACCTGGTTCTTTCAGAGTTAACATTCTGGTCAAGGTTTGCTAACAAAACCGTTTTGAACCCAAATTGAATTGACAGCAGCTTTTGAGAAAATAGCTGCTATAATGATACTTTTAAAAAATTCATTCTTGGGATGTGGGCGTCACTGGCAAGGCCAGTATTGGTTTAAATTGAATCAGAGAAAAACTCATTGACCGTGTAAATAGAGCAATTTGTGCTTTTCAATAATTGGGCGAATTGCATTGCTCTTCAGCTCACCAGAGCTGCAGAGAGTGGATATCCAAGCTTCTCTTTTCCTTCTGCCTCAGAGTCAGAAGGTTGTGGGTTCACGTCCCACTCCAAAGAGCGCATAATCCTGACTGACACTACCGACATAATCCTACTGAGGGAGTGCTGCACTGTCGGAGATGCTGTCTTTTGGATGAGACATTAAACCGAGGTCCCGTCTGCCCTCTCAGGATGATGTAAAAGATCCCTTGGCACTACTCGAGTTCTCCCCGGTGTCCTGGCCAACATTTATTCCTCAACCAACATCACTGAAACAGATTATCTGGTCATTAGCACATTGCTGGTTGATGGAGTTTGCAGTGCGCAAATTGGCTGCCACGTATCCGATATTACAACAAAAGTACTTCATTGGCGGAGGTTGTGAAGGCACAATATAAGCGCAAGTCTTTCTTTCTCTTGCGGCACCATGCACTGCTCCAGAGGGCAGTGAGTTCCCTGTCCCCGGCCTCCACCCTAAACGCTGCCGTCTGATTTTCCGCTGGGGAGTGTAGCGGAGGACTCTCCAACAACAGCAGGTCCCAGCACTTTTGTCTCTCTCTGATAATCAGCTGGTTTCTGGTTGTACTTCTTCACAGCAGTATGATTGGGACAGACACCTTATCGAGCAGGGAGCTCAGGCACAAGTCTGCATCCAACCATTGCAGGGAGCAATGCATTAGACTCCACACATGCCAAGTTCTCCATCCCATCTCCTAAAATTTGACATGGGGAAATATGGAAACTTGCAATATCAAACTGATTCTTTTCTATATACAGAGGACTGGCTAAGAACATCCGATCCAGAACATACTGCGAAAGGAGGGAGCAGTTGGCAACTGTGTGGTGGTGAAGATGAAATCCAGTGTTGGATCTCTTCACAACCCAGCAGCCTAGAATTGAGAGCACAGGTTTTAATGCAGTAACAAAGATTTATTTTGCTGCATTTGGTTAATCAGCCTGCCCGGTTCAGCCAGATGGCAACATAAGAGGGGCAAATTGGGAGGGTGTGACGAGCTTCCCCTGCTGGACCACGGGCTGCTGCCTCCCCATCTGCCAAATGCATCAGGGTCCACACACCACTGCAGGGCACAATACCAGGGGCAGGAAGGGCCCATTTCCCTCCTGCCCATCCAGTAAGAGAGGATATAGGGGATGGAAAGCAATCAGTGGAGACTCCATGGTTAGAATTGAGGAATGAGAGAACTTAAAACTGTAATGGAAGTGTCTGCAGACCTCCTGGTAGAAGCAATGAAGTGGCAGAATGTATTAATTCAGAGGTTAGAGAGGGCTGTAGCAAAAGCAGAGATGTTTTAATGAGAGACTTTAATTTTTATGTAGATTGGGAAGAGCAGAGTAGTTCCAGTCAGAAAGATAGTCAATTTCTTGAGTGCATTCAAAGATAGTTTTCTGCAACAGTATGTTCTAGAACCAACAAGAGGGCAGACCATACTAGATTTAGTAATGAGTAATGAGCCAGACTTAGTTCATAATCTAACATAACGGAAAAATTATCTAACAGTGGTTATAAATATGATCGAGTTCAATGTTAAGTTTGAAAAGGAGAGAGTTTGGAAGAATAAGAGGTGATCTCATTGAAACATAGAAAATTCTTACAGAGCTTGACAGGGTAGATGCAGGGAGGATGTTTTCCCTGGCTGGGGAGTCTAGAACCAGGGGTCACAGTCTCAGAAGAAGGGGTCAGCCATTTAGGACTGAGATGAGGAGAAATTTCTTCACTCAGAGAGTGGTGAATCTTTGGAATTCTCTACTCCAGAGGGCTGTGGAGGCTCAGTCGTTGAGTATATTCAAGACAGAGATCAATAGATTTTTGGATATTAGGGAATCAAGGGATATATGGATCGGGCAGGAAAGTGGAGTTGAGGTAGAAGATCAGCCATGATCTTACTGAATGGCAGAGCAGACTCGAGGGGCCGAATGATCTACTCCTGCTCCTATTTCTTATGTTCTTATGTTCCTTTAGATTTGAAAATTGCAAATGAAACTCCATTATTTAAGAGAGGTGAGCATGAGAATCCAGGAAATTATAGACCTGTTAGTCTATCATCTGTTGTGGGGAAGTTATTGGAATCTATAATTAAAGACAGAGTGACTGAGCACTTAGAGAAATATGAGCTGATTAGAGAGCCAACATGGATTTATAAAGGGTAGGTCATGTCTAATGAACCTAATTGAATTTTTTGAGGAAGTAACTAAAGTAGTAGACAGGGGAATGTCTATAGATGTAGTTTATATGGACTTCCAGAAGGTATTCGATGAGGTTCCACATAAGAGACTGTTAGTTAAAATTAAAGCTCATGGTATTGAAGGCAAATATTGACCTGGTTAGGAGATTCATTAGGTGGTAGAAGACAGAGAGTAGGGATAATGGGTATGTACTCGAATTGGAAGGAAGTGACTAGTGGTGTCCCGCAGGTATCTGTGCTGGGGCCTCAACTATTCACTGTATTTATTAATGACTTAGATAACACAAAAGAGAGCCACATATCCAAGTTTGCCGCTGACACAAAGATTGGTGGTGTAAGTAAGTAGTATAGACAGGAGCATAAAATTGCAAAGAGACATTGATAGATTAAGTGAGCAGGCGAAACTGTGGCAGATGGATTTCAACGTAGGTAAGTATGAGGTTATTCATTTTGGACCAAAAAAGGATCGATCCGAGTATTTTTTAAAGAGATTTAGGGGTCCATGTACACAGATCACTAAAATATAGTATCAGGTACAAAAAATAATCAAAAAGGTTAATGGAATGTTAGCCTTTATAACTAGAGAGCTCAAATATAAAGGCAAGGAAGTTTACAATACCTGTACAAAGCCCTAGTTACACCACATCTGGAGCACTGTGTATAGTTCTGGGCACCGCACCTTAGAAAGGATATATTGGCCTGGGAAGGAGTCCAGCGCAGATTCACCAGAATGTTACCAGGGCTCCAAGGGTTAGATTACGAGGAGAGATTACATAAACCAGGCTTGTGTTCCCTGGAATATAGAAGGTTAAGGGGTGATTTAATTGAGGTTTTTAGGATATTGAAAGAAATTTGTAATGTAGATAGAGAGAAACTTTTTTCTGCTGGTGGGGGAGTCTAGGACAAGGGACATCACCTTAAAATCAGAGTCAGGCCATCCAGGAGAGAAGTTAGGCAACATGTCTTCATTGAAAGGGTGGCAGAAGTGTGGACCTCTCTCACACAAAAAGCAATAGATGCTCGCTCAATTATTAATTTTAAATCAGAGATTGATAGACTTTTGCTAGCCAAGAATATTATTGGATATGGAGCCAAGGCAGGTGGATGAAGTTAGGATACAGATCAGCCAAGATCTCATTGAATGGCGGAACAGAGCGGCTACAGAACATTTTGGAGGGGGAGGGCGAACAGCCAGTTGTCATGGTGCACATAGGCATCAACGATATAGGTAAAAAACAGGATGAGGTCCTAAAAGCAGAATATAGGGAGTTAGGAGGTAAATTAAAAAAGAGGACCTCAAAGGTAGTAATCTCAGGATTGCTACCAGTGCCACGTGCTAGTCAGAGTAGAAATAGGAGGATATTTCAAATGAATACGTGGCTAGAGGAATGGTGCAAGGGGGAGGGATTCAAATTCCTTGGACATTGGAACTGGTTCTGGGGGAGGTGGGACCAGTACAAACGTGACGGTCTGCACCTGGGCAGGGCCGGGACCGATGTCCTAGGGGGAGTGTTTGCTAGTGCTGTTGGGGAGGGTTTAAACTAAAGTGGCAGGGGGTTGGGAACCTGAGCAGGGAGACAGAGGAAAGGGAAACAAGGATAAAAGCTAAAGACAGGAAGGAGAAAAACAAAAGTAGAAGGCAAAGAACTCAACGGTTTAAATCAAACATGGTCACAGTAAATAATAATTCATATAGGTCTGAGAGCGTGAAAAAAACAAGCCTGAAGGCTTTGTGTCTTAATGCAAGGAGCATTCGGAACAAGGTGGATGAATTAGCTGCGCAAATAGAGGTAAATGAATACGATTTGATTGGGATTACAGAAACATGGCTCCAGGCTGGCCAAGGCTGGGAACTCAACATCCAGGGTTATTCAATATTTAGGAAAGATAGGCAAAAAAGAAAGGGAGGTGGGGTAGCATTGCTGGTTAAAGAGGGGATTAACACAATTGAAAGGAAGGATATTAGCCCTGATGATGCGGAATCTGTATGGGTAGAACTGAGAAATAACAAGGGGCAGAAAACGTTAGTGGGAGTGGTATATAGTCCTCCAAACAGTAATACGGAGGTTGGGGACGGCATTAAAAGGGAAATTAGAGAAGCATGCAGTAAGGGCACAGCAGTCATCATGGGTGACTTTAATTTACATATAGATTGGGCTAACCAAATTAGTAAAAATACTGTAGAGGAGGAATTCCTAGAATGTTTACGGGATGGTTTTCTGGAACAATATGTCGAGGAACCAACCAGAGATCAGGCCATCTTAGACTGGGTATTATGTAACGAGAAAGGATTAATTAGCAATCTTGTTGTACGAGGCCCCTTGGGTCAGAGTGATCATAATATGATAGAATTCTTCATTAGGCTGGAGAGTGAAGTAGTTGAATCAGAGACTAGGGTCCTGATTTAAATAAAGGAAACTACGATGGTATGAGGCGCGAATTGGGTAGGATTGATTGGGGAATGTCATTCAAGGGGTTGACGGTGGCTAGGCAATGGCAAACATTCAAAGACTGCATGGATGAACTACAGAATTTGTTCATCCCAGTGTGGCATAAGAATAAAACAAAAAGGGTGACTCAACCGTGGCTAACAAGGGAAATTAGGGATAGCATAAGATCCAAGGAGAGGGCATATAAATTGGCCAGAAAAAGCGGTAGCCCTGAGGATTGGGAGCAGTTTAGGATTCAACAAAGGAGGACAAAGGGATTAATTAAGAAGGGGAAAATAGAATATGAAAGTAAGCTTGCAGGGAACATAAAAACTGACTGGAAGAGCTTTTATAGATATGTGAAGAGAAAAAGATTAGTGAAATCAAGTATAGGTCCCTTGCAGTCAGAAGCGGGGAAAGTTATAATGGGGAACAAAGAAATGGCAGCCCAATTAAATGCATATTTTGGTTCTGTCTTCCCAAAGGAGGACACAAATAACCTCCCAGAGATGTTGGAGAACATAGGATCTGATGAAAGCGAGGAACTGAAAGAAATCAGTATTTGCAGGGAAATGGTATTAGGGAAATTGACGGGATTGAAGGCCGATAAATCCCCAGGGCCTGATAATCTACATCCTAGGGTACTTAAGAAAGTGGCCCTAGAAATAGTAGATGCATTGCTGATCATCTTCCAACATTCGATGGAATCTGGAACTGTACCCATGGATTGGAGGGTAGCTAATGTTACCCCACTATTCAAAAAGAGAGAAAGCGGGGAATTACAGACAGGTAAGCCTGACATCGGTATTAGGGAAAATGCTAGAGTCCATTATAAAGGATGTAATAGCTGAGCACTTGAAAAACAGTGACAGGATCGGACAAAGTCAACATGGATTTACAAAAGGTAAATCGTGCTTGACTAATCTACTGGAATTTTTTGAGGATGTAACTGGGAAAATAGATAAGGGAGAACCAGTAGATGTGGTGTATTTGGACTTTCAAAAGGCTTTCGATAAGGTCCCGCATAAGAGATTAGCATGTAAAGTTAAGGCACATGGGATTGGGGGCAAGGTATTGACTTGAATAGAGAACTGGTTGGCGGACAGAAAGCAGAGAGTAGGAATTAATGGGTCTTTTTCCGAGTGGCAAGCAGTGACTAGTGGGATACCGCAGGGATCGATCCTTGGACCCCAGCTATTCACAATATACATTAATGATCTAGATAAGGGAACTAAATGTAATATCTCCAAGTTTGCAGATGACACAAAGCTGGGTGGGAGTGTGTGCTGCGAGGAGGATACCGAGAAACTCCAGGATGATTTGGACAGGTTGGGTGAGTGGGCAGAAGCGTGGCAGATGCAATATAACGTGGATAAGTGCGAGGTTATCCACTTTGGTGTCAAAAACAGAAAGGCAGACTATTATCTGAATGGCAATAGATTGGGAGAAGGGGAAGTGCAACGAGACCTGGGTGTCCTTGTGCACCAGTCGCTGAAAGTAAGCATGCAGGTGCAGCAGGCGGTGAAGAAGGCAAATGGTATGTTGGCCTTCATAGCGAAAGGGTTTGAGTATAGGAACAGGGATGTCCTGCTGCAGTTGTACAGGGCCTTGGTGAGACCACACCTTGAGTACTGTGTGCAGTTTTGGTCGCCTTATCTGAGGAAGGATGTTCTTGCCATGGAAGGAGTTCAGCGAAGATTCACAAGGCTGATACCTGGGATGGCAGGAATGACATATGAGGAGAGATTGGGTCGATTGGGCTTATACTCGCTGGAGTATAGAAGAATGAGAGGGGATCTCATCGAAACATATAAAATTCTGACAGGTCTGGACAAACTAGATGCAGGAAGAATGTTCCCGATGGTCGGAGAGTCCAGAACCAGGGGTCATAATCTAAGGATAACGGGTAAGCCATTTAGGACAGAAATGAGGAAGAATTTCTTCACCCAGAGAGTGATGAACCTGTGGAATTCTCTACCACAGAAGGTAGTTGAGGCCAAGTCATTAAATATATTCAAGAATGAGTTAGATATATTTCTTAAAGCTAAAGGTATCAAGGGATATGGGGAGAAGGCAGGTACAGGGTACTGAGTTTGGATGATCAGCCATGATCTCATCGAATGGCGGAGCAGGCTCGAGGGGCCGAATGGCCTACTCCTGCTCCTATCTTCTATGTTTCTATGTTTCTATGTAACATGCTCGAGGGGCTGAATGGGCCACTCCTGTTCCTATGTTCCTACGTTCTACCCTTGTTCCCGCTGCTCACATGGACCACTAGGTGAAACTGGTTGACAGTCCTAGAGGAAGCAGCAGGAAGGCCCAAGCTCTCATGGAAGGGAGCCACACAGTAGCTTCATTTCCCTCCATTTCACCCCAGCACATACCTTCTGAAGCCTTGGCCACTCCTTCTCAGTTAATGCTCACACTCTCTCTCCCCTCCCTCTCATTTAATGCTGACACTCTCACAGTGTCAGCTGTGGCTCAGTGGGTAGCACCTTCGCCTCTGAGTCAGAGGTTGTGGGTTCATAGTCCCACTCCAGAGACTTGAGCACAAAAATCTAGGCCAACACTCCAGTGCAGTACTGAGGGAGTGCTGCACTGTCAGAGGTGCTGTCTTTCAGATGAGCCATTAAACTGAGGCCCTCTCAAGTGGATGTAAAAGATCCCAAGGCACTATTTTGAAGAAGAGCAGGGAAGTTTTTCCCAGTGTCCTGGCCAATATTTATCTCTTAATCAACATCACTAAAAACAGATGATCTGGTCATTATCACATTGCTGTTTGTGGGAGCTTGCTGTGCGCAAATCGGCTGCTGCGTTTCCTACATTACAACAGTGACTACACTTCAAAAGTACTTTGTTACTTTGTTGACTGTAAAGCGCTTTGGGACATCCGGTGGTTGTGAAAGGCGCTATATAAATGCAAGTTTTTATTTTTTTCCCTCCCCAATCCTTCTCGGTTTCCAGCTTCTGCCCCCTCCTCTTCCTCGTCATCTATACCCTGCCAGCTGCTTGCTCCCGCTTTGACCTGGGTTTGGTGGCTTAGGCACTCGAACAGTTTGTGCTGCCCACGCGACACTGCTCCGAGGGTTGGCATGTTTGCACTGTGAAGGAGTCTGATGACATTAAATATTATTCTTCCATTGCAAGCCGCTGCCTGACTAATCATTCCATCTACTAAACACAGTCATTTATTTGCAGTGAGTGAGAAAAGTGCTGCGTCTGCCAGGGAAAATATCAACTTTGTCTGACATGATCTGGCTTAAATAAAGGGGCAGAGACCAAGGCTGGAGAATTTCACTATGAATTAACTCACGGTCTTCACATTACAGCCTCAATTAGACTGTAAAGCAGAGCAGGATAGCTACTCTCTGCTACTAGCAACATGTTTCTGTCTGCATTACTCAATTCTACAGTCTAGATATCCTACATATCCAATCTTGCAGTGTCTATCCCTCCATTTCCAATCCCTTAGTGTATCGCTCCCTCCATCTTAAATTCCTCAGGCCTGTTTCTTCCTCCATCACTGATCTTTCAGTCTCTCCATCCTTCAGTCTGCAATCCTTCAATGTGCCTATCCCTTAGTCTTCAGTCCTTTAATATGGCTATCTCACCATCTCCAATCCTTCAATGTGTCTCCCCCTGTGTTGCCATTCTTCAGTGTGTGTACCTGCCCATCTCCAATCTCTCAGTGTGCGTCTTACTCCATCTACTATTCTTCAATATGTCCCGTCTACCTTCCCCAATCTTCATTCCATCTCCAATCGTTTATTGTGCGTCTCTCTGCCTCTCCAATCTTTACAATGTCTAGCCCTCCATCTCTGGCGTCTTTGTGTGTTGATCCCTTGATCTTCAAAAAGGCTAAAGGAATGTTGGCCTTTATCTCAAGGGGATTGAAATACAAGAGTGAAGAAGTGATACTTCAGTTGTCCAGAGCCTTGGTCAAACTCCATCTGGTGTACTGCATTCAGTCTGGCACCACATCTTAGCAAAGATGGGCAACACGGTGGCATAGTGGTTAGCATTGTTGCCTCACAGCGCCAGGGACCCGGGTTCGAATCCGGCCTCGGGTGACTGTCTGTGTGGAGTTTGCACATTCTCCCCGTGTCTGCGTGGGTTTCCTCCGGGTGCTCCGGTTTCCTCCCACAGTCCAAAGATGTGCGGGTTAGGTTGATTTGGCTATGATAAATTGACCCTTAGTGTTAGGGGGGATTAAATACGTGGGGTTACGGGGATAGGGTGGGATATGTGTCGGTGCAGGCTCGATGGGCCGAAATGGCCTCTATCTGCACTGTGGGGATTCTGATTCTGATTCTGATATATCGCCCATGGCGAGGTTGCAGTGCAGATTCACCAGAATGATACTGGGGCTTAAATGGCTAAATTATGAGGACAGGTTGCATAAACTTGGCTTGTATTCCCTTGAGCTTAAAAGGCTGAGGGCAGATCTAATTGAGATGTTTAAAATTATAAAGGCATTCGATAGGGTAGATACAGAGAAACTATTTCCTCTGATAGGTGAATCCAGAACAAGGGTAGGGGGGGATAACTTTAAAATTAGAGCTAGGCAATTTAGGAGTGAAATCAGAAGCACTTTTCCACACAAAGCATAGTGGAAATATGGAACACTCTCCCAAAAGGCTGTGGATGCTGGGGGTCAATTGAAATTTTCAAGACTGAGATCGATAGATGTTTGTTGGGTAAGGGTATGAACGGATATGGAGCAAAGGCAGATAAATGGAGTTGAGGTACAGATCAGCCATGATCTAATAGAATGGTGGTACAGGCTCGAGGGGCTGAATGGCCTCCTCCTGTGTTTTATGTTCAATCCTTCAGTATGTCTTTTTGTGACAAAAATAGATTGTTGTCTGTGTTGGATGTTAGCGTGTATGCTCTATTGCTTGAAACAGTGCATGAAGGGGTTAATAAACCCAAAGTCGCACAAGTTATTTCTCAAAAGAAAGCCATGAACTCAGAGACCAGACGATCTGGCTGCAGGGCTTCAATGGTGGAATTTACTGAGGAAAGCACAATAGAATATCTAAGGTGCTAAATGGTGTTATTGGCTGCACATCTCACATTCAGCCATAGACGTCCTTTCCATTGTCAACGATTGCCTTTCTTCTTAATTTTGATAAGGGAATCAGAGTCCTTTGTTTGGACAAGGAGGGCGCAGGTCGTCCCAAACACCTCAGACAGGCCAAGCAATCTGGTTTAGTTTAGGATAGTGGGTTTGATTGACAACTGTGTCTAAGACCTTTGGAAGAGGATGAGGTTATTGATCGGCTGGAGTCTTCTTTGATGGACAGCTCGGTAGCCAGGGATCTCTGATGCTGGGATTATATTGGACTTCAAGTGCTTTGTTCAAGAGTCAGCTTCAGCTTCTCAACCAGCAGCAACATTCCGTGTTTAAGATTATGACAACCAGCAGAACAGTTTGGTTGGTTTGAATATTGTAGAATTCGCAAAATTATCGCGATTTTATAAAATAAGAAGGAGACATAAAGTTTCGTACAAACAGCTTTATTTCAGCAGAATGCTGTCAGGTTTCAAAACGGACACAAACAGCCTGTAAAATGGCCGCCACGCCTCGTGGCAGAAAGTTCTAGACTTTCAATGGGCAGACAAGATGGCGTTCCAATAAACATTTGTGCAAGATCGTACAGGACTCAGCACATTTGAGATAATTGACAAGACATGATGGGTTTGCATTTTATACATAAATACTGAAATCGGTCTCCCAGGTGCGAATAAGGGCTATTGTACCGAGCGATCAAGGACCCATCCAAAAACATTAATATGCAAAATCCCCACGACTCTACGATGAGAGAGCCGTTTGCAGGTAGTTACAGAAAGCATTTGGAAGCCCCAAAACCCCTCCAGGGAGACTACTAGCCGGTTCCACAATGGGAGAAGTATTAACGGGTACTCAGACAGTTACAAGTATCACCGAAACCCATTAAAGACGGAGATCACCCTATACAAGAAGTTTGAGCGCCAAAACCCTGACAAAAGATAGAGATTAAGATTGGGCGGGAAAAGAGGAATTACAGCACTATAACTGTGAGGTACAACCGTCCATCGCTCTGCTGCCTCTGCTTCTTCTTGCGCTTGCTGCTTTGACTCGCTGGAAGGCTGTTGAACTTTTATTCTCTTGCCTGACGGCTCTGGACTCTGATCCGCTAGGATCAACCTCGTGGCTTGCCGCGAAGATCTGTGGAGAACTGGGCTGTGAGGCCTTGAAACGGGCGCACCATCCCGAGAAGTCGGTAAACGGTGTTGGAACCGAAGGCCCGAGAGGAGATGAGATGAGATGAGATGAGAAGAGAAGAAGACGACAATACGCATCGCCACGGTCAGTAAGCCCCGACCGCGCCTGTAAGTCGAATAAACACTTCCTTGCCTAGGAAGACCCTTCTTCGAGTTTTATCGAACCGGTGTGAGGGCACAGGAAGACTCTTCTTTGAGTAGTATCGGAACTCCGAGGACAACACAGATCTTCATGACAGCAGACGGTCCAGCCTGCTAGCCGGAGCAGAGACGAGTAAACAAGGGGGGTACAGAGACCCCTGATCAACACGTGGATAGTCAGGTGCTGCGGTAAAAACATCCGAGCAGAGTTTCGGAATTCTCCGAGTTATCACGAGTGGTGAGCATGAGTCTCGATCCTACAAATCTAGATTAGGACAGGTATTGATAGGGGAGGGTTTAAGTTTTAAGGATAAGTATAATGTGTGTCCCCTTTTACGATGCGTCATGCGGCGCTCCTCGTTTCCCTAAAATTAGTTTCATAACTGTGTGTAAGATTGTACTGTCATTAATCTGTGCTTATGACGTGTATCTCGTAATCTTGAATAATATGCAATAAAGATTTTCCATTTCGCACTATTCGACCGAGTCTCCCTGAGTTTTTCTCTGCATTATTGCTCTCGCACCTAAGTCCAGTGTCAGAACCGGAAGGGCGAGTGGGTCGAACCACTCACAGGTGTCTAGTGTTACCAGGCTGGCTGGAAACCAGAACAGGCAACAAGGCCTAACCCCGCACTAGCACCCAGGCTAAGCACAGAGCCGCAGGTCACCCCTTACAATATAGGGGGTATGATTAAGAAGTTTGCAGATGTTACTAAAATCGGCTGTGTGGTTGATACTGAAGAAGGAAGCTGTAGGCTGCAGGAAGGTATCAATAAATTGGTCAGGTGGGCAGAACAGTGGCAAATGGAATTCAATCCGGAGAAGTGTGAGGTAATGCATTTGGGGAGGGCCAACAAGAAAAGGGAATACACATTAAATGGTAGGACACTGAGTAGTGTAGAGGAACAAAGGGACCTTGGAGTGCATGTCCACAGATCCCTGAAGGTAGCAGGCCAGGTAGATAAGGTGGTTAAGAAGGCATATGGAATGCTTGCCTTTATTAGCCGTGGCAAAGAATACAAGAGCAGGGGGGTTATGCTTCAACTGTATAAAACACTAGTTAGGCCTCAGCTAGAGTATTGCGTGCAGTTCTGGTCACCACATTACAGGAAAGATGTGGTTGCACTAGAGAGGGTACAGAGGAGATTTACAAGGATGTTGCCGGGAGTAGAGAATCTTAGCTATGAGGAAAGACTGGATAGGCTGGGTCTGTTGTCCTTGGAACAGAGGAGGCTGAGGGGAGACCTTATTGAGGTGTATAAAATTATGAGGGGCATAGATAAAGTGGATAGAAAGGACCTATTTCCCTTAGCAGAGGGGTCAAAAACCAGGTGGCACAGGTTTAAAGTAATTGGTGCAAGGTTTAGATTTGAGGGGAAATTTCTTCACCCAGAGGGTTGTGGGGGTCTTTGGAACTCACTGCCTGAAAGGGTGGTAGAGGCAGGAACCCTAAGCACATTTAAAAAGTACTTGGATGTGCACTTGGGTTGCTCTAACCTGCAGGGCTACGGACCAAGAGCTGGGAAGTGGGATTAGGCTGGATAGCTCTTTGTTGGCCGGCGCGGACACGATGAGCCGAAATGGCCTCCTTCCGTGCTGTAACTTTCTATGATTCTTTCTATGATTCTATGAAACTGTTAAGAACATAAGAAATAGGAGCAGGAGTAGGCCACTCGGCCCTTCGAGCCTGCTCTGCCATTCAATGAGATTATGGCTGATCTTCGACCTCATCTCCACCTTCCCGCACTATCCCCATTTCCCTTGATTCCCTTAATATCCAAAAATCTATCAATCTCTGTCTTGAATATACTCAACGACTGAGCATCCACAGCCTTCTGGGATAGAGAATTCTAAAGATTCACAACCCTCTGAATGAAGAACTTTCTCCTCATCTCAGTCCTAAATGGCTGTCCCCTTATTCTGAGAATGTGAACCCTAGTTCTATACTCCCCAGCCAGGGGAAACATCCTCCTAGCATCTACCCTGTCAAGCCCTTTAGGAATTTTGTATGTTTCAATGAGATCACCTCTCATTCTTTTAAACGCTAGGGAATATAGGCCTAGTCTACTCAATCTTTCCTCATCGGACAATCCCCTCATCCCAGGAATCAGTGAACCTTTGTTGCACTCCCTCTAAGGCAAGTATATCCTTCCTTAGGTAAGGAGACCAAAACTGTACACAATACTCCCAGTGTGGTCTCACCAGGGCCCTATATAATTGCAGTAAGACGTCTTTACTCTTATACTCAAATCCTCTTGTAATAAAGGCCAACGTACCATTTGCTTTCCTAATTGCTTGTTGGACCTGCATGTTAACTTTATATGATTCGTGTACAAGGACACCCAGGTCCCTCTGAATACCAACATTTTCCAGTCTCTCACCATTTAAAAATATTCTGCTTTTCTATTTTTCCTACCAAAGTGGATAACTTCACATTTCTCCACATTATATTCCATCTGCCATGTTCTTGCCTGCACACTTAACTGTCTATATCCCTTTGCAGCCTCTTTGCATCCTCCTCACAACTTTAGTGAATAACTTCACACATTTCCTTCACAACACATGAAATGTGTCTCTTTTTTTAAAGTGCATAGCAGTGATGTCCAATACATTAGCCACTAGCCACATGTAGCTAATTGGAAATCCAGATGTGTCTAATGAATAATAGACTCCATTGTCGGGCCCATGATCTCAATACTCATTCACATAGCATATGCACATTTACTTTAACCTATTTATGCATTTGTTTTTCCGAGTGGCAGGCAGTGATTAGTGGGGTACCGCAGGGATCGGTGGTAGGACCCCAGCTATTCACAATATATATTAATGATCTGGACGAGGGAACTAGATGTAATATCTCCAAGTTTGCAGACGACACAAAGCTGGGTAGGCGTGTGTGCTGTGAGGAGGATGCAGAGAAACTCCAGTATGATTTGGACAGGTTGGGTGATTGGGCAGATGCATGGCAGATGCAGTATAATGTGGATAAATGCGAGGTTATCCACTTTGGTGGCAAAAACAGGAAGACAGATTATTATCTGAACGGCAATAGATTGGGAAAAGGGGAAGTGCAACGAGACCTGGGTGTCCTTGTGCACCAGTCGTTGAAGGTAAGTATGCAGGTGCAGCAGGCGGTTAAGAAGGCAAATGGTATGTTGGCCTTCATAGCGAGAGGATTCGAGTACAGGAGCAAGGATGTCTTGCTGCAGTTGTACAGGGCCTTGGTGAGACCACACCTTGAGTATTGTGTGCAGTTTTGGTCTCCTTATCTGAGAAAGGATGTTCTTGACATGGAGGGAGTGCAGCGAAGATTCACCAGACTAATACCTGGGATGGCAGGAATGACGTATGAAGAGAGATTGGGTCGATTAGGCTTATATTCGCTGGAGTTTAGAAGAATGAGAGGGGATCTCATTGAAACTTATAAAATTCTAACAGGACTAGACAGACTAGATGCAGGAAGGATGTTCCCGATGGCGGGGGAGTCCAGAACCAGAGGTCACAGTCTAAGGATAAGGGGTAAGCCATTTAGGACTGAGATGAGGAGAAATTTCTTCACCCAGAGAGTGGTGAACCTGTGGAATTCTCTACCACAGAAGGCAGTTGAGGCCAATTCATTAAATATATTCAAGAAGGAGTTAGATATATTTCTTAAGGCTAAAGGGACCAAGGGATATGGGGAGAAAGCAGGGACAGGGTACTGAGTTTGGATGATCAACCATGATCGCATTGAATGGCAGAGCAGGCTCGAGGGGCCGAATGGCCTACTCCTGCTCCTATCTTCTATGTTTCTATGTTGGTAAAATGGTGAGACAAAATATCTCCAATCTTTCAATGTATCTATCCCTCCACTTCCAATCCTTCTCTGTGTGTCTAGTGTTAGTGTTAGACTTTCATTCACTTTGTACTCTAAATTTTTCCGCTCAAGTTTTGGTGAAAATTAGCATGGCTCCTCCCTTAAGCTGCACAGAAAACCAATTAAACATTTGTACTTACTTAAGCTTTGGGACATGACTCTGACTGCAGCTAATGTTTTAACTCCTTGTGACAAGTGACTGAATGAAAAGTACCCCTACAAAGCTAAAACAAGATAGGACTGCTTCACTTTGACACACTTCCATCTCCAAACTTTCAGCGCACTCTCGTCCACCTCTAGTCCTTCACTGGGTATCACCCTGTATCTCTAACTCTTCAGTGTGATGCCCCCGACTCTTGATAACCAATCCTTTAGTGCATTTATCCCACGGCCCCAAAATTCGGATGCCTGGGGTGGAAAAATATGTTTATCTGGGCAGCAGGGGTGGATTTTGGCGTGAGACCCGACTTTTTTCAACCCACTAGGAATTGTGATTAAATTGGGCACGGGTGAATTATAATACCATGAGGGTAGCATAGTAGTTATGTTACTGGACTAGTAAGTCAGAGGTCCTGGAATAATGATCTGGGAAATTGAGTTCAAATCCTATCATGGCAGCTGGGGAATTTAAATTCAGTTGATTAAATTTAATAAAATCTGGAATAGAAAGCTAGTATCAGATTGTTGTAAAAACCCATCTGGGAAGGAAATCTATTGCCCTTACCCGGTCTGGCCGATATGTGACTCTAAACCCACACAATGTGGTTGACTCTTAACTGACCTCTGAAATGTCCTAGCAAGCCACTCAGTTGTGTAAGGCGGCTCACCACCACCTTCTCAAGGGCAATTAGGGATGGGCAATAAATGCTGGGCTTGCCAGCGACGCCCACATCCCAGGAACGAATAAATAAAAAAATACATCATCCAGCATCCAGTGAAACGGACAGGTACACGGGCACCTGAGTGGGATGGGCAGGTGTTCTGCCCCATTTACATCCACCGCTCAAAAGGTCTCTCATGGAATTCATGGGTTCACTTCCCTAATCCTTCAGTGTTCTCCTCCCTCCAGTGGGTCTAACATCAGTTGTTTTTTTTATTAATTCATGGGATGAGAGCATCGCTGGCAAGGCCAACATTTATTGTCCATCCCTAGTGGCCCTTGAGAAGGTGATGGTGGGCCGCCTTCTTGAACCGCTGCAGTCCGTGTGGTGAAGGTGCTCCCACAGAGCCGTTAGGGAGGGAGTTCCAGGACTTTGACCCAGCGACGATGAAGGAACGGCGATATATTTCCAAGTCAGGATGGTGTGTGACTTGGAAGGGGGACATGCAGGTGGTGGTGTTCCCATGCGTATCCTGCCCTTGTCCTTCTAGGGGGTAGAAATCGCGGGTTTGGGAGGTGCTGCCGAAGAAGCCTTGGCGAGTTGCTGCAGTGCATCTTGTAGATGGTGCACACTGCAGCCACGGTGCACTGGTGATGGAGGGAGTGAATGTTTAAGGTGGTGAATGGGGTGCCAATCAAGCGGGCTGCTTTGTCCTGGATGGTGTCGAGCTTCTTGAGTGTTGTTGGAGCTGCACTCATCCAGGCAAGTGGAGAGTATTCATCACACCCCTGACTCGTGCCTTGTAGATGGTGGAAAGGCTTTGGAGTCAGGAGGTGAATCACTTGCCACAGAATACCTAGCCTCTGACCTGTTCTTGTAGCCACAATATTTATGTGGCTGGTCCATTTAAGTTTCTGGTCAATGGTGAGCCCCAGGATGTTGATGGTGGGGAATTTGACGATGGTAATGCCGTTGAATGTCAAAGGGCGATGGTTAGGCTCTCTCTTGTTAGAAACTTAGAACCCTGCTGTTCTGATGAGTTAGTTAGGAACCCTTATTGGGCCAAGCAGGTACTTGAAGTTTTTTGACTCCTCATCCAGTTGGACACAAGGGCAGGTCGTTAAAGGAAATCATTGCCATCCTTCTGGGGTCCTTAGTGAAGCCCAGCATGAGGCCTGACGTAAGAAAACTACTAGGCACTTGGTCTAAGCGTTAAACAAAGCTTTAATCAACTGTTTTTCAACATAGTTGTGTCCTTCACTAGTTCCTGTTAAAGAATATCCTGAGCAAGCTGGGCCCATGCCCGAGTATTTATACTCTCTCTGGACAGCGCCACCAGCAGGCCGCCCAGTATTATTTCATAAGTCAATTCCACATGAATGACAAGATTCATGTCAAGGCCTACATCAGCTCTCAGACTGTTGGTGATGTACTGGGTGAAATTCCCAGGGTGGCTCAGGGACACCCCCAGTCATCTCTCCCAGAGCAGTGTGTTCATGTCAGGGGGAAAAGTCACCTGTTAGCCCTCCCACACCCCAAACACATATTGGAATTTCCAGCAGTTGTTACACAAGGCAGAAAACCATAACTGCCTTGCTTTTGTACCCTGTGCCTCTATTTATAAAGCCAAGGATCCCATATTCATTTTTAACAGCCTTCTCAGCTTGTCCGGCCACCTTCAATGATTTGTGTACATACACCCCCGGGTCTCTCTGCTCCTGCCCCACTATTAAAATTGTACCATTTAGTTTATATTGCCTCTCCGCATTCTTCCTACCAAAATGCATAACTTCACACTTCACATATATCAAAGAGCAGTGGTCCTAATACGATAGCAAAATACTGCGGATGCTGGAAATCCGAAATAACAACAGAAAACGCTGGAAAAACTCAGCAGGCCAGGCAGCATCTGTGGAGAGAGAAAGAGAGTTAACAGTGGTCCTAATACTGACCCCTGGGGAACACCACTCCAGTCTGAAATACAACCCTTCACCGTGACTCTCTGCTTTCTGTCTCTTAGTCAATTCCATATCCACACAGCCACTGCCCCTTTAATCCCGTGGGCTTCGATTTTGCTAACAAGTCTTTTCTGTGGCACTTTTACACATCATGTCCTTATGCTCAATTCTTTGCTATATCTTTTCGTGACGAAAATAGACACTTGCTTCTGTTGAATTTTATCGTGTGTTTTCTCGTTCTAGTGGGGTCAAGTTTCTGCTCCTTTGTCCCAGGAATGTCAGCACAATCTGGGCAGAATCGGCCAAACCAGCGCAAAAGACCAGGGGATTTCAAACTTAAGTCAGTTACGCCCAAAACCACTTACGTTTGTGTTTCCTGTGTTCTTTTACGCTGGTTTAAGATTCAATTCGCTCGGATCAGGTCCTGTCCCTAAAGCAGGCCAGACCGCAGGTGGAAATTGCGCGATTCTGCCTGGTTGCACTGTTTCGGGAAGGCTCTTAAATTGAGCTCATTTTCTTCAGTGACAAGCACCAGTCGGCATGTTTTAAAAGTTTCATATCAACAAATAGAACGCGTGTCAACAATGAAACTATTAAATGTTTCTGTATAGTTTTTTAAAGTCATTTTCAGTGATTTTAAATCAGGTTGCTCACAGGTGGAGGACTGGACACTCGTATTCAAAATGCTTATTTTTGGTGATAAGCTCATTTTCAGCTAAATTTATAAAACTGCCCCAGGTTACCACTCTTAAATACGTCAAGGAATACCTTCTAATGGAAAGAAGAAAAAAGAATCGATTATGTTCGATTACTCTGCCCGATTGCGCTGATTCATTGAAGACTTTACATTTGTAATTATGCAAATGAGTTTTATTGGAAACTTGAACTGTAAACTAACCAGTGTAATTTCGAGTGTATTTTGGGCGCAATTCCCTGATTATGCTCAAACCGGAACTCGACCCCAGTGTGCGAGGGGTTGACGGCCCACAGTCACACAGGGCAGTTCTTAAAAGAAAACGGCTGAAGGGCATTCTTATGTTCCTATGGGGAACTAAAGTTATGAGGAAGGGCTTGAGAAGTGGGATCATTTCTATTGGAGCAGAGCAGGTTAAAAGAAGATTTAATAGAGTTTTTTTTAAATTCTGAAGGGTTTTGATCACTTGAATAGGGAAAGACTATTCCCTCTGGTTGGGGAGTCAGTGATGAGACATCATCAACTTAACACTGTCAATAAAAGAATAAGGTGAGAAATGTTTTTATAGACAGTTGTTGCAGCTTCGAATGTTTTGCTATAGGGAGTGGTTGAGGCAGAAGTAGATAAATATTCAATACTGAGAAAGATACAGGGCTATGGGGAGAGAGCGGGGCAGTGGGATTAGTTTAAGATTGACACAAGGTTGTGGGGGAGAGAGCGGGGCAGTGGGATTAGTTTGGGATTGATACAGGGCTATGGGGAGAGAGTGGGATTAGTTTGGGATTGATACAGGGCTATGGGGGAGAGAGTGGGGCAGTGGGATTAGTTTGGGATTGATACCAAACTGGGGGAGGGAGTGGGGCAGTGGGATTAGTTTGGGATTGATACCAAACTGGGGGAGAGAGTGGGGCAGTGGGATTAGTTTGAGATTGATACAGGACTATGGGAGAGAGTGGGACAGTGGGATTAGTTTGGGATTGATACCAAACTGGGGGAGAGAGCGGGGCAGTGGGATTAGTTTGGGATTGATACAGGACTATGGGGAGAGAGTGGGACAGTGGGATTTTAATGGCGTATCATTCAACCACTATTCCTTTAGTTTACTAGCTCACCATCTCTAATCCTTCAGTGCTCCTGTCCCTTCCTTTTCAGTCATTCAGTATGTCGCTCCTCTGTCTCTAATCCTTTAGTGTGTCTTTTCCTGTAACTGCAATCCCTGGTGTATGTCTCCAATCACCGGTATCTCTGCATTGATCTCCAAAGCTTCACTCTGTCCATCTTTCCATTCCTAATTCTTTAGTGTGTTTATCTGCATTTCTCCAGAGCTTGGTGTATCTATACCTCCATCCTCAATCCTTTATTGACTGTGCCCCATCTCCAATTGTTCATTGTGTTTCTCCCTCCATTTCTAATTCTTCAATGTATCTATTCCTCATTCTGCAGTGATATTAACATAAGGCATCAGTGCACTTGGAGTGCACTCGCATTATTTAACTATGGGCGCAGTGGAAATCGGAACAAGTCACCTCAGTACACTGACAGCATGAAATGCACTGGACAAGTGCACCCATATTGAAATTTTAGCCCTTTTATACCAACTCAAATTGTCGAACAGCTTTAATCAGGCTCACTGTCCAGGGGATGTATGGTAACCTCTGAGGTGATGTCCAATATAACTCTTTGAACTTCTGACTGTAGTAGGGGAATATCACTTGCTGAGGCCTGTCTGTGACACCGAATTAAGACAGATCCAATACCAATAGGCATACCAGGAGTGTAAAAAGAGCACCGGAATGGCAAAGAATTTTTATTGAATTAAATATGGCAAGAAAAGAGTAGGATATTAAAACATTTTTTTTAGTTATATTAAGAGAAAAAGAACAACGAGGGATGGAGTGGGGCCACTGCGAGTGGGATTGGGTGAGGGCAGGACAACTGATGCTACACAAGCTGCAAAAGTGCAGATAAGTTTTTTGCCTGAGTCTTTATCAAGGAGACAGGAGTAAATAGCTTACTTGATGTGAAAAGGGAACTTAGAGGGTGTTGCAGAGATAAGTTGTGACATTATTCACATTACTACCAGTACGGTTGCCGAACAGCTGTGCAAACTTAAGGTGAATAAATCTCCGGGGCCGGATAAGATGCATCCGAGGATTCTCAAAGGAAATAAGGGAGGAAATTGCAGGAACTCTGGCACAAATCTTTCAGAAATCACTGAATACTGGAGAGGTGCCTGGGGACTGGGGAAAGGCAGATATTTTAAAAAGGTCGCAAAAGTGACCCAGGAAACTTCAGACCATTGTGGGCAAAGGTATAGAAACCCTTATTAAAGATAAGATCATGGGAGCATCTGGATAGAAATGAAATCATAAAAGATGGCCAAGTATGGGTTCCTGAAGGGGCGGGCTTGTCAATCTGATTTCTTGGTTTTCTTTGAGGGTGTGACGAAGGCGCTCGATAGGGGTAAGGGAGTGGATGTGGTGTACTTGGATTTCAGTAAGGCCTTTGATATAGTTCCTCTGGAAAGGCTGGTACTGGAAATAAAGAAAGCGAGAATTGGTGGAAATATTTTACAACAACAACAACAACATCTTTTATTCATATAACACCTTTAACGTAGTAAAACGTCCCAAGGTGCTTCACAGAAGCATTATCAAACAAAATTTGACATCGAGCCCCATAAGGAGATATTAGGGTGGATGCAAAGAGGTAGGTTTTAAGGAGTGTCTTAAAGGAGGAAAGAGAGGTAGAGAGTCGGAGAGATTTAGGGAGGGAATTCCAGAGCTTAGGGCCCAGGCAACAGAAGGCACGGCCGTCAATGGTGGAGCGATTAAAATCGGGGATGTGCAAGAATTGGAGGAGCGCAGATATCTCGGAGGGTTAAAGGACTTGAGGAGGATATAGAGATAGGGAGGGGTGAGGTCATGGAGGGATTTGAAAACAAGGATGAGAATTTTAAAATCAAGGAGTTCCTCAACTGGGAGCCAACATGAGCCAATGTAGGTCAGAGCGTACAGGGGTGATGGGTGAACTGGACTTGGTGCAAGTTAGGACATGGGCAGCAGAGTTTTGGATGAGCTTAAGTTTATGGAGGGTGGAAGATGGGAGGCCGACATGGAGAGCGTTGGAATAGTCAAGTCAAGAGGTAACAAAGGCATGGATGAGGGTTTCAGTAGCAGATGAGCTGAGGCAGGGACGGAGTCGGCTAATGGATACATAATTGGTTGACTGATAGAATCCAGAGGAGGTGGTGGTACAGGGTTTATCATCAGCCCGGGAGAATGTTACCAGTGGGGTCCCACAGGGGTCTGTTTTGTTTAATGTCTTCATAAATGATCTGGAGCAAGGAATCACAAAGACAATGGCTAAATTTTCAGATGTTACAAAGCTAATGAAGATGGTCGACTGCAAAAGTGAACAGGATAATCCACAGGAGGATTTGAATATACTTGGGAATTGGGCAGACAGGTGGCAAATTCAATTTAGTGAAATGCAAACTGCTTCGGGTCATAGGAACAGGAGTAGGCCATTCAGCCCCTTGAGCCTGTTCCACGATTCAGTTAGATCATGACTAACCTGCACCTCAATTCTATTTATTTGCCTTAGCTCCATAGTCCTTGATACCCTGTGGCTCAGTTGGTTGCACTCTAACCTCTGAGTCAAGAAGGCTGTTGGTTCAAGTCCCACTCCAGACACTTGAGCACAAAATCTAGGCTGACACCCCAGTGCAGTACTGAGGGAGTGCTGCACTGCCGGAGACGCTATCTTCCAGATGAGATGTTAAACCGAGGCTCTGTCTGCCCTCTCGGGTAGATGTAAAAGATCCCCTCGCACTATTTTGAAGATGAGCAGGGGAGTTCTCCCCGGCCAAAATTTATCCCTCAACTAACATCACTAAAACAGATTGTCCGGTCATTATCACACGGCAGTTTGTGGGATCTTGCTGTGTGCAAAATTGCTGCTGCGTTTCCTACATTACAACAGTGACTACACTTCAAAAAGTACTTTATTGGCTGTAAAGCGCTTTGGGACGTCCTGAGGTCATGAAAGCTGCCACAGGAAACTCTTTATTAACCGGCACCGACGGGACCGGCGTGGTGCCGGTTTATCGAAAGTACCGGATAACGGAGAGTTATATCTACCGAGGCTATTTTTAACAAAGAGACTCCAGGCAGCGCAGGAGAATCAACTCCTGCTACTGCAGTGTTTCGGACTTCCGACAGCGCCAGGAGGCCAAGTAGTGGCACTTTTGAAAACTACCCCTGCTGACTAAATCGGCGTTCGCGGACTCGGACTCGGACTCGGGATCGGCAACATTGCCGGTTATTTGAGAGGAGTTTTCGGAGCACTCGGCGTTCGTGGAGACTCGACTGCGACTCGGCAACATTGCCGGTTATTTGAGAGGAGTTTTCGGAGCACTCGGCGTTCGTGGAGACTCAGACTGCGACTCGGCAACATTGCCGGTTATTTGAGAGGAGTTTTCGGAGGATGATTTTTGCCGGTTAAGCGAGAATTCCGGATATTTGGGTGCCGGATAAACAAAAGTTTCCTGTATATAAATGCAAGTCATTTTTAATTTTTACCTAACAAAAACCTATCGATCTCAGTCTTGAAAATTTCAATTGACCCGCAGCATCCACAGCTTCTTGGGGAAGCCAGCTCCAGATTTCCGTTGATTTCACACCTGAATGGCATAGTTCTAATTTTAAGATTATTTCCCCTTGTTCACATGGGTACAAAATATACAGGGAGGGTATTGAATAGAAAATAACATGCATGGAAAAGGAGAGGGATCTGGGGGATCCTGATTGACAATGAATTGAAGCGAGCGCAACAATGCTCGACGACACTGAGTAAAACGAATCAGATGTTGGGATGTATTGAAAGGTCAATATTGAGCCGAAATGTTGAGGTAATCTCGCCACTTCATAAATCATTGGTGTGACCGCAGTTAAAATACTGTGTATTGAGGGGTTGGATTACGAAGAGCGATTATGTAAATTGAACATGTTCTCACTGAAAAAGAAAAGCTTGAGCGGGTGATATGATTGTTGTTTTTATGATTCTAAAGGGGCTGGATAATGTAGACCACGACAAGCTCTTCCACCGTGTCCAGAACAGTAGAACCAGAGGACACGGCCTGTGCTTGAAGCGGGGTAAATTCGAAACTGATCTGCGGAGACAGTGAGCGAGTGGTCATTTTATGGAACAGGCTCCCCAGGGAGACGCTGGGAGTAGATTCTATTGATTCAATCAAATGTAAATGAGATAGATTTCATTCACAACGTAATATTTTGGGATACAATGGGCCGGATATTCCGATCCCTACAGGTGTGTACAAGCTGTGTACCCACCCGTAGGGACATTGGAAATACTGGTTTCAGGCATGCACTGCGCATGCGCTGGAAACCGACATTTCCGATCTGTCAAGAAAGCTCTTGACAGATCCTCCGGCTGCCCTGGAGAAGGGCCTCTGCGGGCGGATAGTTCTGCTTTTTGGAGACCCTCCCCCCGCAGAAAACCCTTACAATTCTTGGGCCTGGTAAAAGCAGGTGTAAGGCCAGCTTTTACCAGGATAAGAGTTGAAAAAAGTAAAAAAAAAAAAATTGACACTGATTTATCATTTAAAAATACTTTAAAGAAAGGTAAGTTTATTTTTAGCCCCGTTAAAAACTTTAATTATTTTTTTCAAAAATTTAAAGTTTTGTTTAAAATAGTTAATTTATGTAATTTCAAGTCATTTTAAAAATGTGATTTTTTTTTAAATTTATCTGAAGTTTTACTATGTTTTGGGGGTGATCTCTATTCATATATTTGACAGGTCTTCCTGTCAAATGTATGAAGGGAGATTCCCTTCTCTGATTGGCTCCCCATGGCCCACGTGATCCCAGGGACGCTGCGAACTACCTGCGCCTCTGGGATACGTGGGCCCTGCACACCGGCAGTTTGGAGAGGCCCAGCAGCGGAACTGTGCGCCTCCCGGGAGCCCTCAGGTAAGGGCGCAGATTTTTCCAGACCGCAGTCCTCCGCCCGCGGGAGGCCTGCGATCGGAATATCTGGGCCATTATATGAGTATTTTGAGACATGACATGTGGTGAGTGCAACAGGCTCAGGAGGAACAGGTAACTTTGGGCCTGTGGTTCCCAAAGCTCTCCATTCTCGCCTCATGCCTGGGTCTGTTGTAGACTCATTAATAGAGATTGATCGCTGTGATTAGTCAACAGCTCCATTATCGTATCGTGCGAGTGCCAGAATGGTAGAGGGCGAACTAGAGGGAGCTTGGTCTTTCTCGTCTAGCAATTCCAAACAATGTTGTTCTGAGGAATATTTCACTTGGAGGAGTAATCAGCTCCAAATGAGGCTTTTATGGGTTTAAAGATGGTAGTGAAGCCTTGCAGCTCGTGAGTGGGAGCCCTGATGGTAGCAGGTCCGAGGCTATTTTATCCAAACACTCTTCTGAAATGTGATGCCATAATTATACCCTGACAGGGGCAGTCTGGTCTTCATGAAACAGATCGCGACAGTTTGCAAACGGCTGACCTGCGACCTCGGCAATGAATGAACCCCCATGAGCCTCCCTCGCTCTGTGTATCTCAGGAGCCCTGTGGTGTTTAGGCCCAAGATTTATGTCACAGAAAATAGCTGCTTAAATGCTTTTACTTTTATTGTTGCACTCATCCCTTTCCTGGGTCTCTCTCAGCCTTGGACTCTGAGCTTAACAAAATAAAAGGAGCTGATTCTCTCTGAAAGAACTTGAGCTGTGTTATTACTTATTGGCTGAGGGAGAGGTCGAAGGAGCTGTTTATTGATGGAGTTCACGCTGATCACAGCTTGGTTATATTTTTAGAGCTGTGCTTCCAATCAACCAATTGGGAAAGAGCCACATTTCAGACCCATTCATCTCACACTGATCCAATGAAAAGCACAGCAAAACCAGCTTGAGTTTCAACATCATGCACCCAGCTATGACTTGGTAGCTTTGTCTCATTCATCACAGACACTGGCCCCGATTTTAACTCCTCCGGCCTGGCGGAAACTGGACCGGGAGGGTGGGGGGGGGCAGTTAAAATAAGGCCAGTCACTTAACCCTCCTGATCCCGCTACCTTCCCGCTGTGGCCCGATCATAATCTGCAGGTGAGCGGGACACCCACAGGTAGAAAGCAGGGGTCCTTCTTTCAATATGCAGATCGGGTCCGATGATGATATTGGGCTCCAATCTGCTATTTTACTCCGAGGGCTGAGCGGGGGGAGCAGTGACGGCTTCCCCATCAGGCCATACCTGCCGGGAGGGCGATCGGGGGCTGGAAGAGGCCCAGGCAGGTAAGTGTGATTTATTTTTTTAAGTTTCCTTGTGGGCCAAGAGGAGCAGGAGTGCTGCTCCAGGCCTCACAAGAAAGCCTTGGGCCTACCTTGCCCCGAGTTCACCCCTCTCCCCCCATCACCTCCTGAGCTCCCCCCTGATCATGGCCAGAGTCCCCCCTCCCCCCCGCCGTGAGTGCTGAGGACTGTTCGCACAGGTCCCCAAATGTAGCCTCCTGCAGCTACTGAATCCGGTCAGGTAGGAGCGGGAGTCGGAAAACATTTATTCAAATGAGATAACAGCCAAACATTAACTTAATTAAAGTATAAATCAAACTTTGGGACTGAGCAGTGGTCTCCTCCAGTTCTGTACGTTCCCGTGTTACTATACTAACTGGGAATCATTATCAAGTTCTTGCAGTAGAAATCCCAGACAACCACTGCTGCAAAAGCATCACCAGCTTCAACACATGAAGTCAGTGGGCATCAGTGGGCAGCACTCTAGCCTCTGATTCAGAAGGTTGTAGTTTCAAGTGCCACCCCAGAAAGTTCAACCTAGGCTGACCATTCTGAGGGAGCGCTGCACTGTCGGAGATGCCATCTTTTATATGAAACGTTAAACCGAGGCTCTCTCAGGTGGATGTAAAAGATCCCATGGCACTATTTGAAGAAGAGCAGGGGAGTGCTGTGACTAAAATTTATCCCTCAACCAACATCACTAAAACCAGATTATCTGATCATTACCACATTGCTGTTTGTGGGAGCTTGCTGTGCGCTAATTGGCTGCTTAGTTTCCTACATTACAACAGCGACTACACTTCAAAAATACTTCATTGGCTGTAAAGCTCTTTGGAAGAAAGAAAGGCTTGCTACCTTTCATGACCTCAGGACATCCCAAAGCATTTCACAGCCAATGAAGTACTTTTTGAAGTGTAATCACTGTTATAACCTAGGAAATGAAGCAGCTAATTTGTGCACAGCAAGGTGCCACAAACCGCAATGCAACAATAACCAGATATGTTTCTGTAGTGTTGGTTGAGGGACAAATATTGGCCAACACCAGGGATAACTCCCCTGCTCTTCTTCGAAATAGTGCCATGGGATCTTTTACGTCCAGACCTGGTGGGAACTGGGCGAGGGCAGTTAAAATGAGGGAAACGACTTATTCTCTCCATACGCGCAGCCTCCCCGACAGGTCCGAATATTTACCCGTTCTTCTGAGCAGGCGAGCAGGACATCCGTCCCCAGCTGGCAGGGTCCACTTTAAATATACAGATCGGGCCCGATTTACTCTGAGGCCTGAGCGGGGGAGCAGTGGCGGCTTCAACGTGTTGTCCCAGTGCAGGTGGTGACCCAGTGCAGGTGGTGTTGCTCCAGTGCAGGTGGTGTTGACCCAGTGCAGGTGGTGTTGCTCCAGTGCAGGTGGTGTTGCTCCAGTGCAGGTGGTGTTGCTCCAGTGCAGGTGGTGTTGCTCCAGTGCAGGTGGTGGTGTCCCAGTGCAGGTGGTGTTGTCCCAGTGCAGGTGGTGGTGTCCCAGTGCAGGTGGTGTTGTCCCAGTGCAGGTGGTGTTGCTCCAGTGCAGGTGGTGTTGTCCCAGTGCAGGTGGTGGTGTCCCAGTGCAGGTGGTGTTGCTCCAGTGCAGGTGGTGGTGTCCCAGTGCAGGTGGTGTTGCTCCAGTGCAGGTGGTGTTGTCCCAGTGCAGGTGGTGGTGTCCCAGTGCAGGTGGTGTTGACCCAGTGCAGGTGGTGTTGTCCCAGTGCAGGTGGTGTTGACCCAGTGCAGGTGGTGGTGTCCCAGTGCAGGTGGTGTTGCTCCAGTGCAGGTGGTGTTGTCCCAGTGCAGGTGGTGGTGTCCCAGTGCAGGTGGTGTTGCTCCAGTGCAGGTGGTGGTGTCCCAGTGCAGGTGGTGTCCCAGTGCAGGTGGTGTTGTCCCAGTGCAGGTGGTGTTGTCCCAGTGCAGGTGGTGTCCCAGTGCAGGTGGTGTTGTCCCAGTGCAGGTGGTGTTGTCCCAGTGCAGGTGGTGTTGTTCCAGTGCAGGTAGTGTTGTCCCAGTGCAGGTGGTGGTGTCCCAGTGCAGGTGGTGTCCCAGTGCAGGTGGTGTTGCTCCAGTGCAGGTGGTGTTGCTCCAGTGCAGGTGGTGTTGCTCCAGTGCAGGTGGTGTTGCTCCAGTGCAGGTGGTGGTGTCCCAGTGCAGGTGGTGTCCCAGTGCAGGTGGTGTTGACCCAGTGCAGGTGGTGTTGCTCCAGTGCAGGTGGTGGTGTCCCAGTGCAGGTGGTGTCCCAGTGCAGGTGGTGTTGCTCCAGTGCAGGTGGTGTTGCTCCAGTGCAGGTGGTGTTGCTCCAGTGCAGGTGGTGTTGCTCCAGTGCAGGTGGTGTTGCTCCAGTGCAGGTGGTGTTGCTCCAGTGCAGGTGGTGTTGACCCAGTGCAGGTGGTGTTGACCCAGTGCAGGTGCTGGTGACTCAGATTGATCGATTTGCATGCTGCTCGATTTTACTTTCTACTGATTTTTAAACAAACCAAAATCGGTCAGGGTGTAAAACGAGCGACTATTATAATCCACCGTGTCCAAGACGGTCACTGACCTCATCTCCTCTGGAGATCTTCCCCCCACGGCCGCCAACCTCATAGTTCCCCAACCGCGCACAGCCCGCTTCTACCTCCTTTCCAAGATCCACAAACAGGACTGCCCCGGTAGACCCATCGTTTCAGCCTGTTCTTGCCCCACGGAACTTATCTCTTCCTATCTCGACTCTATTTTTTCTCCCCTTGTCCAGTCTCTTCCCACCTACATCCGCGACTCTTCCGATGCCCTCCGCCATTTTAACAGTTTCCAGTTTCCCGGCCCCAACCGTCTCCTCTTCACTATGGACGTACAATCCCTCTACACTTCCATTCCCCACCAGGATGGCCTGAGGGCGCTCCGCTTCTTCCTTGAACAGAGGCCCAACCAGTCCCCATCCACCACCACCCTCCTCCGCCTGGCTGAACTTGTTCTCACATTGAACAACTTCTCCTTTGACTCTACCCATTTCCTCCAAATTAAAGGTGTTGCTATGGGTACCCGCATGGGTCCTAGCTATGCCTGCCTTTTCGTGGGATATGTGGAACACTCTTTGTTCCAGTCCTACTCGGGTCCCCTCCCTCACCTCTTTTTCCGGTACATTGATGACTGTATCGGTGCCGTCTCCTGCTCTTGCCCTGAACTAGAACATTTCATTCACTATGCTTCCAATTTCCACCCTTCCCTCACCTTCACATGGTCCATCTCCGACTCTTCCCTTCCCTTCCTCGACTTCTCCATCTCCATCTCTGGGGATAGGTTATTGACTAACATTCACTACAAGCCCACTGACTCCCACAGCTACCTGGACTACACTTCCTCCCACCCCGCCTCCTGTAAGGACTCTATTCCATTCTCCCAGTTTCTCCGTCTCCGCCGCATCTGCTCTGATGATGCCACATTCCATACCAGTGCTTCCGACATGTCTTCCTTTTTCCTCAACCGAGGATTCCCCTCTACCGTGGTTGACACGGCCCTCGACCGTGTCCGTTCTATCTCCCGCACTTCTGCCCTCACCCCTGCCCCTCCCTCCCGGAACCACGATAGGGTTCCCCTTGTCCTCACCTTTCACCCCACTAGCCTCCACATTCAACGGATCATCCTCCGCCATTTCCGCCACCTCCAGCGTGATCCCACCACCAAACACATCTTCCCCTCACCTCCCCTTTCAGCATTCCGCAGGGACCGCTCCCTCCGCGACACCCTAGTCCACTCCTCTACCACCCCCAGCACCCCTTCCCCTTCGCCCGGCACCTTCCCGTGCACGCGCAGGAGATGCAACACATGCCCTTACACCTCCCCTCTTCCCACTGTCCAGGGCCCCAAACACCCCTTCCAGGTGAAACAGCGATTTACTTGTACTTCCTGCAATTTAGTATACTGTATTCGCTGCTCACGATGTGGTCTCCTCTACATTGGGGAGACCAAACGCAGATTGGGTGACCGCTTTGCGGAACACCTCCGTTCAGTCCGTAAGGGGGACCCTGAGCTCCCGGTGGCCTGTCACTTTAATTCACCGCTTCACTCCCACTCTGACCTCACCGTCCTCGGCCTATTACACTGTTCCACGGAAGCGCAGCGTAAGCTCGAGGAACAGCACCTCATCTTTCGTTTAGGCACGCTACAGCCCTCTGGACTCAATATCGAGTTCAACAATTTTAGATCATAACCTCAGCTCCAATCACATTTATATTTTATTTTTTCCACCCTTTTATTTGCCCCCCCCCCACCTTTTTTTTCCTCCTAGAAGCTGGCAGCTGTCCTTCATTCTGCCAGTGGATTTCACACTTCTTTCAGCCTTAATCTGTCACATTAACACCACCTCTAGCCTTGCATATCTCTTAATGTCTCTTAATGTCTCTACATCTCCCCCTTTGTTCTTTTATCCCCTCCCCCTTTTCCCAGCTTTACTCTGGCCTTAAATCTATTTGATTTCCAGCTCTTCACAGTTCTGACGAAAGGTCATCGACCTGAAACGTTAACTCTCTTTCTCCTTCCACGGATGCTGCCTGGCCTGCTGAGTTTTTCCAGCGTTTTCTGTTGTTATTTCAGATTTCCAGCATCCGCAGTATTTTGCTATCGGACTATTATAATCAGGTTAGGTTCCTACAGGGCGGATTAGGTTACACTACCTGTTACACACCGTGGGGTAGACTTGACTTCGTGCAATAGTGTAAAATTGGCGATAGCGAGTTGACAGCCCACTTCCTATCTCTCCTGACTTTTATTTCCACTGAAGTAGTTGCGTCACCCAGGCTCTCTACACCAGGAGAAACATTGACATCACCTTCCCCATGGACAGAGTGAAGCAGCAGGAGCGAGACGAGGATTCACCCGCATGTCAGGCTTCCCCAGGGCGCAAGGTGCCACAGACTGTACCCACGTTGCCTTGTGTGCTCCCCGTCACCAGCCTGGCATCTTTCTGAATAGAAAGGGATTCCACTTCCTCAATGTGCAGCTGGTTTGCGACCACAGGCAGCGGATCACGCAGGTCTGTGCCCGCTATCCTGGCAGCAGTCATGACTCTTTCATTCTGCCCCAGTCCTCTGTGGCACCTTTATTCCAACCAGGCCTCCATGTTACAGGCTGGCTATTGGGCACAAGGGGCTATCCCCTCCGGACATGGCTCATGACTCTGGTTAGGAACTCACGCAGAGCAGGCCTACAATGAAGCCATGCATAGTGGTTATGTTACTGGGCTAGTAATCCAGAGACGTGAGTTCAAATCCCACCACGGCAGCTGGGGAATTAAATTCAGTTAATTAAATAAAATCTGGAATAAAAATAAAGCTAGTGTCAGTAATGGTAACCATGAAACTGTCGGATTGTCGTAAAAACCCATCTGGTTCACTAATGTCCTTTAGGAAAGGAAATCTGCCGTCCACACCCGGTCTGGCCTACATGTGACACCAGACCCACAGCAATGTGGTTGACTCTTAACTGCCCTCTGAAATGGCCCAGTGAGACACTCAGTTATACCAAACCGCTACAACAAAGCCAGCACTGTGGGAGCACCTTCACTACATGGACTGCAGCAGTTCAAGAAGGTGGCTCACCACCACCTTCTCAAGGGCAATTGGAGATGGGCGATAAATGCCGGCCTTGCCAGCGACGCCCACATCCCGTGAACGAATACATTTTTAAAAAGTGCTGCCACAAGAAACATCATCGAGCAAACAATCGGCAAGCTCAAGTAACACTTCCGCTGTCTGCACCGTTCAGGAGGCACTTTGCAGGACAACCCTGAGCGGGTATCCAGATCTGTGGTCATCTACTGAATGCTCCACAACTTCACCATCCTGAGGGACAAGTCCTTACCTCCAGCTGATCAGCAAGAAGTGCAGGAGATGAGGCAGGAGGATGAGGATGATGAGGCATTGACCACCAGTGCCCCTCGCTCTCAGAGAGCTGCTCATCGAACCATCCCTCCCATCCCCAATACACCAAAACATCCGCAATCCTTATCACCACCGTCTTTACTACCACCATACGATTGCCTTCCTTCTGTCCAGCCTTTGGGTCTTCCCCTCATATCAATACAAATATAAACTCCAACACCAAATCCAGAATAAAAAACAAATTTATCAAAGAACTCTATTGCATCTCCATTTAATAGTTAACAGAAATAATTCAGAATCAGCCATTAGTGTCTGTCCTGTGTGCTTCTTTCCTTATCCTAATGCACCTACAAGGTGTTTCCCTAGTATCTACAGCTTGCGATCTGGAAGGCTGCTGAACTGCCATTGAGGACACTTCAGATGGCCGTGGTGGGTGACCTCAAGCAGCTCTGGGCCTTGAGGGCCCAGCTACAGACTGTAGCATCTCAGCCTGGGCCGGGGCAGTGTGACCCAGCTGGCTGTGTGAAACTAGCTAGAGCACTGGTGGAGTGGGTGGCGGGGAGCAGGCATACTGTCCTCCTGAGAAAGGACAAGAGGTGCCCCTCCCATAGAGCCAAGGCCACTCTTCTGGAACTGAGCCTCAGCACTCCGAGGGCTCTGTGTGAGAACAGAGTGCAGGAGTGAGGTGGTCCTCTGGAAGTCCCTGTCAACAGTGGCCTCCAAAAGCAAGATGGCAGCCATCTGAGTTCCGTGGCATCTGTGAGAGCTGTCAGGAGAGGGCGCCACTATCAGGTTCATGACCACTCGCTCCCTGTTGGAGTTGTGTGTGTCCTTCTCCTGCAAGAGAGAAGGGAGTGTGTTGGTGAAAGCCTTGTGAGCTCTTCAGAGAATGTTCCTATCATGGTGGAGTAGCTGGTATGCTATGTGTAAGATCGAGGTGTAGAGAAGCAAAGGTTGTGATAGTGGTGAGTGTGTGAGTATGAGGAGAAGGAGGTGTAGTGAAGTGTGGTTCAGTAATTGTAGGAGGGTAAAGAACATAAGAGCATAAGAAATAGGAGCAGGAGTAGGCCATTTGCCCTTTCGATCCTGCTCCGCCATTCAATAAGATCATGGCTGATCTTCTACCTCAACTCCACTTTCCTGCACTATCCCCATATCCCTTGATTCCCTTAATATCCAAAAATCTATCGATCTCTGTCTTGAAAGCAAAGAGTAGGAATTAGTGGGTCTTTTTCCGAGTGGCAAGCAGTGACTAGTGGGGTACCGCAGGGATCGGTCCTTGGACCCCAGCTATTCACAATATACATTAATGATCTAGATAAGGGAACTAAATGTAATATCTCCAAGTTTGCAGATGACACAAAGCTGGGTGGGAGTGTGTGCTGCGAGGAGGATACCGAGAAACTCCAGGATGATTTGGACAGGTTGGGTGAGTGGGCAGAAACGTGGCAGATGCAATATAACGTGGATAAATGCGAGGTTATCCACTTTGGTGTCAAAAACAGAAAGGCAGACTATTATCTGAATGGCAATAGATTGGGAGAAGGGGAAGTGCAATGAGACCTGGGTGTCCTTGTGCTCCAGTCGCTGAAGGTAAGCATGCAGGTGCAGCAGGCGGTGAAGAAGGCAAATGGTATGTTGGCCTTCATAGCGAAAGGGTTTGAGTATAGGAACAGGAATGTCCTGCTGCAGTTGTACAGGGCCTTGGTGAGACCACACCTTGAGTACTGTGTGCAGTTTTGGTCGCCTTATCTGAGGAAGGAAATTCTTGCCATGGAGGGAGTTCAGCGAAGATTCACAAGGCTGATACCTGGGATGGCAGGAACGACATATGAGGAGAGATTGGGTCGATTGGGCTTATACTCGCTGGAGTATAGAAGAATGAGAGGGGATCTCATCGAAACATATAAAATTCTGACAGGTCTGGACAAACTAGATGCAGGAAGAATGTTCCCAATGGTTGGAGAGTCCAGAACCAGGGGTCATAATCTAAGGATAAGGGGTAAGCCATTTAGGACAGAAATGAGGAAGAATTTCTTCACCCAGAGAGTGGTGAACCTGTGGAATTCTCTACCACAGAAGGTAGTTGAGGCCAAGTCATTAAATATATTCAAGAATGAGTTAGATATATTTCTTAAAGCTAAAGGTATCAAGGGATATGAGGAGAGGGGAGGTACAGGGTACTGAGTTTGGATGATCAGCCATGATCTCATCGAATGGCGGAGCAGGCTCGAGAGGCCGAATGGCCTACTCCTGCTCCTATCTTCTATGTTTCTATGTTTATGTTTGAATATACTCAACGACTGAGCCTCCACAGCCCTCTGGGGTAGAGAATTCCAAAGATTCACCACCCTCTGAGTGAAGAAATTTCTTCTCCTCTCAGTCCTAAATGGCCGACCCCTTATTCTGAGACTGTGACCCCTGGTTCTAGACTCCCCAGCCAGGGGAAACATCCTCCCTGCATCTACCCTGTCAAGCCCTGTAAGAATTTTGTATGTTTCAATGAGATCACCTTTCATTCTTCTAAACTCTAGAGAATATTGACCTAGTCTACTCAATCTCTTCTCATAGGACAATTCCCCCATCCCAGGAATCAGACTGGTGAACCTTTGTTGCACTCCCTCTATGGCAAGTATATCCTTCCTTAGGTAAGGAGACCAAAACTATACACAATACTCCAGGTATGGTCTCAGCAAGGCCCTATATAATTGCAGTAAGACGTCTTTACTCTTATACTCAAATCCTCTTGTAATAAAGGCCAACATACCATTTGCTTTCCTAATTGCTTGCTGTACCTGCATGCTAACTTTCAGTGATTCGTGTACAAGGACACCCAGGTCCCTCTGAACACCAACATTTCCCAATCTCTCACCATTTAAAAAATACTCTGCTTTTCTATTTTCCTACCAAAGTAGATAACTTCACATTTCTCCACATTATTATCCATTTGCCATGTTCTTGCCCACTCACTTAGCTTGTCTATATCCCCTTGAAGCCTCCTCACAACTTATATTCCCACCCAGCTTTGTATCGTCAGCAAACTTGGATATATTACATTTGGTCCCCTCATCCAAATCATTGATATAGATTATGAAATGCAGAGGCCCAAGCACCGATCCTTGTGGTACCCCACTAGTTACAGCCTGCCAACCCGAAAATGACCCGTTTATTCCTACTCTCTGTTTTCTGTCTGTTAACCAATCCTTAATCCATGCTAGTATATTATCCCCAATCCCATGAGCCCTAATTTTGTTTAATAACCTCTTGTGTGGCACCTTATTGAATGCCTTCTGAAAATTCAAATACACCACATCCACTGGTTCCCCCTTATCTATTGTGCAAGTTACAACCTCAAAAAACAAATTTGTCAAACATGATTTCCCTTTCATAAATCCGTGTTGACTCTGCCCAATCCTATTATTATTTTCTAAGTGCCCTGTTACCACATCCTTAATAATAGATTCTAGCATTTTCCCTACTACTGATGTCACACTAACTGGTCTGTAGTTCCCCGTTTTCTCTCTCCCTCCTTTCTTAAATAGTGGGGTTACATTTGCTACCTTCCAATCTGCGGGAACCATTCTAGAATCTATGGAATTTTGGAAAATGACAACCAATGCATGCACTATCTCTATAGCCACCTCTTTCAAAACCCTAGGATGTAGGCCATTAGGTCCAGGGGATTTATCAGCTTTCAGTCCCATTAATTTCTCCAGTACTATTTTTTTACTAATACTAATTTCTTTAAGTTCCTCATTCTCGCTAGGCCCTTGGTTCTCCACTATTTCTGGGAAGTTTTTTGCGTCTTCTTCCGTTAAGACAGACACAAAGGGCTGGATTTTGCCAATGGGGAGCTTTTGGAGGCGGGACTCCCACTTGTCGTGTTTTAGTCCCGCCTCCATCAACTTCTGGCCAACCCACACTATTTTCCCTTGATTGACCTTGTTAAGCCCGCACAGTGGGCTTAGCAGGCCAATTAAGGGAAAGCCGGTTACAGAGAACGTCAACGTATGACGTTTCATCTGTGAAAATTTTTTGATTTTGACAGATGAATTGTCATCGTTTGATAGCTCTGTGAAGCTGTCAAACACTGACATGCTCTGTAGTTTGATGAGTTCTTGAATTCAAGACTCATCAAACCTCTTTATTTAGCAGAAATTAGATGGTTGTTGCATTGGAGAATGCAGCAGCCATCTGTCATCTCTGCTGCGGAGGTGCGAGACTCTCCGGTTCCCCAACACTTGAAGCCTGCAGGAAGAAACAAAGGTAAGTAAACTTTTACTAACACTTTCCACTTACCTCAGATACTCACCTCTCCACACTTGCACCCATCATTTACCTTCACAGCGTGCTTTTGCACCCCTCCGACCTCCGCTGACCTACTGCTCACCTTGGTGACCCTGGCAGGGTTCACAGCCTTCGGGAAGCCCGCACTTGTGTGGGTAAAATGGGGATAATCCTCTTATCTTCCTGTTAACTACCTGTTAACAGGCAGATAAGTGGCACTTATCCCCTTCCTGCCTCCAAGGAGACGGGACCCGGTGCGGGTTGGCTACCCACCTCCTGGCAAGATGGCACGGAGTTGGGTTGGGGGAGGGTTGGGCACCCGCCCCCAGATTCTGCCATTTTCCCAGCAGTCCCGCCTCCATACCTGCCTCCCCAGGGCTGGCAAGATCGCGCCCATAGTATTTATTTAATTTCTCGGTCATTTCTCATTCCCCATTATAAGAAGCGAGAAGCATCAGGAACAAGGTAGATGAATTAGCTGTGGAAATAGAGGTTAATAATTATGATCTAATTGGGATTACGGAAACATGGTTGCAGGGTGAGCAGGGCTGGGAGCTTAACATACAGGGGTATTCAGTATTTAGGAAGGATCGACAAAAAAGAAAGGGAGGAGGGGTAGCATTGCTGGTAAAAGAAGGGATAAATGCAATTGAAAGGAAGGATATTAACTCAGTTAATACAGAATCTATATGGGTGGAGCTAAGAAATAGCGAGGGGCGAAAAACATTAATAGGAGTGGTATATAGGCCTCCAAATAGTAAAATAGAGGTTGGGGAGGGCATCACGAGGGAAATTAGAGAAGCGTGCAATAAGAGCACAGCTGTCATCATAGGTGACTTTAACTTACATATAGATTGGAATAGCCTAATCAGTAAAAATAATGAGGAGGAGGAATTCCTTGAGTGTTTAAGGGATGGTTATCTGGATCAATATGTCGAGGAACCAACTCGGGAACAGGCTATATTGGACTGGGTACTGTGCAATGAGAAGGGACTAATTAGTAATCTTGTTGTACGGGGACCCTTGGGTCAGAGCGATCATAACATGATCGATTTCTCACTCGAAATGGAGAGCGAAGAAATTGACTCAGATACTAAGGTCCTGAATTTAAACAAGGGGAATTATGATGCCATTAGACGGGAACTGAGTAGGTCTGATTGGACAACGTTCCTGGGAGGACTGGAGGTAGATAAACAATGGCAAGCATTTAAAGATAGAATGACAAAATTGCAAAAATTGTTTATACCAATCTGGCATAAAAGGAAATCTAAAAAGGTGACTCAACCGTGGATAACAGGGGAAATTAGAGACAGCATAAAATCCAAAGATAGGGCGTATAAAATAGCCAAAAAAAGCGCCAGAGCGGAAGATTGGGAACAGTTTAAGATAGAGCAAAGGAGGACAAAGGGCTTAATCAAGAGGGGCAAAATAGCTTACGAAAGCAAGCTGGCGGAAAATATAAAAACTAACTCCAAAAGCTTTTATAAGTATATCAAGAGGAAAAGACTGGTGAAAACCAAAGTTGGCCCATTGCAGTCAGATACGGGGGAATATATAACGGGAAATAAGGAAATGGCAGACCAACTAAATGCATACTTTGGGTCAGTCTTTACGAAGGAAGACACAAAAAACCTCCCTGGGATATCGGGAAAAATAGGGACATTTGCAAAGGAGGAACTGACGCAAATCAATATCTCTAAGGATATGGTGTTAAGGAAGCTAAAGGGATTGAAGGCGGACAAATCACCAGGGCCTGATAACATGCATCCTAGGGTGCTGAAGGAGGTGGCCCTAGAGATAGCGGATGCACTAAGTATGATTTTTCAGAATTCATTAGACTCGGGAACAGTGCCCATGGATTGGAGGGTAGCTAACGTTACCCCACTATTCAAAAAGGGGGGTAGGGAAAAAGCAGGTAATTACAGACCTGTAAGCCTTACATCAGTTGTGGGCAAAATGCTGGAGTCCATCATTAAGGATGAAATAGCGGAGCACTTAGCAAATGGGGACAGGATAGGACAGAGTCAACATGGATTTACAAAGGGTAAATCGTGCTTGACTAATCTATTGGAATTTTTTGAGGGAGTAACTGGTAAAATAGATGGGGGAGAGCCAGTAGATGTGGTGTACCTGGACTTCCAAAAGGCCTTCGATAAGGTCCCACATAAAAGATTAGCAGGGAAAATTGAAGCTCATGGGATAAAGGGGAAAGTATTGACGTGGATAGAGAACTGGCTGTCAGATAGAAAACAGAGAGTTGGAATAAACAGCTCATTTTCTGAATGGCAGGCAGTAACAAGTGGGGTATCGCAGGGATCTGTCCTGGGTCCCCAGCTGTTCACAATTTACATTAATGACCTGGATCAGGGAGTCGGATGCAGCATTTCCAAATTTGCAGACGACACTAAACTAGGAGGGGGGGTGGGCTCAGAGGAGGAGACCAGGAAGCTCCAGAGCGATTTGGACAGACTGGGTGATTGGGCGGATAAATGGCAGATGCACTATAATGTGGACAAGTGCGAAGTTATCCACCTTGGGTGCAGGAACGGGAGGGCAAATTATTATTTAAATGGCAATAAATTGGGAGAGGGGGAAGTACAGAGAGACCTGGGTGTTCTTGTACACCAGTCACTGAAGGCGAGCATGCAGGTGCAACAGGCGGTCAAGAAGGCAAACGGTATGCTGGCCTTGATAACAAAAGGGTTGGAATACAGGAACAGGGATACCTTGCTGCAGCTGTACAGGGCACTGGTGAGACCACACCTCGAGTACTGTGTACAGTTTTGGTCGCCTCATCTGAGGAAAGATGTTCTTGCCATGGAGGGGGTGCAGCGGCGATTCACCAGGCTGATACCAGGAATGGCGGGATTGACCTATGAGGAGAGACTATGTAGTTTAGGGATGTACACACTGGAGTTTAGAAGATTGAGAGGGGACCTCATAGAAGTGTATAAAATTCTGACAGGTCTAGACAGACTAGATGCAGAAGGAATGTTTCCCTTGGGAGGTGAGAACAGAACTAGAGGACATAATTTAAGGATAAGGGCTAAACCATTTAGGACAGAAATGAGGGGGAATTTCTTCACTCAGAGGGTGGTGAACCTGTGGAACTCATTGCCACAGAGGGCAGTGTACGCCAGCTCATTAAATATATTTAAGAGGGAATTAGATATATTTCTACAGGCAAAAGGGGTTAAGGGTTACGGAGAGAAGGCGGGGACGGGATACTGAATTGGAGGATCAGCCATGATCTCATTAAATGGCGGAGCAGGCTCGAAGGGCCGGATGGCCTACTCCTGCTCCTATCTTCTATGTATCTATGTATCTATGTAATTTCTCCTATCTCAGCCTATAAGGGACCCACATTTACTTTCGCTAATCTTTTCCTTTTTACATACCTATTGAAGCTTTTAAAGTCTGTTTTTATGTCTCTCGCTAGTTTACTCTCACATTCTATTTTCCATTTCTTTATCAATTTCTTGGTCCTCCTTTGCTGAATTCTAAAATCCTCCCAATCCTCAGGCTTACTACTCTTTTTGGCCACATTATAAGCCTCTTCCTTTGATCTAATACTATCTTTAACTTCTCTTGTAGGGGATGGGAATATTGTGAGTAATGGCTGGAGGTGGTGGATGTGTGAGCAGAAAGTAAGAGACCAGGATTCTGACCTTGACAACTCTGGTGAGGTCATTGAACTTTTTCTGGCTTTGAAGCCATGTCCTGGGACCTAATCTACCAGCATTGCCCTCCTCAGTGACCTCTTCCATTGGTGTTGGAGTTATTACCTGGAAGACTTTCTGTACCCTAGTGGCAGAGGATCTCCCTCCCCCTGTCCATTGCCTACACCAGGGCCTCCAAGGAAGCCTCAGAGAACCTGGGTGCTCTGTCAGCTCTTGCTTCAGACATTTCTCTCCTTCCAAGTGTTTCCCCAAAGTCTGCATTTCCCCTTTAAGAGGTGCTGGGTACTTTTAATTGGCGTTAAACAAGACCAATATCCGACATAGAAAAATAAATGGATTTATGTGTGCATTGTGCACATATATATTTTGTGTATCAGTATGTATGAGTCTCAGTGTGTATAAGTACTTGTATTTAATTATATATATTTGTGAATATATACATTTCTTTACATCGAATTTACAACACAGAAACAGGCCATTCAGCCAAACAGGTCTATGCCGGTGTTTATGCCCCACACGAGTCTCCTCCAACCCTACTGCATCTCACCCTATCAGCGTAACCTTCTATTCCTTTCTCCCTCAGTCACTTATCTAGCTTCCCTTTAAATGCATCATCTACTCCTTGTGATAGCACGTTCCACGTAAAGAAGTTTCTCCTGAATTCCCGATTGGATTTATGTGAGACTATCTTATATTTATGGCCCCTATTTTTGGTCTTCGCCACAAGTGGAAACATTTTCTCTACATCTCTATATCTACCCTATCAAACCCCTTCATAATCTTAAAGATCTCTATTAGTTCACCCCTCAGCCCTCTCTCTTCTAGAGAAAAGAGACCCAGCCTGTTCAGGCTTTCCTGATAAGTATAACCTCTCAGTTCTGGTATCATTCTTGTAAATCTATTTTGCACCTTCTCCAGTGCCTCTAAATCCTTTGTATAATATGGAGACCAGAACTGTACACAGTGCCCCAAGTGTGGTCTAATCAAGGTTCTTTACAAGTTTAACTATATATGCGTCTGTTTCCATGTGTTTGCATCTGTATGTTTGTGTGAATAAGTATGTAGGTATGTGTTTGTGTTTCTATGTATATATATCTGTATACTTGTGTGTGTATCTGTGTATGTCTGTGAGTGTATATATGCAAGGGGCTAAATGGCCTACTCCTGTTCCTGTGTTCCCATATTTAGGTGTATATGTATGTATGCATATGGGTATGTCTGTGTGTAAATAGGTGTGTATATATATATATATGTGTGTGTGTGTGTGAATCTACAGTATTTTATGTGTCTGTGTATGTATATGCACGTACATTGGTAAGTGTGAGTGTGTCAGTGTGTCAGTATACACACACAGTGCAAATTCAACATCCTAACATTATTTCTGACATCAGGGAGTGGTGTATAATCCGATCGATCAGACGTGCTGGAATGATTTGGAGAGTAGCAGTGAGTTGATTAGTGTTGGTTTTGTTGGAATTCTCTGAGGAGTTGTTGATTTATTTTCCGGCGGGATATTTAACCAGGAGACTACAGCTTCATCCGTTTCCCTGTGGCGGGACCTTTTTGCTGGTTTGACAGCTCTGGAGTTTCTTTTGATCTATGACCCACAGAGCAATTATTCCCCAGACACCGGGGTGACTGATTGGAGTCGCGGTTGGGGGATTTCAAAGGAACATACTTCCAACAAAAATCTGTCAAACTGAAAAGTGAAAACATTTACACTGCACTGATGAAAGGGACTGACTCAGGCCTTGTGTTCACCCAGAGGCTGGAGTCATATCTAGCACAAAGGAAGATGGTTGTGGTGGTTGGAGGCCAATCATCTCAGCCCCAGGACATCGCTGCAGGAATTCCTCAGGGCAGTGTCCTAGGCCCAACCATCTTCAGCTGCTTCATCAATGACCTTCCCTCCATCATAAGGTCAGAAGTTCACCGATGATTGCACACTGTTCAACCACCTCGCCTTGATATTCAATGGCATTATCATCGCCGAATCCTGATAAGTGGCAGGTAACATTTGTGCCACACAAGTGCCAGGCAATGACTATCTCCAACAAGCGAGCATCTAACCACCACCCCTTGACATTCAATGGCATTACCATCGCCGAATCCCCCACCATCAACATCCTGGGGGTCACCATTGATCAGAAAATTAACTGGACCAGCCACATAAATACTGTGGCAACAAGAGCAGGTCAGAGGCGAGTGTCTCACCTCCTGACTCCCCAAAGCCTTTCCACCATCTACAAGGCACAAGTCAGGAGTGTGATGGAATACTCTCCACTTGCCTGGATGAGTGCAGCTCCAACAGCACTCAAGAAGCTCGACACTATCCAGAACAAAGCAGCCCGCTTGATTGGCACCCCATCCAGCACCTTAAACATTCACTCCCTCCACCACCGGCGTACCGTGGCTACAGTGTGTACCATCTACAAGATGCACTGCAGCAACTCGCCAAGGCTTCTTTGATATCTCGCTGTTCCTTCTTCGTCGTTGGTTCAAATTCATGGAATTCCCTCCCTAACAGCACTGTGGGAGCACCTTCACCACACGGACTGCAGCGGTTCAGGAAGGCGGCTCACCACCACCTTCTCAAGGGCAACTAGGGATGGGCAATAAATGCTGGCCTTACCAGCAACGCCCACATCCCAAGTATGAATTTAAAAAAACTGACTCTCGGGCTTTGTGTTCATCCAGTGCTTAGTTTCGATATTAAATTAGGAACGCTTAGTATTAAGAAATGTTGCAACATGCAGGAATCAGTCTTTCTGTGCTGCTGTTTTGTATTTTGACAGATGCTTATTGTTTTATTTTTTCTGCATTCTCCTTGTCTCTGCCACATTCTAATTTCTTGCTCCCCTATCACCCGACCTTGCTGACTTCCATTGACGCTCTGTCCCCAAGCACATTCAATTCAAAATGCTTGACCCCATCCATAAATCCTTCTGGGCATCGTCTCTCCTGACCTCTGCAACTTTATCCAGCACAATGAGCCAGCTCGTGTCCTCCACTCTTCCGACTCTCCCCTTCCGTTCATCCCCCTCTCAACTCACCATTGGTAGCCTCTCACCTCACCTTGGACAGCCTGCTCAAATTCCACCTCTTAGACCAGGCCATCAACCCCGTGGGTGACAGACCTACAGAGGGTGACAGACCTACAGAGGCTGACAGACCTACAGAGGCTGACAGACCTACAGAGGCTGACAGATCTACAGAGGCTGACAGATCTACAGAGGCTGACAGATCTACAGAGACTGACAGACCTACAGAGGCTGACAGACCTACAGAGGGTGACAGATCTACAGAGGCTGACAGACCTACAGAGGCTGACAGACCTACAGAGGGTGACAGACCTACAGAGGCTGACAGACCTACAGAGGCTGACAGACCTACAGAGGGTGACAGATCTACAGAGGGTGACAGACCTACAGAGGGTGACAGACCTACAGAGGGTGACAGATCTACAGAGGGTGACAGACCTACAGAGGGTGACAGATCTACAGAGGGTGACAGATCTACAGAGGGTGACAGACCTACAGAGGGTGACAGATCTACAGAGGCTGACAGACCTACAGAGGCTGACAGATCTACAGAGGGTGACTTCCATTTTGCTAAGCTTACAAACGGGGAAAGTAGCGGAACCACAATTGCATGGAGGATTGACCTGCCGACCTATCGCTGGCTGTCCACTCACTTCAACTTTCAGCCAGACCTTGATTTGGGCAGCCAGACCTCCTATCGGTAACAGCAGGGCCTCTCAATGATATCTTCCTCTTAGGCAGTCCCTCGGAACCGAGGATGACTTGCTTCCACATTAAAACTGAGTTCTCAGGTGACTGATGAGTCCAATGCGGGACCAACAGTCTCTGTCACAGGTGGGGCAGACGGTGGTTGAAGGGGCGGGTGGGTGGGGTGCTTGGGTTGACGTGCGCTCCTTGCCCACCCTCTGTAGGTCTGTCACCCCCTGTAGATCTGTCACCCTCTGCAGATCTGTAATATTTGCAAATCACAGTGAGGTAATGCAGTTAAGACCTCAGTGCCATTTTCATCTCTACCTGCATTGCTACTGTTAGTTCCTCAACCTACCCACAAGCCATGGGCGGTAAAAATTGGGATGTAGGTGGCTTTGAGGCTCAGATCAAACAAAGATTTTGGGAGGAACTTCTTTACACAGAGTGGTAAGAATGTGGAACTGGCTGCGACAGGGAGTGGTTGAGGCAGAGCCCATTGATGCATTGAAGGGGAGCCCTGATGCATACATGAGGGAGAAGGGAATAGAGGGATGCGGAGGTAGGGTGGAGGGGGTTCTTGTGGAATATAAACACTGACAGACCAGTTGGGCTGAAGGGCCTGCTTCTGTGATGTAGATTCTGTGTCATTCTATATAATTGTGCCTCCCGGCACTCTCAGGCACCCAGTGCCATGGAGTGTAGGTGAGACTCTCGGCAGCAGTGTAAACAATCCATGTTCTAATAAACACAGTTAGTCTCCCAATTAAATGCAATTTAATGTCATCAGAGAACAGGAAGTTCAATTATAACTAAAAAATCTCCCAATCATCACAGGCACCAGGTTGTGATTGACACTCGCTCCAGGCAGTTTTGTGTGTGTTTATTTCCAGTTTCCAGATCACAGTTTAAATTACAAAATATATCTCTACTTTAACACCATTTCCAGTCACAAACTGCAACCGCCTTTTTGTTCTTGTGATGTCGGAGTTATATATTTTACTGAAATATCCTTTTCACCTCGTCCACATTACACACGGTGTCAGTCATGGCTCAGTGGGTAGCACCCTCACCTCTGAGTCAGAAGGTTGTGGGTTTGAGTCCCACTCCAGAGACTTGAGCACATAATCCAGGCTGACACTCCAGTGCCAGTGCTGCACTGTTGGAGGTGCCGTCTTTCAGGTGAGATGTTAAACCGAGGACCCGTCTGCTCTCTCAGCTGGATGTAAAAGATTCCATGGCACTATTCAAAGAAGAGCAGGAGAGTTCTCCCCGGTGTCCTAGCAATATTTATTTCTCAACCAATACTTGAAAAACATGATCTGATCATTATCTCATTGCTGTTTGTGGGAGCTCACTGTGCGCAAATTAATTGCAACATTACAACAGTGACTGCACTTCGAAAGTAATTGATTGGCTGTAAATTAAGTAATTAAGTCAGTCTTTCTTTCTTTCTTTCTTTCTCCTACTGTCCTCATTTATAAATTATAGGCACATGGAAAATGGATATCTGCTAGTGCAGTGTAGAGGGGGCACTAATCTGCAGTTGGGTGCCCTGAGAGTGCTTGGTGCTGACACTGGGTAGCTGCAGTGATGAAGTACCATTCCTCAACACCAACGTCCCTCACCTCGATGAGAATAATAAATGAAACAGTTTTTGCAAAGGTCAGGTCCCTCACTGCAGCGTTCCCGGATGCCCTTACTTCAAAGTCATTGCCTTTATTCCAGGAGGATTGACCAAGAGCTGTGGTGCAATTGGCACCTGTCCATCAGGCTGGCAGGGACCCTGACCAAGCGATGGTCTGTCTGTAATGGGCCGCGAGGGAGCTACACTAATCCAACAGCTTCCACATGGATATTACTGCAGTGGAGAATCTAATAGAAATTCCAATGCTCCCGGAAACAATGGAGCCGGGCGGCTGAAAACTAAATGAAAACTACGCTGGTGGAATTCCAGAGCGGGCTGTGCGTCCCTGTGAGGTGGGCTCGGAATGTCTGTGCGCCTCAGGCTTCAGTCATCTGATGCAGGCAGGAAATTACACTCTTTGGTTTTGTGTGTGCCCTCAGTATGTGCAGAACACACGGCACGGCAAGGAACTAGAGCCAGACCCGGCTCACCAGGTCACCCGCAGGGGACGTTTAATCCATCTCAACTTGCGTGGCCATGGAACTGACGCTGGCTTCATCCCCAGTGGTGGGTGAAGGAGCAGGTGAACAGCATCACCTCTAACACTCTCGCTTCCATCATTGCTTCCCTCTGCCTATATTCTATGAACTCTAAATCTACTCTCCTCTTCCTTCTGTCTTTATTTTAAAATTAACTCCTTTCCACAACTCTCTTCCTTCCTCACCACAGAAGTGACAATATGGTGCAGTAGTTTTATTGTGGTTGTGAATACAGCAGACTTGAAGTGTGAGCTACAGTGTGGGTTACAGTATGAGCTACAGAGTGAGTTACAGAGTGAGAAACAGTGTGAATTACAGTGTGAGTTACAGTGTGAGAAACAGTGTGAGTTACAGTGTGAGAAACAGTGTGAGTTACAGAGTGAGTTACCGTGTCAGAAACTGTGTCAGTTACAGAGTGAGTTACAGTGTGAGTTACAGAGTGAGTTACAGAGTGAGTTATATTGTGAGTTACAGAGCGAGTTACAGTGTGAGTTACAGTGTGAGAAACATTGTGAGTTACAGTGTGAGAAACAGTGTGAGTTACAGTGTGAGTTACAGTGTGAGAAACAGTGCGAGAAACAGTGAGTTACAGTGTGAGTTACCGTGTCAGAAACTGTGTCAGTTACAGAGTGAGTTACAGTGTGAGTTACAGTGTGAGTTACAGTGTGAGTTACATTGTGAGTTACAGAGTGAGTTACAGTGTCAATTACAGTGTCAGTTACTGTGTGAGTTACAGTGTAAGTTACAGTGTCAGTTACAGTGTGAGTTACAGAGTGAGTTACAGAGTGAGTTACAGTGTGAGTTACAGTGTGAGTTACAGAGTGAGTTACAGAGTGAGTTACAGTGTGAGTTACAGAGTGAGTTACAGAGTGAGTTACAGAGTGAGTTACAGTGTGAGATACAGAGTGAGTTACAGAGTGAGTTACAGTGTGAGTTACAGTGTGAGTTACAGAGTGAGTTACAGTGTGAGTTACACAATGAGTTACAGTGTGAGCTACAAAGTGAGTTACAATGTGAGTTACAGTGTCAGTTACAGTGTGAGTTACAGTGTGAGTTACAGAGTCAGTTACAGTGTCAGTTACAGTGAGAAACAGTGAGTTACAGTGTGAGTTACCGAGTGAGAAACAGTGAGTTACAGTGTGAGTTACAGAGTGAGTTACAGTGTGAGTTACAGTGTGAAAAACAGTGAGTTACAGTGTAAGTTACCGAGTGAGAAACAGTGAGTTACAGAGTGAGTTACAGAGTGAGTTACAGTGTGAAAAACAGTGAGTTAGAGTGAGTTATAGGTTCAGTTAGTGAGTTACAGTGAACCCACATGAGGGGAAACATCTACCTGACCTGGTCCTCACCAATCTACCTGTCGCAGATGCATCTGTCCATGACAGTATTGGTAGCAGTGACCACCGCACAGTCATTGTGGAGAAGAAGTCTCGTCTTCACACTGAGGACACCTTCCATTCTGTTGTGTGGCACTAACACCGTGCTAAATGGGATAGATTCAGATCAGATCGAGCAGCTTAAAACTGGGCATCCATGAAGCGCTGTGGGCCATCAGCAGCAGCAGAATTTTATTCCACCACAATCTGTAACCTCATGGCCTGACATATCCCTCAGTCTACCATTACCATCAAGCCGGGGAACCAACCCTGGTTCAATAAGGAGTGTAGAAGAGCATGCCAGGAGCAGCAACAGGCATACCTAAAAATGAGGTGCCAACCTGGGGAAGCTGCAACATAGGACTACATGCATGCTAAAAAGCGGAAGCAGCATGCTATAGACAGGGCTAAGCGATCCCACAAGCAACGGATCAGATCAAAGCTCTGCAGTCCTGCCACATCCAGTCGTGAATGGTGGTGGACCATTAAACAACTAACTGGAGGAGAAAGCTCCATGAATATCCCCATCCTCAATAATGTTGGAGTCCAGCACGTGAGTGCAAAAACAAGGCTGAAGCGTTTGCAACCATCTTCAGCCAGAAGTGCCGAGTGGATGATTCATATTGGCCTCCTCCTGAGGTTCCCACCATCACAGAAGCCCCGACAACATCCCGGCTGTCGTGCTGAAAACTTGTGCTCCAGAAGTAGCCGCACCTCTAGCCAAGCTGTTCCAGTACAGCTACAACACTGGCATCTATCCGAAAATGTGGAAAACTGCCCAGGTATGTCCTGTCCACAAAAAGCAGGACAAATCCAATCTGGCCAATTACCGCCCCATCCGTCTACTCTCAATCATCAGCAAAGTGATGGAAGGTGTCATCGACAGTGCTATCAAGCGACACTTACCAATAATCTGCTCATTGATGCCCAGTTTGGCTTCCACCAAGACCACTCGGCTCCCGACCTCATTATAGCCTTAGTCCAAACATGGACAAAGGAGCTGAATTCCAGAGGTGAGGTGAGAGTGACTGCCCTTGACATCAAGGCAGCATTTGACCGAGTGTGGCATCAAGGAGCCCTAGTAATACTGAAGTCAATAGGAATCGGGGGGGAAAACGCTCCACTGGCTGGAGTCATACCTAGTACAAAGGAAGATGGTTGTGGTGGTTGAAGGTCAATCATCACAGCCCTAGGACATCGCTGCAGGAGTTCCTCAGGGCAGTGTCCTAGGCCCAACCAGCTTCAGCTGCTTCATCAAAGACCTTCCGTGCAGCATAAGGTCAGAAATGGGGATGTTCGCTGATGACTGCACAGTGTTCAGCACCATTCACAACTCCTCAGATAATGAAGCAGTCCATGCCCGCATGCAACAGGACCTGGACAACGTTCAGGCTTGGGCTGATAAGTGGCAGGTAACATTCGCACCACAGAAGTGCCAGGCAATGAATATCTCCAACAAACGAGAGTCTAACCGCCTCCACTTGACATTCAACAGCATTACCATCGCCGAATCCCCCACCATCAACATCCTGGGGGTCACCATTAACCAGAAACTTAACTGGCCAGCCACATAAATACTGTGGCAACAAGAGCAGGTCAGAGGCTAGGTATTCTGCGGCGAGTGTCTCATCTCCTGATTCCCCAAAGCCTTTCCACCATCTACAATGCACAAGTAAGGAGTGTGATGGAATACTCTCCACTTGCCTGGATGAGTGCAGCTCCAACAACACTCAAGAAGCTCGACACCATCCAGGACAAAGCAGCCCGCTTGATTGGCACCCCATCCACCACCTTAAACATTCACTCCCTCCACCACCGGCGTACCGTGGCTGCAGTGTGTACCATCTACAAGATGTACTGCAGCAACTCGCTGTAGAATTCGCAATATATCGCGATTTTGTTAATAAGGAGAAAACACAGAGTTTCGTTCAAACAGCTTTTATTTCAGCAGAATGCTGACAGGTTTAAAGTGGACACAAGCAGCCTGTAAAATGGCCACCGCACCTCGTGACAGAACATTCTAGACTTTTCAACAGGCAGACAAGATGGCGTTCCAATAAACATTTGTGCAAGATCGATTAAGAGTCAGCACAGTGAAGATAATACACGAGACATTATGGGTTTGCAGTATACACATAGATACTGAAATCGGTCTCCCAGGTACAAAGGAAAGCCATTGTACCGAGTAATCAAGGGCCCATCCAAAAGACATTAATATGTAAAATCCCAACGACTCTACGATGAGAGAGCCGTTAGCAGGTAGTTATACAGGACACTTGGAAGCCCCAAACCCCTCCAGGGAGAACACCGACCGATTTAACAATGGGAGAAATATTAACAGGTACTCAGACATTTACGAGTAGCCCCGAAACCCATTAAGAACGGAGATCACCCATACAAGACATTTGAGCGCCAAACCCTAAACAAAAGAATGGACATTATAGTTGGGCGGGAAACGGAAGATTTTGCACTATAATTGCAGGCTCCAAACCGTCCATCTTTCTCTTGCTGCTCTTATCATCGTGGCTGCTCCTGTGTACTCGTAGTTGGGCTTCTGCTTGCCTGTTGCCTCTTTTGAAAAGGACTGTTGAACTTTCTGATCCGTTCGGATCTACCTCGTGTCGCGTAACGAAGACCTATGTTGGTAACTGGCAGCGGAACCAAAGGCCCGAGATGAGATGAGATGAGATGAGATGAGATGAGAAGAGAGGAAGACCATATCCATCGCCACGGTCAGTAAATCCCGACCGCGCCTGTAGGTCGATTAGCCAAGTTTTCCTTGCCAGGAAGACTTCTTCGAACTTGCAAGGAAACATATCGTATCGATGATATTGACAACTGTGCTCGAAAAGTACCTGTTAAACCAACCAACACAGGTCTTCATCACAGCAGACATTCCAGCCTGCTAGCCGGAGCAGCAGAAGCAAGTAAACAAGTGGGACCAGGAGATCTCCTGACCGACACGTGGGTGCTGCGGTGAAAAACATCCGATCAGCTATTCGGAATTTCTCCGAGTTATCACGAGTGGTGAGCATGAGTCTCGAGATCCTACGAATCTAGTTTAGGATAGATATTGATAGGGGAGGGTTTAAGGATTAAGGATATTTGTAATGTGTGCCCCTATTTACTATGTGCCGTTCGTTCCTCGTTTCCCTAAGATCGACTATATAACTGTTTGTAAGATTGTACTGTCATTAATCTGTGCTTATGACATGTATTTCATAATCTTAAGTATCATGCAATAAAGATTTTCCATTTCGTACCATTCAAACCGAGTCTACATGAGTTTCATCTCCATTACTGCTCTCGCATCTAAGTCCAGTGTCTAGAACCGTAAGGGAGAGTGATTCGAACCACTCACAGGTGTGTCTAGTGTTCCCAGACTGGCTGGAGACCAGAACAGGCAACGAGGCCTAGACCCGCACTGACATACAGGCTGCACAGAGCCGCATGAATCTCACAGGCTGCGAGACACGCAGGGTCAGAATCCCTTACAGAAAATGGCGACCACGGCAGGACACTGGCAGCGAGAGGGTAGTGTGTTAGATTTTGGAATGACTGTACGAAATGTTATGCAGGAAAAGATAGCGGATTATGTGTTTGGAAAGGTTAATCTAACTAAGAAATGGATAAGTGAATTGTTAGCGGATAAAAGCCCACTAGAGGCAGCTGAAAGGTGAACAGATAGTAAAGAACATAGAAAGACACTTGAGAAAGCAGTCTGGCTTATGTGTTACAAAAGGCAGGTTCAGATTTCAAACCAGACCATTACAGCGCTAGTAGCTCGAATCAGTCATTTAGAGGGAGAAATGGATGAGAAGGTTTCTGGAGGGGAGGTGCTCATTAAGAATTTAAATGAGTTACACCAAGAAAGCCAGGAAGTCTCCAGTCACCTTAAAACAAGGATAGATTATCTCGAGTGCCAGGTCACTGAGGCGAAGTTGAATGAAAGCAGGTTAAAGGAGAGATGTAACCGCCAAGCTGCCCAGATAAGAACTCAAGAAGAGAGCTTAACGGGGGTTAGGGCGGCATATAAGTTGGCCCTTGAGGATAAGTTTCAGGGAGCCGATCATAGCGCCTGCCAAAGGGAGATAGAGCACCTCAAAAAGGCCGTGAACAATGCGAACGGCATGGTGTGCCTCATCAATCCGTCGGCACACCAGCCGCTAGTAAATGAGAGATTTAGAAAATCCCCACCAAGTAAAGCAGAAGAAGTAGTAGCCACTGCGCCCTCCGCGCCACCCAGCTATTCAGAAACCTGGGTTAGGGAGGAAGCAATGGAAGAAACAAAAGAGCCCATTGAAAAAGAAGTAGGAAAGGGATCGTTGTATCCAGTAACGGGTATTAAAAGGGGCCCAAGCAGAAACGGTGGGGAAGAACCGGGGGATCTCCTCGGACAGCTGGTGTTGCCTCACAGTTCACATCAGCTGAGAGCTATGATAAATCACGTACGGAAGCTGACCGAGGCAGACGACCCTTCCGTACATTTCAGAGAAGTTGAGCAAGCCGCAGCCATTAACGGCTGCGATGATGGGGAGACAGCAAAAATGCTGCTGTTCTCATTAGACAGCTCGGTCCTTCAGTGTCTCTCAGGCGAGAGCAAGAGGGGAACCAAGAGTTATGAGGAATTAAAGAATGAGGTCCTGGAAGTGTTGGGGGCGAACGACGAAGGTCCGTTTGCTAGAGTGGGACAGACAGTGCAGATGGAGGGAGAACCCCCGAAGGTTTTTGCCGACAGGCTGTGGCCAGTATATGAGCGCAGCTGCCTAGGTGCGCCCGAGCGCGAAGATGTGGAAGGCACCGCTTTAACTCATTGGCTTAGGTGCATAATAGCCAACAGTTTACCAGCCGTCAGAGAGCAGGCAAAAGCATGGTTTGATCCCAATGACCCCAACATTACGGAAGAGTCGGTCTTGAATCGACTCACGTTAGGTTATCGCAATATAAGGGGTATGGCAACATGTCCCCTTAAGGGAAGAGTACATGAGGTACGACCCGCAGCCCCGTATCAAAGAGAGTGGCATCAGGAGGGTAATCGCGCCCCACAGGCAGGTAATGCTTGTTACGGGTGTGGGAAGACAGGGCACTGGCGCAAGCATTGCAGGAACCCTTGGAAGGATTCCAAGGATAAAAATCCCGCGGTCCGAGCCCAGGCACCTGTCCCGGCTAGGGAAGCTAGTGCTCCCACCCCTCCCGACGACCTCGAAGCAGTGTTAGGAGCCATGCGCAAGCTGGTCTTGAATGCGCGTGGACAGGTGGCGGTCGCAACCGGCCCCGTAGGTGCCGCAGGACCGTCTAATAGTACCCCATGACTAGAACCGGCGCAGCCCGTCTACCTGTGTCCGCTTAGCTATGATGCGTGGAGGCGACCTGTGGTGGAGATGGAGGTAGAGAAACAGAAGGGTAGTTATTTGTTGGACACGGGAGCTTCTTGCACCATAATCCATACAGATAACCCTTTTGACTCGCCGCTATCTACCAAGGTCCCATTCACGTTAGCAGGGTTCACAGGAAAAGAACAGGCTGGCACGTTTTCCCTTCCGCTATCCATTCGTTTAGGAACACTTCGCCTTAAGTGGAAGTGTATACTGATGGCATGGCAAAAGGGGGGTGGAAGAGGTATTCTCGGGTCTGATCTCCTAGCGGGACACGGGATCCTCGTGGACCTCAGAAATCACTGTCTCTGGGGGGCTAAAGGTGAAAAAGGCGAGGTAATAGTGATTCCGGGGGAGGAAGAAACAGGGGTCCTGTGTACCGTACAGCCATCCGGAGGCTACGACCTCAGGCTTATGGTCGCAGATGTCCCAACGGACATGCAAACGTACGTGTCAGATAATATGCACGCGTTTGCAACCCACAAGCACGATTGTGGGAGAGTGGTCGGGTTTGAGGTCAGCGTAGATGGGGACCCCATGACCCGACCCCAAAAGCAGTATAACTTCCCCAAAGAAGCCGAACCCGATATGGAGACAGCAATGTCTTCCTTGGTGCAGCAGGGCGTGTTGAGGCCGATAGCCACACACGTGAACTCCCCATTATGGCCGGTTAGGAAGCCGGATAATTCGTGGAGAGCCACGGTGGACTACAGAGTCCTTAACAGTAACATTCCCGCCTGCGCGCCCACAGTAGCAGCAGTTGCTGACCTAATAGGGAGCATCCCAGCGTCCGCGACCACGTTCACGGTGCTGGATATCTCGAACGGTTTTTGGTCCATCCCGCTGTGGCGAGAGGACCAGTACAAGTTTGCCTTTACTTTCAAAGGGCAACAGTACACGTGGAACTGTCTGCCACAGGGTTTCCACAATAGCCCCAGTATTTTTCATCAGTGTATGGCAGGAAGTTTAAAGGAGTTTAGTCAGCCCAATCAGATAGTACAGTATGTGGATGATTTGCTCCTATTTACGGACTCAAGGGAGGAGCACGGACCACTACTGGACGAGTTATTGGAGCTGTTAGCGAGAAAGGGTTTTAAAATAAACCCTAAGAAAGCACGTATCGGTCAGCGGGAAGTAAAATTCCTGGGACTGACCATACGCGCTGGGGAAAGAGCCATAGACAAAGCAAGGAGGGAGTCGGTGCAAGAATTACCGATTCCCAACAACGTAAGGGGTGTGAGGTCCTTCTTGGGACTGACCGGTTACTGCAGGGATTTTATCGAAGATTATGCGGCCACAGCGGCGCCGCTCCTCCGACTCCTCCATAAGGGGGTGGAGTGGCTTTGGGACGAGGGCTGCCAAGCAGCCTTCGAGAAGTTAAAAAGGGATCTGCAGACCGCGCCAGCCTTAGGGGCCATAGATGGGGGGAAGGAGTTTTTCCTGGAGGTAGCTGCCAGCGGAGACAGCTTAAGCGCCGTGCTGCTCCAAGAGCGTCACGGCAAGCTGAGGCCGGTTGTCTATTCATCCAGGGTGTTAACGGATGTGGAGAGAAGTTTCTCCAATTGCGAAAGGCACCTTTTAGCCACGCATTGGGCTGTGAAAAGATCAGCGATCTTCACAGGGCTCTCTCCCATCACTCTCCTCACACATCACACACCAACTAAGATGCTTCTGGATGGGAGGATTAAAGACGGGACCGTAAGCAGCGCACGCATTGCGCGTTGGACCCTTCTTCTCTCCCAGTTGGATCTTAGAGTAAAAGGTCTTTGCGAGCCCAGGCTTGCGGCCAATTTGGTATACCCCGGTACAGCCCACCGGTGTTCGGTGGAAGGGGTATGGGACGTCAACATAGGTTTACGGGCCGGGATACATCCCACTGGGCGCGAGATTTATGTTGATGGGTCTAGCACAGTATCTGCTGGCGAGCGACTCACAGGGTGTGGAGTTTATGACCCTGCGGCAGACCTTGCCCTGGCGATCAAGCTCCCTAGCACTATGAGCGCGCAGCAAGCTGAGCTGTCTGCCGTGGTGTACGTTGTGACCCACCCAGACATTTTCCCAACCCCATACACGATTTGCTCGGACAGCATGTTCACCTGCAATTCGTGTACGGAATACCTGGCCATTTGGTCCCGCCGCGGATACACCTCCGCGGACGGGCGACCTTTAACGGTGAAGCCCTTGCTGGAAAAGATCTTAGCAGCAGCAGTAGGGGAGGAAGGAGAGATTTTCATCCATAAGGTGAAAGCTCACTCCTCCACAGAGCCCCGTGGGGAGGGCAACCGGCAGGCGGATGCGCTAGCCAGGGAGGGTGCCCGCGACGGCACTTTCTGGAACCCCTATAGGACCGGACCCATAGCAGCGGTCCGAGGCGGGGACGGGAATCCCGGGAACCCCAGGGTAGCATTGCCCCTAGACCTTAAGACCGTCCAAGCCCAGGATCCCGCCCTAAAAGCAGTCCTAAAAACGATTGCTGAGGGGAGGCAGGTAGAAGGTCCGTACAGTACGGCAACCCTCTCAGTTAAGGAAGGCATGCTGTTCCGCGAGGAGCAGTGGGTTGTGCCGCAGCAGCACAGGAGGGAATTCCTCCAGTTGGCTCACGAGGGACCAGGGGCAGGGCACCCCGGGCCCGAGGTTACCTGGCAACGGGTAGAGCAAGCGGGATGGTGGCCAGGGCTCAGGGAACAAGTCCGCGAGTTCTGCGCAAACTGTCTTGTGTGCGCTGCAAACAACCCAGACCCCCAGAAAAGGAAGGTGCCCATGGGACACGTAAGAAGGGTAGAGGGACCATGGCAGTCGATACAGATCGACTATATAGGACCCCTGCCCACCACCCAGGGAGGTTATAAGTACTGCCTCGTCCTGGTGGATGTGTTTTCCAAGTGGGTGGAAGCCTTCCCTTGTCGAACAGCTACGGCACTGGGTACAGCAAAAATCTTGGTCCGGGAAGTGTTCTCGCGGTGGGGACTCCCCCGTTTTGTGGAGTCAGACCAAGGGAGTCATTTCACCGGCCAGGTGATGCAGAACACCCTCATGCTTTTGGGCATTGAAGGGAAGTGGCACGTAGCACACAATCCCCAGTCATCCGGGATTGTTGAACGCATGAACCGGACCCTGAAGGAGAAATTGAGGAAAGAGACTAGGAACTCGCCCCAAAAATGGGCGGAAGTTCTGCCTTTAGTCCTCATGGGGGTCCGGGCCAGTCAGTCAAAAAGTACGGGGTACTCCCCGCACGAGGTAATGACCGGGAGGCTCATGCGAACCCCCACCCATGTGCTAGCCCCGGTGCTCACTGAGGGTCAGCTCCAGGAGATAAGCAGGGACAAGTTCGCCCAGACTCTCTTGGAGCGCCTGAAGCAAGTTTATGAGCAGGCGGCTGGGAACATGGGAAGGCAGCATCAGGGCAATCGCTTGTTGCTGGAACCCCGCAAAACGCGGGAGTGGGAAGTGGGAGACCAGGTCATGGTCAGAAACTACGCCAGAGTAGGGAGTCTGGAACCACTGTATATGGGACCCTACAACATTGTAGACAAGGCGAGTCCCATGGTTTACGCCGTAAAAGTACCACGGCGCACTAAGTGGTTCCACATAAACCAATGCAAACTGTACCAGCCAGGTGCGCAAGGGAAAACTACAGGGGTAAATCCCGCCAATGGGAAAGCACAGCCCCAGGTAGGACCACAAGGCACACAGGCAGGCATAGCAGCTTGCATCAGGGGAAGGGACATCCCGGACGATCATGCAGCGTTTTTTCTGGAATTGGGGGTTAGATGAGGAAGAATTCAGGGTACCCTGGTCAGATGAGGATAGTGCAGATGAGCATAGTGATGATGACGGGTGGTTCCTGAGGAACGGTCTGGAGGGAATGGGGGCTGTAGGTAGAGATCCACACAGGGTGGACACACAAGCTGCAGGTCCCGAGGACAGGAGGGAGGAGCTAGAGGAGGCAGGGCCAGCCGCTATGGGAGCACAGAGAGTACCGGTGTGGCTCCCAGAGATGTGGCCGCCCGCTTTGAACGTCCAGTCCTCGGGGGAGGCAGAGATCACGAGTGAAGGGCCGCCTGCTGGGCCGAGCAGGGCGGAGCCACGAACTGCCAGCCCCGAGGTTAGGGAGGCGGAGTCAGCGGAGGCGGAGCCAGCGACTGTGATGGAACCCCAGGTCATCCCGATGGAAGTCTCGGAACCCGGTCCGTCCGTCACGGAACCCCCGCCCATAGCAACTCCCCGTAGGTCAAGTAGAGAACCCCAGCCCAGGAGGATGTGGTCATGTCCCCAGACTGCCCCAAGGCGAAAATTTAAGGTTAAGATAACCCAGATACAGACCGGCCACATCGCAGCAGTAACAGGCTGCGGCAGATCAGAGGGAAGGGTCAGCGCAGTAACAGGCTGCGGCAGATCAGAGGGAAGGGTCAGTGCCCTCCCACCGTCGGGAAGAGCTCGCAGCAGCCTTCTCAGAATTTAAAGGGGCCGCCCTGAGAACGGGCGGCACTGTATAGTAAGAAGTTCTAAGTTTTAAGTTTATAGTTCAAGGTTAAGTTTTAAGTTTATAGTTTAAGGTTAAGTTTGTAGTGTTTTTAACAGAAAACGATAAAATGATGGGAGTTTTAAAGATAGGTTTAGTTAAAGTTTATTCAGCGAACGTTGAAGTTTACGTGAGGCGAGGTCAGGGGACCCGCTCACCCTTCACAAAAGCCAGAGACTCTTGCGAGGCTGGCTACCTCATTCTATCTGATCACAGGAACCAAGGAAAGATGGAACGAATTCTAGTATTGCTCGTGGCAATCGGATGTGGATTGGCCTATCGAGGCCGCACCAAGGATGTCGTGGTGTTTGGATGTTCCGGGGACACGGCCCCCATCGCGGTGGATGGGACCGGAAGACGGGAGGCAGAGGAGACCAGCACCTATTTCCACAAGGGAAGGTGGCCAGGATGGCTGGGAACGAACTCAACGGAGTATTCTAGCACATCGGGGTTTGCCTACAAAGAGACTTCTTTACTGTGCCCCAAAGTAAGGATCATCGCACCCAGGATCAGCGTCACCGTCGGCAAACGGATTTGTTTGACTTGTAGTGGGAAGGTCCCATTGAGCCGATGGTGGTGGCTGCGAAAGCTGAGCAAAACTATGAGGAACTCTTCGGTCGAGTGGGAACGACTGGGTAATAATACCCATCGGACAATTACGGGGACAAACGGACAAGTGAAAGTCTGTTGGGACAAATGGTGGGAACCGGACGAGGGAATTTATGTATGTATGTGGGGGTCAAAGTACGTTTGCCCCAAAGGCATCTCCATATTTTTCATTAATCAATGGCAGGATAACGGACAGGGGATGAGGTGGGATGCGAGCACCAGGGGGTGCGGAGCCCCGTTCTCCCCGATCCCAGTAAATGCCACTGAGCTCATTACGCGCCCACGCAAAGCCCCGCCCACGATTCCGGTGGTTCTAGCTGAGGAAGAAGGGTGCCCTAAAACTAGTAAGGGACCCGGGAATGGTTTGGTACTGGTCCCCACAGACCAGATACTATTTCAGGGGGTACATTACGCGGTGGCCTCGGTGATTTTAAATCTCACCGAGGTGCGGTTACCAGAGTGGTGCCCCAAAAAGACGGAACAGTTGTATCAGGTCCTGTTGACCAAGATGTTCAGACAATTTTACGAATTCGATTTCGCGGAAATTGATAAAACAAGTTTGTACACCGCACCACAGGAAGTTTTGAATCAAGCAGGGAGGCAAAGAAGGGGTTTGGTGAACGATGCGTTCACCGCGTTTAACACAGGTACATCTGTGGTCAACGCTCTAGACAGTGTGGAGCTGCAGACCCAGATTAATGGTTTAAAGACACAATTAAAAGACATTCTAACAGATGAGAATAAAGTGGTAGGGTCAGGTTTACACGAGGACCAAGCCATGACTCTCCATTTAAAGGAAATTATAGCAGAGTTGGAGAAACATGCAAAGACGGTAAATGCCCTGATTAGGGAAGATCGGAATGCATCCGATCAAGCTGCGCAGAACGAGGTGTGCGTGCTTTACGGGGCGTGGTTACTGGGCGAGGGCCGCAGTAATTTGGAGGATTTAAAACAAGGTTTGGTTCCGTCCTGGATAAGTAACAAACACCTGCGGGCGCTCCACCCTTTTCAGAACGCATTAAGTCCATGCCAGCTCAGGCTAGCTTCAGAAGCATACCCAGTCCCCGTGGACTGCGGACGTTCAAACCATACTATTATGGGAATAGTATTACGTATGCCGGTTTTGGGCGACACAGCAAAGCCCGCCCCGGTGTATCGGGTAGAGAACATTGGTGTCATTCAGGGGGGAGCCCACATTCGTTATGCAGCGGTTCCACCTTACGTCATCCGCTGGGAGCAAACGATGACAGGTACAGATCTCTCTGGTTGTCGTGGCAGGGGAGCACACATAATACTGTGCCCCCAGCACTTGAATGCCTTTTTAACACCACAGTGCGGGTTCAGAACGACTGGCGCCAAGTCCATGAATTGCACCATGGAGGCAATGGCACAAGATCATGTGCCTCCGCAGGTAGCATACATCGGGGGTGGAACATATTGTGTTACCACTGCAGCGCAACACTACCAGCATGGAAACCGTAGCCGGTGTCCGGTGAGTGACAGCAGTTTCTGTTTTAAACCCAGGGCGGAAGTTCAAGTAGCACAACAGCGAATTGTCCCAATCCCTGAACCATCCACTGTTCATCTCACAGTAAAAGAGAATTTCACCGACTTGCAGCGATTCGTCGCGCATTTTGGATACCTCATTCCCCCTCTCCCTGAACACCTCACCAACCTTTTAAAAGCCGTCGCGGTGTCACAGAAACACTTTTACACATTAGAACAGAAAACTGTCGAAATAGGAACAGACATTTTGGATATAGTAGTTCCACCGTGGTGGAATCTGTTCACCAATATTGAAGTGCCTTCATGGATTAGAATAGCCTCCCACATTTTAGTCGTATGCCAAGTGTTTATTGTAGTGTACCTATTGGTCGTACATTGTAAAAGAGACAAGCGCCTCACCAAGCATGAAAACACGGGAGAGTGGCGAGAACGTTACGTGCGCGTGCACGAAGAAAGTACCGTGTGATCGGAAAATGGCGTCACTCCCGCTCGCCACGTGCGCCGCGGAAGTTTGTACTCGATCATGATTTTTCAGAGATTGTAAATACGTTGGGAACTCGACATGTTTTAAGAGTTGGTGTTGATTATTTTGGTGATGGTGTTACAGTTAAAAATGATTGTTTTGGTTTTGAGTTTTGTTTTTCCTTTCCCTGAATAAAAGATGAATATACAGGTGATACGAGAGGCATCGGCCTGGTTACGCCGGGAAGGAAAACAAGTGGTGTAAGTTTAAGGGCAAATAATGCCTACGGTGATATAAAATGTAATTTTCTCGGGAAATAAGGACGACACAGAGACCCTAGATAGGTTAAATTTATGGGATTAATTTGCTGGATTCGGAGAGAAATCGAGATAATATTGCTCACCACTATGATTTTTGATACGATAAGCGGAGTTATTCGCATCAACAGGAGGGACTGTAGAATTCGCAATATATCTCGATTTTGTTAATAAGGAGAAAACACAGAGTTTCGTTCAAACAGCTTTTATTTCAGCAGAATGCTGACAGGTTTAAAGTGGACACAAGCAGCCTGTAAAATGGCCGCCGCACCTCGTGACAGAACATTCTAGACTTTTCAACAGGCAGACAAGATGGCGTTCCAATAAACATTTGTGCAAGATCGATTAAGAGTCAGCACAGTGAAGATAATACACGAGACATTATGGGTTTGCAGTATACACATAGATACTGAAATCGGTCTCCCAGGTACAAAGGAAAGCCATTGTACCGAGTAATCAAGGGCCCATCCAAAAGACATTAATATGTAAAATCCCAACGACTCTACGATGAGAGAGCCGTTAGCAGGTAGTTATACAGGACACTTGGAAGCCCCAAACCCCTCCAGGGAGAACACCGACCGATTTAACAATGGGAGAAATATTAACAGGTACTCAGACATTTACGAGTAGCCCCGAAACCCATTAAGAACGGAGATCACCCATACAAGACATTTGAGCGCCAAACCCTAAACAAAAGAATGGACATTATAGTTGGGCGGGAAACGGAAGATTTTGCACTATAATTGCAGGCTCCAAACCGTCCATCTTTCTCTTGCTGCTCTTATCATCGTGGCTGCTCCTGTGTACTCGTAGTTGGGCTTCTGCTTGCCTGTTGCCTCTTTTGAAAAGGACTGTTGAACTTTCTGATCCGTTCGGATCTACCTCGTGTCGCGTAACGAAGACCTATGTTGGTAACTGGCAGCGGAACCAAAGGCCCGAGATGAGATGAGATGAGATGAGATGAGATGAGAAGAGAGGAAGACCATATCCATCGCCACGGTCAGTAAATCCCGACCGCGCCTGTAGGTCGATTAGCCAAGTTTTCCTTGCCAGGAAGACTTCTTCGAACTTGCAAGGAAACATATCGTATCGATGATATTGACAACTGTGCTCGAAAAGTACCTGTTAAACCAACCAACACAGGTCTTCATCACAGCAGACGTTCCAGCCTGCTAGCCGGAGCAGCAGAAGCAAGTAAACAAGTGGGACCAGGAGATCTCCTGACCGACACGTGGGTGCTGCGGTGAAAAACATCCGATCAGCTATTCGGAATTTCTCCGAGTTATCACGAGTGGTGAGCATGAGTCTCGAGATCCTACGAATCTAGTTTAGGATAGATATTGATAGGGGAGGGTTTAAGGATTAAGGATATTTGTAATGTGTGCCCCTATTTACTTTGTGCCGTTCGTTCCTCGTTTCCCTAAGATCGACTATATAACTGTTTGTAAGATTGTACTGTCATTAATCTGTGCTTATGACATGTATTTCATAATCTTAAGTATCATGCAATAAAGATTTTCCATTTCGTACCATTCAAACCGAGTCTACATGAGTTTCATCTCCATTACTGCTCTCGCATCTAAGTCCAGTGTCTAGAACCGTAAGGGAGAGTGATTCGAACCACTCACAGGTGTGTCTAGTGTTCCCAGACTGGCTGGAGACCAGAACAGGCAACGAGGCCTAGACCCGCACTGACATACAGGCTGCACAGAGCCGCGTGAATCTCACAGGCTGCGAGACACGCAGGGTCAGAATCCCTTACATCGCCAAGGCTTCTTCGGCAGCACCTCCCAAACCCGCGACCTCTTCCACCTAGAAGGACAAGGGCAGCAGGCGCATGGTAACACCACCAACTCCAAGGTCCTCTCCAAGTCACACACCATCCTGACTTAGAAGTATATCGGCCGATCCTTCGTCGTTACTGGTTCAACATCCTTGAACTCCCTCCCTAACAGCACTGTGGGAGCACCTTCACCACACGGACTGCAGCAGTTCTAGATGGCAGCTCACCACCACCTTCTCAAAGGCAATTAGGGTTGGGCAATAAATGCTGGCCTTGCCAGAGATGCCCACATCCCATAAATGAATTTTAAAAAAAGTTACAGTGTGAGAAACAGTGTGAGTTACAGAGTGAGTTGCATTGTGAGAAACAGTGAGTTAGAGTGAGTTACAGTGTGAGTTACAGAGTGAGTTACAGAGTGAGTTACAGAGTGAGTTACAGTGTGAGATACAGAGTGAGTTACAGAGTGAGTTACAGTGTGAGATACAGAGTGAGTTACAGAGTGAGTTACAGTGTGAGATACAGAGTGAGTCAGAGTGAGTTACAGTGTGAGTTACAGAGTGAGTTACAGAGTGAGTTACAGAGTGAGTTACAGTGTGAGATACAGAGTGAGTTACAGAGTGAGTTACAGTGTGAGATACAGTGTGAGATACAGAGTGAGTTACAGAGTGAGTTACAGAGTGAGTTACAGTATCAGTTACAGAGATAGTTTCAGTGTCAGTTGCAGTGATAGTTACAGTTTGAGAAACAGTGTCAGTTACAAAGTTAATTACAGAGTGAGTTACGATGTGAGTTACCGTGAATTACGGAGTGAGTTACATTGTGAGAAACATTGAGTTACAGTGTCAGTTAGTGAGTTACAGAGTGAGTTACAGTATGAGTTACCGTGAGTTACGGAGTGAGTTACATTGTGAGAAACAGTGAGTTAGAGTGAGTTACAGTGTGAGTTACAGTGAGTTACAGTGTGATTTACAGTGTGAGTTACAGTGTGAGTTACAGTGTGAGTTACAGAGTGAATTACAGAGTGAGTTACGGTGTGAGAAACAATGAGTTACAGTGTCAGCTAGTGAGTTACAGAGTGAGTTAGAGTGTGAGTTACCGTGAGTTACGGAGTGAGTTACATTGTGAGATACAGTGAGTTAGATTGATTTACAGTGTCAGTCAGTGAGTTACAGTGTGAATTACAGTGAGAAACAGTGTGAGTTGCAGTTCGAGTTACAGTGTGAATTACAGTGAGAAACAGTGTGAGTTACAGTGTGAGTTACAGTGTGAGAAACAGTGAGTTAGTTTGAGTTACAGTTTCAGTTACAGAGTGAGTTACAATGTGAGTTACAGTGAGAAACAGTGTGAGTTCTTCTTCTTCTTAGCAGTCCCTCGGAACCGAGGATGACTTGCTTCCACACTAAAAGTAAGTTCTCAGGTTACTGATGAGTCCAATGCGGGAGCTACAGTCTCTGTCACAGGTGGGGCAGACGGTGGTTGAAGGGGCGGGTGGGTGGGGTGCTTGGGTTGACGTGCGCTCCTTCCGCTGTTTGCGCTTGGCTTCCGCTTGCTCCCAGCGAAGAGACTCGAGGTGTTCGGCGCCTTCCCGGATGCTTCTCCTCCACTTTGTGCGGTCTTGGGCCAGGGATTCCCAGGTATCGGTGGGGATGTTGCACTTTTTCAAGGAGGCTTTGAGGGTGTCCTCGAAGCATTTCCTCTGCCCACCTGGGGCTCTATTGCAGTGTTGGAGCTCAGAGTAGAGCGCTTGTTTTGGGAGTCTCGTATCGGGCATGCGGACGATGTGGCCTGTCCATCGGAGCTGATAGAGCGTGGTCAAAGCTTCTGTAAAATTCGCAATTATCGCGATTCAAAATAACGAGAGAGAAACAGATTCGTTCAATCAGTTTATTTAAACGAAATGCTGTCAGGATTAAAAAGGACACAGAAGCCTGTAAAATGGCCGCCACGCATCGTGACAGAAGCTTCCAGAATTTTCAGTGGGCAGACAAGATGGCGTTCGAATAAACATTTCAGTATAAGATTGGATAATACTCAGCAGACATTGATAAAGACAGGATGCAACATGTTTGCATTCAAAACAGTAGCATAAGATATGAGTGCTGGAATCGTTTTCCATGCACAAGTAAGGACCATTGTACTGGGCAATCGAAGGCCCATCCAGACACATCAAGACGCAAATACCCCCACGGCTCTACAATGAGAGAGCCATTCTCGGGTGATTAAACAAGTATTCGGGGGCCCCCAAAACCCAGCCAGGGAGGCTCCGAGCCGGTTCAACAATGGGGAAAACATTAACGGGTAGTTGACCAGTCTCAGGTGCTACCGAAACCCGTTAAAGACAAGAATCACCCCATGCTGGGAGTTTTGAGCGCCAATATTTCACAAAGGACAAACATTAAGATTTGAGCGGGAGATAAGGGAACACAGCACTATAACTATAGACAACAAATGTCCATCGCTCGCTTGATTCGGCTCTTATTCTCTTACTCCCTTGATTCGATTCTTATTCGCTTGATTCGTGCTCTTGTTTCTCTGGACTGTTGACTCTGGACTTTTAGCCGCACTGGACGGTTATTCGAATGTTGGGTGGAGCTCGAACGGAACGAGCCGCCTCGACGAAGGCCGGTAACCGGGTGCACCATCCCGAGCGTCGGTAAACGGTGTTCTGGACCCGAAGGCCCGAAGAGACGAGACGAGACGAGATGAGAAGAGAAGAAGAAGAATCCACGTGCCGCCGCGGTCAGTAAACCCCGGCCGCGCCCGAAAATATATAGACCATTTTTGAACTCTACAGGTTACTGCATGAACTGGTCAAAGACTCTTCTTTGAATTCTACCGGCAACCGGTGTCGGACACAGGGAGACTCTTCTTCGAACCGGGCCCGAGCACTGTCGAGTTCTTCATGACAACGGGGAGCCCAGCCTGCTTGCAGCAGCAGCGAAAGTAAACAAGTGGGGTACAGAGACCCCTCAAAACACGTGACAGTCAGGCGCTGCAGCGAAACGAGCCGAGCGCCTCACTTTAAAATTCTCCGAAGTATCACGAGTGGTGAGCATGTTTCTCGATCCTACAAATCTAGATGTAGTGTAGGTATTGATAGGGGAGGGTGGTTTTATTAAGGATAAAGTATAATGTGTTCCCCTTTTTACGATGTGCCGTGCGTTCTTCATTACCATAGACCAAGCTTTATGAATGTATGTATACTTGTACTCTCGTTAATTTGCGCCTATGACATGTACTTCATGATTTTGGACGCTATGCAATAAAGATTTCCATTTCGTACTATTCAACCGGGTCTATTTGAGTTTTTCTCTGCATTACTGCTCTCGCACCTAAGTCCAGTGTTGGAACCGTAAGGGTGAGTGGGTCGAACCACTCACAGGTGCTTATTGCAACAAGGCTGGCCGGAGACCAGAGCAAGCAATAGTATTAGGCAACGAAGGCCTAACCCCGCACCAGCACCGATACAAGCACGACACAGAACCCCTTACACTTCGATGCTGGGGATGTTGGCCTGAGCGAGAACACTGACGTTGGTACACCTATCCTGCCAATGAATTTGCAGGATCTTGCGGAGGCAGCATTGGTGGTACCTCTCCAGTGCTTTGAGGTGCCTGCTGTACATGATCCATGTCTCTGAAGCATACAGGAGGGCGGGTATCACTACTGCTCTGTAGACCATGAGCTTGGTGCTGGGTTTGAGGTCCTGGTCTTCAAACACTTTCTTCCTCAGGTGACCGAAGGCTGTACTGGCACACTGAAGGCGGTGTTGGACTTCGTCATTGACGTCTGCCCTTGTAGGCTCCCGAGGTATGGAAAGAGTTTCACTTTGTCCAAGGCCTCGTCATGGATTTTGATAATCGGGGTGCAGTACTGTGTGGTGGGGGCAGATTGGTAGAGGACCTTAGTCTTACGGATGTTTAGTGTAAGGCTCATGCTCTCATACGCTTCGGTGAATGTGTTGACGATGGTTTGGAGTTCGACCTCAGAGTGTGCGCAGACGCAAGCGTCGTCTGCATACTGTAATTCAATGACAGAGGATGGGACGCCCTTGGATCTGGACTGGAGGTGACAGAGGTTGAACAGTTTCCCGTTTGTTCTGTAAATTAGCTCCACTCCAGCGGGGAGCTTACTGAGGGTGAGATGGAGCATTGCAGCCAGGAAGATCGAGAAGAGCGTTGGTGCGATGACACAGCCTTGCTTGACCCCAGTCCGTACGTGAATTGGGTCTGTGGTGGAACCGTTGGTCAGGATCACGGCTTGTATGTCGTCGTGAAGCAGGCGGAGGATGGTGACAAACATTTGAGGGCAGCCGAATTTGAGGAGTGACATGCATCTTGTCATTCATGTGGAAATGACTTATGAAGTAATACTGGGCGGCCTGCTGGTGGCGCTGTCCAGGGAGAGTATAAATACTCGGGCATGGGCCCAGCTTGCGCAGGACATTCTTAACAGGAACTAGTGAAGGACACAACTCGACCTCCATGTTGAAAAACAGCTGATTGAAGCTTTGTTTAACACTTAGACCAAGTGCCTAGTAGTTTTCTTACGTCAATTTAATCAACTGGACCTGCTCCACGCTCTGAGTAGTTTTGGGAACAGACGGCTACGACTCAAACGGTAGAAGGGAACCGGAGATAGTAATCAATCCATCATGGAGAAACTACTCCAACCCGCCCGTCTCGACCTGGACCCGAATTCACCTACAACTGCTAAGGTATGGAAACACTGGTATCGTACCTTCAGCAACTTCCTCAGTATGTGTGGTGAGAATCTTCCTGATAAGTGAGAGATACTTGCCAATTATGTATCCCCTTATGTGTTTGACTATATCGAAGACTGTGTAAACTATGACTCCGCTATCCGAATACTGCAGCAACTATATGTCAAGGCCCCAAACGAAATTTTTGCTCGGCATCTACTGGCCACAACTCGACAACAACCCGGGGTATCACTTGACGAATTCCTTCAAAAGCTTCGCAGGCTCAGCAAAGATTGTAATCTCAAGGCTGTCTCAGCTGAGCAGTACCAGGAGGAGTTAATTTGTGATTCTTTTATTAATGGAATTGCGTCTCCCTTCATACGCCGGCGTCTGTTGGAGAATAAAACCCTCGAGTTACAAGTTGCCTATGACCAGGCATATTCTCTGGACTTGGCAAAAAAAAATGCAGATGCCTATCTTTTACCACGTGCACGGACTGCTGCTATCACCTTTAGTGACTCCTCCGATAAGCCTCAGGCAGAAGCCCTCACTGATGACGACTCTATCCTAGCTGATGACGACCCTACCCTAGCGGCATCTTGGCGATCTAAAAGGAAGTGTTTCTTCTGTGGAGGTGCATTTCATTATAGGAAATTTTGTCCTGCTCGTAATGCAATCCTGCAATCATTGCAGTAAGAAAGGTCACTTCTCGAAAGTATGTCAGTCAAGAGCCTCTTCTAGGGTTACAGCTGCTATCTATAAAACTGCTCCTCCCCCAAGAGCCACTACTAATGTTACAGCTGTCATCTATAAAACTGCTCCTCCCCCAAGAGCCACCATTAATGTTACAGCTGTCAAGGATAAAACTGCCCCTCCTTCCATCGCAGCTATTTTTCCCCAAAGCCTGTCCCATGCAGCCACGAAGGTTTCGGTAAATGGACACATTTTGAGTGCATTAATCGACTCATGCAGCTCTGAAAGCTTCATCAGTGAGCAGGCTGTCAGTAAGTTAAAACTGCATATTTACCCCTCGGACAGGGAAATTGCAATGGCTCTGACGACACTGACCACCAACCCTTCCGGCTTTTGTCTTGTTGACCTTATTTTCGATGGCCGCACTTATTTCTCTACCAGCGGGATGGCCACCCGAAGCCAGGACGCCGGTCAATCACCGGCTAATGAGCAGGATGAAGCCAGCTCTGCGCCTGTGGGGGCCCACACCCGGAGTCACGATCTCCCCAGTCCCCCTCAGGTCGATCGAGGTGACACGGGCTCTGCCAGCCCGCTGGTACGAACCAAGCGACCTAGGGACCAAGAGGAGACGTGTCTTCCAGCCACAAACGGAGATGCAAAGCAACTGCGGCTATTCGTAGTTCGATTAATCCAATAGAAGGAAGTCGCTGGACTTCCAATCTTTCAGGTGGGAAGAATGACATGAATCTTGTCATTCATGTGGAAATGACTTATGAAATAATACTGGGCGGCCTGCTGGTGGCGCTGTCCAGGGAGAGTATAAATACTCGGGCACAGGCCCAGCTTGCACGGGACATTCTTAACAGGAACTAGAGAAGGACCCAACTAGACCTCCATGTTGTAAAACAGTTGATTAAAGCTTTGTTTAATGCTTAGACCAAGTGCCGAGTAGTTTTCTTACGTCAAGGAGGACACTCCATAAACCCTCAAGGTTGACGGTGTCGAAGGCCTTTGTGAGGTCAAAGAAGGCAATGTACAGCAGTTGGTGCTGTTCCCTGCATTTCTCTTGTAATTGACGCGCGGTGAAGATCATGTCCATTGTGCCCCTTAGTGTGTAGAATCCGCATTGCGACTCTGGGAGGAGCTCTTCAGCCACTGGGAGAAGGCGATTGAGGAGGATTCTTGTGATAACTTTCCCTGTGGCAGACAGCAGGGAGACTCCTCTGTAATTACCGCAATCGGACTTGTCACCTTTCTTGAAGATAGTCACGATTACGGCGTCTCTGAGATCTCCTAGCATACTCTCCTCCTTCCAAATAAGAGAAATGAGTTCATGTATTTGCACCAATAGTGCTTCTCCGCCATGTTTTAGCACCTCGGCGGAGATTCCATCTGCTCCTGAGGCCTTGTTGTTCTTCAGTTGTCGAATGGCCTTTCAACCTCATGCCGGGCTGGGGTTGTGCTGAGGTGGTGGCGGGTAGCATGCTGTGGGATGGAGTTGAGGGCACTCGCGTCAAAGACAGAGTCTCGGTTAAGGGATCTTCGGAGTGCTCCTTCCAGCGGGCACTGACTGCCTCTCTGTCCTTGATGAGTACCTCTCCGTTCTTGGCCCGCAGTGGGGTAGGACCTTGGGTGCTTGGGCCGTAGGCTGTCTTGACTGCGCTAAAGAATCCAGGCATGTCGTGGTTGTCGGCTAGCTGCTGGATCTCCTGCACTTTCTCCACCCACCATCTGTTCTTTAGGTTGCAAGTTTTTTGTTGGACCTCGGCCTTCAGGCGTCTGTAGAGCTGCTTTCTTGCTCTCGAGTTGTGTTGCTGTTTCCAGATCAGGAATGCCTTGCGCTTGCGGCTTATTAGCTCCTGTATCTCCTGGTCGTTCTTGACGAACCAGTCTTGGTGCTTCCTGGTCGAGTGACCGAGCGTCTCTTCACAGGTGCTGATTATGGAGGCCTTGAGAGCAGACCAGGTGCTGTGGACACTCTGGGCTGGATTTTGTCAATGGGGACGTGATGGAGGCGGGACTCCCACTTTTTGGGTTGTAGTCCCGCCTCCATCGAATTGTAGCCAACCCATTGTATTTTCCCTTGATTGACCTTGTTAAGCCCACCCAGCGGGCTCAGCAGGCCAACAGGTGACGTCACAAATTGACATTTCATCTGTCAAGAGCTTTTGACAGATGAAATATCAGTGTTTGACAGCTCCTTGAAGCTGTCAAACACTGACAATCTGTCCTCTAAGTTAATTCCTTCCTCTCAGGCTGATTTAGAGATCTCTGCAGAACAAAAAGCAGAGGCTGCTGCTTTTGACAGCTCCGCGGCCATTCTACTTTCTGTGCCGGTGAGATTTCTGACTCCCGAGACCTGAAGGGCTGACACCTGCAGGAGGAAGTTAAGGTAAGTAAAACTTTTTCCCACACTTTACACTTACCTTACACACTTACCACTGCACACATGCACCCATCACTCACCTGCCCACCGGACATATCGACCCCTCCAACCCCTGCAGACCCATGGTCCGCCTTGCTAAAACGGCGTGGTTCGGAGCCGTCGGGAAGCCCACACTTCAGGGCTAAAAATAGGGATTAGGCAAAAAACTGCCTGTTAACTACCTGTTAACAGGCAGTTTATTGGCACTAATCCCCTTCCCGCCTTGGGGAGGCGGGTCCCAGCACAGGTCGGGTACCCGCCTCCTGTGAAACTGGCATGGAGGCGGGTTGGGGGCGGGATGGGTTCGGGACCCCCGAATCTGCTATTTTCCCACCCCACATGCCTCCAAACCTGCTTCCACGGGTCAATGAAAATTCTGCCCTCTGTGTCTCTGAATCACTGGGAGTCGTCAGGTTGGTTGTGAGGCGCAGGCTAAATAGGGGTTTCTTAGCATGAGTTTGAATTACAGCGTGAGAAACAGTGAGTTCAAGTGAGTTACAGTGTCAGTTAATGAGTTACAGTGTGAGTTAGTGAGTTACAGTTTTATTTACAGTGAGTTACAGAGTGAGTTACATTGTGAGAAACAGTGATTTAGAGTGAGTTACAGTTTCAGTTACAGTTTCATTTACAGTGTGAGTTAGTGAGTTACAGTGTGAGTTACAGTGAGTTACAGTATGAGTTAGTGATCTACAGTGTGAGTTAGTGATCTACAGTGTGAGTTAGTGAGTTACAGTGTGATTATAGTGAGTTACAGTGTGAGTTACAGTGAGTTACAGTTTGCGTTACAATGTCAGTTACACTGTGAGAAACAGTGTGAGTTACAGTATCAGTTACAGTTTCATTTACAGTGTGAGTTAATGAGTTACAGTTTGATTTACAGTGAGTTACAGTGTGAGTTACAGTGTGAGTTACAGTGTCATAGAGTCATAGAGTTATACAGCACAGAAAGAGGCCCTTCGGCCCATCGTGTCCTTGCCGGCCATCAAGCCCTGTCTATTCTAATCCCATTTTCCAGCACTTGGTCCGTAGCCTTGTATGCTATGGCGTTTCAAGTGCTCATCTAAATGCTTCTTGAATGTTGTGAGGGTTCCTGCCTCTACACTTCACCTGACGAAGGAGCAGCGCTCCGAAAGCTTGTGATTTCAAATAAAGCTGTTGGACTATAACCTGGTGTTGTGTGACTTCTCACTTTTGTCCACCCCGTCCAACACCGGCATCTCCGCATCATGACCACCCTTTCAGGCAGTGAGTTCCAGATCCCGACCACCCTCTGGGTGAAAAAGTTTTTCCTCAAATCCCCTCTAAACCTCCCGCCCCTTACCTTGAAACTATGCCCCCTGGTTATTGATCCCTCTACTAAGGGGAAAAGTTCCTTTCTATCTACCCTATCTATGCCCCTCATAATTTTGTACACATCAATCAGGTCCCCCCTCAGCCTTCTCTGCTCTAAGGAAAACAACCCCAGCCTGTCCAGTCTCTCTTCATAGCTGAAACGCTCCAGTCCAGGTAACATCCTGGTGAATCTCATCTGCACCCTCTCCAATGCAATCACATCCTTCCTATAGTGTGGCGACCAGAACTGCACACTGTATTCCAGCTGTGGCCTAACTAGCGTTTTGTACAGCTCCATCATAACTTCCCTGCTCTTATATTCTATGCCTCGGCTAATGAAGGCAAGTATCCCATATGCCTTTTTAACCACCTTATCTACCTGTCCTGCTGCCTTCAGGGATCTATGTACATGCACACCAAGGTCCCTCTGTCCTTCCTAGGGTCCTACCATTCATTGTGTATTCCCTTGCCTTGTTAGTCCTCCCAAAATGCATCACCTCACACTTTTCAGGGTTAAATTCCATTTGCCACTGTTCTGCCCATCTGACAACCCCATCTATATCGTCCTGTAGCCTGAGGCTTCCCTCCTCGCTATTTACCACCCCACCAATTTTCGTGTCATCTGCAAACTTACTAATCATACCTCCTACATTCATATCTAAATCATTAATGTACAATACAAACAGCAAAGGACCCAGCACCGATCCCTGTGGTACACCACTGGACACAGGCTTCCAGTCACAAAAACAACCTTCGAAATCACCCTCTGCCTCCTGCCACTAAGCCAATTTTGGATCCAATGTGCCAAGTTGCCCTGGATCCCATGGGCTCTTACCTTCTTGACCAGTCTCCCATGCGGGACTTTGTCAAAAGCCTTACTGAAGTCCATGTAGACTACATCAACTGCACTACCCTCATCCACACAACTAGTCACCCCCTCGAAAAATTCAATCAAATTGGTCAGACATGATCTCCCCCTGACTAAGCCATGCTGACTATCCTTGATTAATCCTTGCCTCTCCAAGTGGAGACTAATACTGTCCCTCAGAATTTTTTCCAATAATTTCCCTACCACTGATATTAGGCTCACTGGCCTGTAATTCCCTGGTTTATCCCTACTACCCTTCTTGAATAATGGTACTACATTAGCTGTTCTCCAGTCCTCTGGCACCTCCCCTGTGGCCAGAGAGGTTCTGAACATTTGTGTCAGAGCCCTTGTAATCTCCTCCCTTGCCTCACACAGCAGCCTGGGATACATCTTGTCTGGGCCTGGGGATTGTTCCACTTTTCAGCCCGCTAAAACCGCTAGTACCTCCTCCCTCTCAATACTAATTTGTTCAAGTATATCACAATCCCCCTGCCTGATTTCTATGCCTACATCTTCCTTCTCCATAGTGAACACAGATGCAAAATATTCATTTAAAACCCCACCTACATCTTCCGGCTCTACACACAGATTGCCACTTTGGTCCCGAATGGGCCCTACTCTTTCCCTGGTTATCCTCTTGCCCTTAATATACTTATAAAACACCTTGGGATTTTCCTTTATTTTGCCCGCCAGTGTGAGTTAGTGAGTTACAGTGTGAGTTACAGTGTGAGTTAGTGAGTTACAGTGTGAGTTACAGTGTGAGCTAGTGAGTTACAGTGTGAGTTAGTGAGTTACAGTGTGAGTTAGTGTGAGCTAGTGAGTTACAGTGTGAGTTAGTGAGTTACAGTGTGAGTTACAGTGTGAGTTACAGAGTGAGTTACAGTGTGAGCTAGTGAGTTACAGTGTGAGTTAGTGAGTTACAGTGTGAGTTACAGTGTGAGCTAGTGAGTTACAGTGTGAGTTAGTGAGTTACAGTGTGAGTTACAGTGTGAGCTAGTGAGTTACAGTGTGAGTTAGTGAGTTACAGTGTGAGTTACAGTGTGAGTTACAGTGTGAGTTGCAGAGTCAGTTACAGTGTCAGTTACAGTTTGAGTGACAGTGTGAGTTACAGTGTGAGTTACAGTTTGATTTACAGTGAGTTACAGTGTGAGTTACATTGTGAGTTAGTGAGTTACAGTGCGTGTTACAGTGCGAGTTATTGAGTTACAGTGTGAGTTACAGTGTGAGCTACTGCATTACAGTGTGAGTTACAGTGTGAGTTACAGTGTGAGCTAGTGAGTTACAGTGTGAGTTACATTGTGAGTTAGTGAGTTACAGTGTGAGTTACAGTGTGAGTTACAGTGAGTTACAGTTTGAGTGACAGTGTGAGTTACAGTGTGAGTTACAGTGTGAGTTACAGTGTGATTTAGTGAGTTACAGAGTGAGTTACAGTGAGTTACAGTGTCAGTTACAGTGTTAGTTACAGTGTGAGTGACAGTGTGAGTTACAGTGTGAGTTACATTGTGAGTTAGTGAGTTACAGTGTGTTACAGTGTGAGTTAGTGAGCTACAGTGTGAGTTACAGTGTGAGCTAGTGCGTTACAGTGTGTGTTACAGTGTGAGCTAGTGAGTTACAGTGTGAGTTACATTGTGAGTTAGTGAGTTACAGTGTGTGTTACAGTGTGAGCTAGTGAGTTACAGTGTGAGTTACATTGTGAGTTAGTGAGTTACAGTGTGAGTTACATTGTGAGTTAGTGAGTTACAGTGTGAGCTTGTGAGTTACAGTGTGAGTTACATTGTGAATTAGTGAGTTACAGTGTGAGTTACAGTGTGAGTTACAGTGAGTTACAGTGTGAGTTAGTGAGTTACAGAGTGAGTTACAGTGTGAGTTACAGTGTGAGTTACAGTGTGAGTTACAGAGTGAGTTACAGTTTGAGTGACAGTGTGAGTTACAGTGAGTTACAGTGTGAGTTAGTGAGTTACAGAGTGAGTTACAGAGTGAGTTACAGTTTGAGTGACAGTGTGAGTTACAGTGTGAGTTAGTGTGAATTACAGTGTGAGTTAGTGAGTTACGGTTTGATTTACAGTGAGTTACAGTGTGAGTTACAGTGTGAGTTACAGTGTGAGTTAGTGAGTTACAGTTTGAGTTACAGTATGAACTAGTGCATTACAGTGACTGTTACAGTGTGAGCTAGTGAGTTACAGTGTGAGTTACAGTGTGAGTTAGTGAGTTACAGTGTGAGTTACAGTGTCAGCTACTGAGTTACAGTGTGAGTTACATTGTTAGCTACTGAGTTACAGTGTGAGTTACAGTTTGAGTGACAGTGTGAGTTACAGTGTGAGTTAGTGAGTTACAGTGTGAGTTACATTGTGAGTTAGTGAGTTACAGTGTGTGTTACAGTGTGAGCTTGTGAGTTAGTGTGAGTTAGTGAGTTACAGTGTGAGTTACAGTGTGAGTTACAGTGTGAGTTACAGTGTCAGTTACAGTTTGAGTTACAGTGTGAGTTAGTGCATTACAGTGACTGTTACAGTGTGAGCTAGTGAGTTACAGTGTGAGTTACAGTGTGAGTTAGTGAGTTACAGTGTGAGTTACAGTGTCAGCTACTGAGTTACAGTGTGAGTTACATTGTTAGCTACTGAGTTACAGTGTGAGTTACAGTTTGAGTGACAGTGTGAGTTACAGTGTGAGTTAGTGAGTTACAGTGTGAGTTACATTGTGAGTTAGTGAGTTACAGTGTGTGTTACAGTGTGAGCTTGTGAGTTAGTGTGAGTTAGTGAGTTACAGTGTGAGTTACAGTGTGAGTTACAGTGTGAGTTACAGTGTCAGTTACAGTTTGAGTTACAGTGTGAGTTAGTGAGTTACAGTGTGAGTTACAGTGTGAGTTACAGTGTGAGTTACAGAGTTTGTGACAGTTTGAGTGACAGTTTGAGTGACAGTTTGAGTGACAGTGTGAGTTACAGTGTGAGAAACTGTGTGAGTTAGTGATTTACAGTGTGAGTTACAGTGTGTCAGTTAGTGAGTTACAGTGTGAGTTACAGTGTGAGCTAATAATTTACAGTGTGAGTTATAGCGTGAGTTACAGTGTAAGCTAGTGAGTTACAGTGTGAGTTTCATTGTGAGTTAGTAAGTTATGGTGTGAGTTACAGTGTGAGTTACAGTGTGAGTTACAGTGTGAGCTACATTGTGATTTTCAGTATGAGCTACAGTGTGAGTTAGTGAGTTACAGTGTGATTTACAGTTTGAGGTACATTTTGGGTTAGTGAGTTACAGTATGTGTTACAGTGTGAGTTACATTGTGAGTTACATTATGTTACAGTGTGAGAAACAGTGTGAGTTACAGTGTGTGTTAGTGTGAGTTGCAGTGTGAGTTAGTGAGTTGCAGTGAGTTACAGTGTGAGTTACAGTGTGAGTTAGTGTGTGTTAGTGTGAGTTACAGTGTGGTGAGGGGAAAAAATCCCTTGAAGCAGAAGAAAGAATTGGAAAGCAGGGAGTGCGGAGGGTATTAAGGCAAAACCTTTTCACCCACAGGGCAATGGAATAATTTTTCAGGTTTTGAAGTGGAGAGTGTAAATGGGTGTAGGAGATAATTTGATGAGGCTTTGATGAGAGAAGGGATTGAGGGATCAAAGTTGTCTAGGTAGCGGTTGGTCTATCATTAGTGACATCACTTGTTGGACCAAGGGCCTTTTCCTCTAATTTGAAATTCTTAGTTCTCTGTTTCTAATATGGAAATCAGCAGGGGTCATTAATTCAGCCAGGCGATGTCTCTGTGGTCCAAGACTAGTCTCCACAGCATAATTCACCTCCGTGATTGCCTTCCCCTGTTCTAAACTCAGATGGAATCCAGGACACAATGCTTGTTTTAAGACCAGCAGCACACAGAAAGCGCTTGTTCATTTGTGTGCAGCCTGAGCCATTTACTGTGACTGGCCCTAATTGTCAGACCTGTCTCATTAGACTCCACTCTGGAGTATGTTTACATAAGGACCTTTGATCATGAAAATACTTGTGTTTCATACACAGTACCTCACGTTCTCCGTGCAGGCACACGGCTGTGTTACATAAGCAGCTTGACCTGACATCAGAAGACTTATCAGGCCAATAGCAAGCAGCATACTTCACTATCACACACAGTGCTGCTAGAACAGAGACAGGGCAGAGAGCAGAGGAGAGTCAGCATCCGAAGTAATAGAATACAGAGAGGGAAGCAATGAGGGGTGTGTGAGATCGAGGTGATAGAACAAACAGAGAGAAGCACAAACAAAAGATTGGAAGACAATAACGTGTGTGAGATGGAGTGAGAAGGTTCACATAAGCCTTTCATAGAATCATAGAATGATACAGCACAGAAGGAGGACATTTGGTAGAGTTATCCAATTAGTCCCACTCCCCTGCTCTTTCCCCATAGCCCTGTAATTTTTTCCCCATCAAGTATTTATCCAATTCTCTTTTGAATGTTACTATTGAATCTGCTTCCACCACCCTTTCAGGCAGCGCATTCCAGATCACAATAACTTGCTACGTAAAAAAATATTTCCTCATCTCCCCTCTGGTTCTTTTCCCAATCACCTTAAATCCGTGTCCTCTGGTTACCGACCCTTCTGCCACTGGAAACAAATTTTCCTTATTTAATCTATCAAAACGGTTTATGATTTTGGACACCTCTATCAAATCTCCTCTTAAACTTCTCTGCTCTAAGGAGAACAATCCCAGCTTCTCCAGTCTCTCCTCATAACTGAAGTCCCTCATCCCTGGTACCATTCTAGTAAATCTCCTCTGCACCCTCTCCAAGGCCTTGACATTCTTCCTAAAGTGTGGTGCCCAGAATTGAACCCATACTCCAGCTGAGGCCTAATCAGTGTTTTATGAATGTTTAGTATAACTTCCTTGCTTTTGTACTCTATCCCTCTATTTATAAAGCAATGGATCCCATATGCTTTAATAGCCTTCTCAACTTGTCCTGCCCCCTTCAAAGGTTTGTGTACATACATCCCAGGTCTCCCTGTTCCTGCACCCCCTTTAGAATTATAGTTTATATTACCTCTCCTCATTCTTCCTACCAAAATGTATCACTTCACACTTCTCTGCATTAAATGTCATCTTCACCTGAGGAAGGGGCAATCGATAGCTCCGAAAGCTTGTGATTTCAAATAAAACTGTTGGACTATAACCTGGTGTTGTGCGACCTCTCAATTTTGTCCACCCCAGTCCAACACCGGCATCTCCGCATCATAAATGTCATCTGCCATGTGTCTGCCCATTTCACCAGTCTGTCTATGTTCTCCTGAAGTCTGTTACTATCCTCCTCATTGTTTAATACATTTCTGAGTTTTGTATCATCTGCAAACTTTGAAATGATGCCCTGTATTCCCAAGTCCAGGTCATTAATGTATATCAAAAAGAGCAGTATTCTAATACCGACCCCTGGGGAACACCACTGTATTCCTCCCTCTAGTCTGAAAACCAACCGTTCACCACTACTCTCTGCTTTCTGTCCCTTAGCCAATTTTGTATCCAGGCTGCCACTGTCCCTTTAATCCCATGGGCTTTAATTTTGCTAACAAGTCTATTATGTGGCACTTTATCAAACGCCTTTTGAAAGTCCATATACACAACATCAACCGCATTACCCTCATCAACCCTTTCCGTTACTTCAGCCAAGAACTCAATCAAGTTAGTTTATTTAACAAATCCATGATGACTTTAATTTATTAGCCGATACTTTTCAAAACGCCAGTTAATTTTGTCCTGGATTATTGTCTCTAAAAGTTTCCCCACCACCAAAGTTCAGCTGACTGGTCTGTAGTTGCTGGGTTTATCACTCTCCCCTTTGTTAAACAGGTGTGTAGCGTTTACCATCCTGCAGTCCGCTGGCACCACCCCCTTGGGTTATTCCAGAGGCTTTGTATGAAAGTTGAGGGCCTCGCTCTCCTCTGCTGAGTCTGCCCATCACAGTTGCCAGAGAGACTTTTAACTTACATCTCATCATCCTATCGCTGCCATTGCAATCAGAGCTATCACTGAGATTGTCCATCAGGCCAGTTTCGCAATTGGATTGGTGCAAAGTGTACTTCGTGTGCAAAGTTATCTGCTGTGGTTTATTTTATTTGTTTATGGGATGTGGGCGTCACTGGCAAGCCCAGCATTTATTGCCCATCTCTAATTGCCCTTGAGAAGGTGGTGGTGAGCCACCTGCTTGAACCGCTGCAGTCCGTGTGGTGAAGGTGCTCCCACAGTGCTGTTAGGGAGGGAGTTCCAGGATTTTGACCCAGCGACGATGAAGGAACGGCGATAAACTCTTAAGTCAGGATGGTGTGTGACTTGGAGGGGAACTTGGAGGTGGTGGTGTTCCCATGCGCCTGCTGCCCTTGTCCTTCTAGGTGGAAGAGGTCGCAGGTTTGGGAGGTGCTGCCAAAGAAGCCTTGACGAGTTGCTGCAGTGCATCTTGTAGATGGTACACACTGCAGCCATGGTAGGCCAGTGGTGGAGGGAGTGAATGTTTAAGGTGGTGGATGGGGTGCCAATCAAGCAGGCTGCTTTGTCCTGGATGGTGTTGAGCTTCTTGAGTGTTGTTGGAGCTGCACTCATCCAGGCAAATGGAGAGTATTCCATCACACTCCTTACTTGTGCCTTGTAGATGGTGGAAAGGATTTGGGGAGTCAGGAGGTGAGACACTCACCACAGAATACCAAGCCTCTGACCTGCTCTTGTTGCCACAGTATTTATGTGGCTGGTCCAGTTAGTTTCTGGCCAATGGTGACCCCCAGGATGTTGATGGTGGGGGATTCGGTGATGGTAATGCCGTTGAATGTCAAGGGGCGGTGGTTAGACTCTTGTTTGTTGGAGGTAGTCATTGCCTGGCACTTGTGTGGTGCAAATGTTACCTGCCAATTGTCAGCCCAAGCCTGAACGTCGTCCAGGTCTTGTTGCATGCGAGCATTGACTGATTCATTATCTGAGGAGTTGTGAATGGCACTGAACACTGTGCAGTCATCAGCGAGCATCCCCATTTCTGACCTTATGTTGGAGGATGGTCATTGATGAAGCAGCTGAAGATGGTTGGCCCTAGGACACTGCCCTGAGGAGGTGTGGTACTCCTAGAATATCTCACCATCTTTCGGTATGTCACTCAACTACAACAACAACTTGCGGCAAAGCCAAGTGTAAATAAGAAACTGGAAATACTACAAGAGGAAAAGACAGGTTAATGTTTTCAGTGTTAATCCTCTATCAGAACATACTGATCACTCAGCAACATTATAAACTTCATCATTGATGTTAACATTAAAATGTAACCACTGACCAGGAGCTCGACTGTCCGACGGGGAGAGTAATGGAGAGCTGGCAGTATAACCTGAGTTTGCGGTGTGTGAACCTTACTCTCCCATACTGCTCTGGGATCTCGATCTGTGGAGTAATGGAACTGAAATAACTTGGGGTCAACAGCCACCGAGGTTCAATGGCATCAAATTCCGATGGTTTGAGAAGGTGTAACCCTGGTGGGGCTCCTGGGGTGGTGGGGAGGGGCAGGGGATCAGTGTTTGACGAATCCGTTATGTTTTTTGAGGTTGTAACTAGCAGAATAGATAATGGGGAACCAGTAGATGTGGTGTATTTGGATTTTCAGAAGGCTTTCGATAAGGTGCCACACAAGAGGATTTTCAACAAAATTAGGGCTCATGGGATTGGGGGTAATATGCTAGCATGGATTGAGGATTGGTTAATGGACAGAAAACAGAGAGTAGGAATAAACGGGTCATTTTCGGGTTGGCAGGCTGTAACTAGTGGGTACCGCAAGGATCAGTGCTTGGGCCTCAGCTATTCACAATCTACATCAATGATTTGGATGAGAGGACCAAATGTAATATATCCAAGTTTGCTGATGATACAAAGCTGGGTGGGAATGTAAGTTGTGAGGAGGATGCAAGGAGGCTTCAAGGGGATATAGACAGGCTAAGTGAGTGGGCAAGAATATGGCAAATGGAATATCATGTGGAGAAATGTGAAGTTATCCACTTTGGTAGGACAAATAGAAAAGCAGAGTATATTTAAAATGGTGAGAGATTGGGAAATGTTAGTGTTCAGAGGGACCTGGGTGTCCTTATACACGAATCACTGAAAGTTAACATGCAGGTACAGCAAGCAATTAGGAAAGCAAATGGTATGTTGGCCTTTATTACAATAGGATTTGAGTATAAGAGTAAAGACATCTTACTGCAATTATATAGGGCCCTGGTGAGATCACACCTGGAGTATTGTGTACAGTTTTGGTCTCCTTACCTAAGGAAGGATATACTTGCCATAGAGGGAGTGCAACGAAGGCTCACCAGACTGGTTCCTGGGATGAGGGATTGTCCTATGAGGAGAGATTGAGTTGACTAGGCCTATATTCTCCAGAGTTTAGAAGAATGAGAGGTGATCTCATTGAAACATACAAAATTCTTACAGGACTTGACAGGGTAGATGCAGGGAGGATGTTTCCCCTGGCTGGGGAGTCTAGAACACGGGGTCACAGTCTCAGAATAAGGGGTCGGCCATTTAGGACAGAGATGAGGCGAAATTTCTTCACTCAGAGGGTGGTGAATCTTTGGAGTTCTCTACCCCAGAGGACTGTGGAGGCTCAGTCGTTGAGTATATTCAAGGCAGAGATCGATAATTTTTTTAATATTAAGGGAATCAAGTGATATGGGGATAGTGCAGGAAAATGAAGATGAGGTAGAAGATCAGCCATGATCTTATTGAATGACGGAGCAGGCTCGAAGGTCTGAATGGCCGACTCCTGCTCCTATTTCTTAAGTTCTTATGTTCTTATTATGAAAGAGGATCTGCCAGTTTTATATCAACTTTAAGTTCTGCCCTAAATTCCGCTGGAGGTGAGGGAGGGTGTAAGATATGCCCACGGTAGCTGAGGTGCATATTTTTCATGCTACGGTCTGCCAATCTACCTCATGGAACCAGAAAACAGGGAGAACTTAGAATAACAGCTGGGGAATCCTGATATTGGGATTCTAAAGGTGAATTGTGCTTCATTGTGCTGTTAGATTCTCATAACTTCACTATGGGTTGGTCTTTTACCAACTGTTCTTGCTCTTTATTTTGGAGGCTCCTTGCTTCATCTGTCCCACTCAAGATTGTTTCTTGTTTGGAGAATTACTCTAAAGTGAAGTGAAAGGTTGAAAAACTATTGTCCCCTTGGGGATTCCCCTCTTTCAATTTATTTTTTGGAGAATGAAGAGTGGGAAATCCAGGAAGCCAGATTCCTACGGCTGGTACAGTCCTGGTACAGCCCCAGGAGATCAGTCCTCAATATATCCATGGAGTTATGTGTCAGGAGGCCTCTGTGTTCGATGGGATGTGTACAGAAATTCCTGGAGCTGCCACCTTCTCCAGGATCCTCTGCAGTGTAGAGAAACCATCTGATAAAGCTATAAAGGATGGCATTGGACTCTTCCACCATCCCTGCTATCTGCTGCACCTCTTCAAAGGGTCTTTACAGGGTTTCAAAATGTTCTGATGCTCTGGAACTATTTGTCTTTTCATGGCAGAACACCTGAGATTATGAATTGAATGCTCATCCGCCAGGGTCGGACATCTCCTCATCCTTCACTCAGGTCCATCACGCGCCGGGAACTTTTATGTAAATGAAGACCAGCCGTTAAGATTGCCTGGGCTTCCACATCTCCCTGAGGGAGCCGCCCGCTTTGGGGCTCGCGCACACCTTAAAATCGGTGCCAATGAGTTTCTCGCTGCGCACTTTTTCTTTCCTGTTAGACGCCTCAGATATTAGCCTCACGTAAGTGAAACCATTAAACCTCGCCTTACGTTGAATAGGATCCTGGGGGGTTAGAGAGTTGCCACTCACCACCCATGCCACTTCCTTCCAAACAACCCTGTCTGCTGTGTTGGCAAGCCTCTCGCCCCCTTCAGCTCCACTACTCCAGCTCTCGTGTGTCTGATTTCCATTAGATGAATATTCACATCAATCAATATTCACATCAATGTTGGAACCATGTCTTCAACTTCCTCCCTGCAGGTTCTGCTTTAAGAGCCGTCCTGTTTTAACTCTTTGAGCTGCACTCTCAGACCGGCTTCCACCAACCCTCTCCCCCACCTAATGATGTTATGGGCTTCCCAGGATCAGAGCACCAATTGCAGGTGGGAGTCTCACCTGGGCCTTTCCCACCCACAGCCATCTTCTAAAGAGCTGATCCCGAGAGTTTCAGCAGAGTCAGTATCGGGTCTATTGCAGGGGCGAGGGGGAAGGGGGTGGAAACCCTGGTTCCTATTGGTTACAAAGCTTTGCATTTACGTCACCTGCCGTCAGTGGTGCACCATGGGAGTGTGTCTATGGCAACCGATGGAAAGTCTTGCAAAAGCTGGAAAGCTGAAATCTGAAAGACAAGGCCAGGAATTTCCTGCTCCACCACCCCTAGCTTTGCTGGAAATGTGTTGGAAACTATCTATGAGCATAGTCGGGGTTTCCACCACCCTTACACAAAGTTACAGCGGAGGGAGCAGGAGCAGCTCCGAGGAAATGTCCGGCCAATAGGGGAGTAAAAGAGCTCGAAAATGAATCTTAAAAAAAGTGAATGTGAAAGGGGAAAACTAGCAGGAAAATTGGGGAATACAAATAGAGTCTGGAGTGGACAAAAATCAGGAGGCTTGAATGTTTCAGGACCAGGGGATTCGGTCTGAACCCTGGGGTGGAATTTCCTCGTGGGTTCTCCCGATCGGTTTTGTTTGCGACACTTCTCCGCGGCTTCTGTGGACCTTCCGCTGAAGTTATGGCAGACGATCAGGAGGACAGTCGCGGAAATTCAAGCCCCCTGATAGATGCATAATACAGGCAGTCCTTTCCTTTCAGTGGGTCTCCTTTAGTCAACCTCAGTTTGAGGCGCTCTGCCTCATTCCAGAGGACTACTTCAAATTGTGCCCATGGCCTATGGCAGTGAGAGACTGCACTGATACTTTTGGTCAGCTCTTGCCATCCTAGGTGGACATTCGCTCTGTATGGAGGGTTCGCTCAGCCTTCTAAATGGCCGCTTTCCTCTCAGGCACCACCTCCAGCAGCACCTCCACCCTCTCCTCTGTCAAGGGTAAAGTTCCACCAGAAAACTTCTGAAGCTCCATAAAGAAAGAGACAACAACCCTTTAAGCGCTGCTGCATTCCTCATTCCCCACCCAGCAGCTGCTCAAGACACTCCCCACGTGTATGGGAAATGCGCAGGAAGCTTACTGAAATCATTCAAAAGGAGTGACCTGCGAACTCGCTGGGGCCAGGAAGCCAGTCTATTTGCTCTGATTGCAGGTGGCTTTGCCCCTCACCCTCCCAGTAAAAGGGGAATCGGCCCTTGACTGTCACCAGTGTATTCAACTACAGCAGGGAGGGAGGGGGGAGCATCACTCCCACATGTAATCATTTCCTCACCCGATGTCAAGGCACATTCACCTCCAGCAACCAGGAACGAGGACCCGAGTTGATTTGCCCACTTGGTTGGTTACCCCAACTCTTGCTTCAGCTGAGAACGTTTAACTCAACACAGACCAGGGGTCAAACCTGGGGCCACTCACTGGATAAACCACTGGGAGCCACTGGGGGAGCTTGGGCCTCGATATTAACCCCACTCGCAATGGGTGGGAGGAGGTTGGCGTGGTGCGTTAAACCATTAAAGACGGGGACTGCCACCCCAACCTGTCACGTTTGCTCCCGATGCCGTTTTTACGCTGGTGGGTAGCAAAACGTGCATGTCCTGTCTTGGAGAGACAGGGCACTTCATGATCATCTTTAAATCAGACTCCCACAATGCGATTGGGAGCCCGATTTAAATGTAACTGCTGCCGGCTAAATTTCCCAGGGTTCGGGAAACCCGGCAGCAAAAGGGAGGCGGCAGCTGCTGGATCCAGAAGGTAAGTGCTTTGTTGAGCAGGAATGCTCCCCAAGCCCCCTCAAGCAAACCTTCGACCTCCACACTGCGGATCATGACCTCCCTAGCCCCTGCCGTGATCAGCGGGCTCCCCCAAACCCCCGATCTCTGGCCTGCCCTGTGACCGCGAGTGCCGGGGACAGTCTCCAAGGGTTCCAGCTGCGGCCTCCTGCCGCTGGTTTTCCCGCCCGGCAGCCAGCCAGCTTGTCGCTTTGGTGGGAAATGGAAGAAAAAGGATAATAATTAATTTAATGGCAGGACCTCCGCATCCCCGGCCTTGCCGGTTTTGCCCCACTCTACCGCACACCCTCCCCGCCTCCCCGGGAGTATCAGGGCCTCTATGTCTCATTTCACTACCACGTGCCACAAATGCTCTCTGTCTGAGTCAACTTTAAAGGTATTTCCTCAAGATTCCACACAAACTTTTTGCAGTCACCTCATTGCGAGCTCACCCAGCGCCCTCTGTGGACTATTTCAGTATTGGACAAAGCGTGTTACCTCTCACTCCAGCCTCTGACCTTTCTCACTCCAATCAGACCTGTCTCTATTTACCCAAACTGCAATGCTGATCACTCCTCTCTTCTTCTTCCTAAACTCTATGGCTTAGAAATTCAATGGTGCCACGCCTGTCTCTTGGGCATTGAACTGTGTGGTGGTCACTGCTACCAATGCTGTCATGGACAGATGCATCTGCGACAGGTAGATTGGTGAGGATGAGGTCAAGCAGATTTTTCCCCTCATGTGGGTTCTCTCACCACCTGTTGCAGGCCCAGAGTGGCCAGCTCGGTCAGTAGTGGAGCTACAGAGCCACTCTTGGTGATAGACATTGAAGTCCCCCACCCAGAGTACATTCTGTGCCCTTGCTACTCTCAGTGCTTCTTCCAAGTGGTGTTCAACATGGAGGAGTGCTGATTCATCAGCTGAGGGAGGGCAGTAGGTGGTAATCAGCAGGAGGTTTCCTTGCCCATGCTTGACCTGAAGCCATAAGACGTCATGGGGTCCAGAGTCAATGTTGAGGACTCCCAGGGCCACTCCTTCCCGACTGTATACCACTGTGCTGCCACCCCTGGTGGGTCTGTCCTTCCGGTGGGACAGAACATACCCAGGGATGGTGATGGAGAGTCTGGGACATTGGCTGAAAGGTATGATTCTGTGAGTATGATTATGTCAGGCTGTTGCTTGACTAGTCTGTGGGACAGCTCTCCCAATTTGGGCACAAGTCCCCAGATGTTGGTGAGGAGGACTTTGCAGAGCTGATCATATCCTCACCAATCTATCTGTCACGGATGCATCTGTCCATGACAGTATTGGTAGCAGTGAACACCGCACAGTCTTTGTGGAGACGAAGTCCCATCATCACACTGAGGACACCCTCCATCGTGTTGTGTGACACTACCATCGTGCTAAATGGGATAGATTCAGAACAGATCTAGCAGCTCAAAACTGGACATCCATGAGGCGCTGTGGGCCATGAGCAGCAGCAGATTCCACCACAATCTGTAACTTCATGGCCCGGCATATCCCTCACTCTACTATTACCATCAAGCCAGGGGACCAACCCTGGTTCAATAAGGAGTGTAGAAGAGCATGCCAGGAGCAGCACCAAGTGTACCTAAAAATGAGATTCCAACCTGGGGAAGCTGCAACACAGGACTACATGTATGCTAAAAAGTGGAAGCAGCATGCTATAGACAGGGCTAAGTGATCCCACAATCAACGGAGCAGATCAAAGCTCTGCAGTCCTACCATATCCAGTCATGAATGGTGGTGGACCATTAAACAAATAACGGGAGGAGGAGGCTCCATGAATATCCCCATCCTCAATGATGGTGGAGCCCAGCACGTGAGTGCAAAAGACAAGGCTGAAGCGTTTGCAACCATCTTCAGCCAGAAGTGCCAAGTGGATGATCCATATCGGCTTCCTCCTGAGGTCCCCACCATCACAGAAGCCAGTCTTCAGCCAATACGATTCACTCCACGTGATATCAAGAAACGGCTGAGCGCACTGGATACAGCAAAGGCGATGGGCCCCGACAACATCCCGGCTGTTGTGCTGAAGACTTGTGCTCCAGAACTAGCCACGCCTCTAGCCAAGCTGCTCCAGTACAGCTACAACACTGGGTGCATCTACCCGACAATCTGGAAAACTGCCCAGGTAAGTCTTGTCCACAAAATGCAGGACAATTCCAATCCAGCAAATTACCGCCCCATCAGTCTACTCTCAATCATCAGCAAAGTGATGGAAGGTGTCATCGACAGTGCTATCAAGCGGCACTTACTCACCAATAACCTGCTCACCGATGCTCAGTTTGGATTCCGCCAGGAACATTCAGCTCCAGACCTCATTACAGCCTTGGTCCAAACATGGACAAAAAAGCTGAATTCCAGAGGTGAGGTGAGAGTAACTGATCTTGATATCAAGACAGCATATGACTGAGTGACCTAGTAAAGGAGTCCCAGTAAAATTGAAGTCAATGGGAATCAGAGGGGAAACTCTTCAGTAGCTGGAGTCATTCCTGGCACAAAAGAAGATGGTTGTGGTTGTTGGAGGTCAATCATCTCAGACCCAGGACATCGCTGCAGGAGTTCCTCAGGGCAGTCTCCTAGGCCCAACCATCTTCAGCATAAGGTCAGAAGTGGGGATGTTTGCCAATGATTGCACAGTGTTCAGTTCCATTTGCAACTCCTCCGATAATGAAGCAGTCCATGCCCGCATGCAACAAGACCTGGATGACATTCAGGCTTGGGCTGATAAGTGGCAGGTAACATTTGTGTCACACAAGTTATGTTCTTATGTTCTATTAAGTGCCAGGCAATGACTACCTCCAACAAGCAAGAGTCTAACCACCGCCCCTTGGCATTCAACGGCATTACCATTGCTGAATCCCCCGCCATCAACATCCTGGGGGTCACCATTGACCAGAAACATAACTAGACCAACCACGTAAATACTGTGGCAACAAGAGCAGGTCAGAGGCTGGATATTCTGCGGCGAGTGTCTCACCTCCTGACTCCCCAAAGCCTTTCCACTATCTACAAGGCACAAGTCAGGAGTGTGATGGAAAACTCTCCACTTGCCTGGATGAGTGTAGCTCCAACAACACTCAAGAAGCTCAACACCATCCAGGACAAAGCAGCCCGCTTGATTAGCATCCCATCCACCACCTTAAATATTCACTCCCTTCACCACCGGTGCACCGTGGCTGCAGTCTGTACCATCTACAAGATGCACTGCAGCAACTCACCAAGGTTTCTTCGACAGCACCTCCCAAACCCGCAACCTCTACCACCTAGAAGGACAAGGGCATCAGGCTCATGGGAACACCATCACCTGCAAGTTCCCCTCCAGGTTACGCACCATCCTTACTTGGACATATATCTCGATCCTTCATCGTCGCTGGGTCAAAATCCTGGAACTCCCTCCCTAACAGCACTGTGGGGTACCTTCACCGTAAGGACTGCAGCGGTTCAATAAGGCAGGCTCACCACCACCTTCTCAAGGGCAACTAGGGATGGGCAATAAATGCTGGCCTTGCCTGCGACGCCCACAGCCCAAGAATGAATAAGAATGGGTGCCTAAGCCGCCAATGTGGTGGGCAGGAAGCACGCGCCCATTATGAGCTGAAGTGCGTCGACCGTCATATTGGTGTAAGCAAAAAGAATAGACATCCAGGGCATGCGCCTGAAACAGGCTTTAGGCCCTTTGCACATGCAAATAACGGGCCTCAGAAACATGGTGCAGTCTGCCACAAAGATTACTTACCTGACTGCACAGCCTGTTCAAGTGCTCTGACATGCTGAGTCTGTATTCTGACAGTAATACAGGTTAGTCCTATTATTTACCTCATTGTGAGGCTCTGGTCCCAGACTTTGAGTTCTGGTGTGTCTTAGCTGTCCTATTTAATTATTATACGTGGAGGTTCGATTCCCTCTGCTCTGTAAGTTATGCTGCCCCTTTTCCTTGTTCTCCCGACCCCCAATACCAGCGGCAGGTGAGCTGGGAGCGGGTGGGCTTCTCACAGCCCCACCACCAGTGCCACTCTCAATCGGTCACGATGGTGACTGTGAGAAGGGCCGAGGTTGGGGTTGGGATTGCGGGGACTGATCTTTCCTTCAGTGTGTCCTGCCTGCCTATGAAGGTGAATCTGGCATCTGTCCGCTTGTGAAACTCTGGAACAAGTGACCTGAGCACACAAGCACGTTCCACACCGCTGCTCTGGGGCTCTGTTTGCAGAGCGACCAACTAGTCCAGACTGCGTTCAACAGAAAGGAAACGTTCCGTTCAGTCTATTTAAATAATTTCTTAAAGTGTAACAAAAACCAGTTGAAAGAGAAGGATTTCAGACAAGTGCAGTTCCCTATTGAGGATATAAAAGGTTCAGCGATCAGTTAAAATCATCAGAAACCACTTGTAAAGCCAGCAGCTGCCCCTGGACTATGTATTAATAATTGAATCCAATGACAGCCAATCCCCCAAATCCCCAGGACCCGAGTAACACAGATTTACTCTGTGCGTCCTTCAGCACCTGAAACCCTCTCCGTGCAGCTCCAGGGTTTTACCTCAACTATCGTTGTTGGGAAACAGAGGGCGAAGATGACAAGTAAATGAGCACTGAAGAAGATGGAGCTGTTGGGGTGTGTTTCAGCACGGCAACGCAGCAATCAGGGCAATTACAATCCTTATGCAGAAACTGAACTCTTAGTCCCGACTGCGAGCAAATGAAAACCAGACCCCGAGCCGGCGAACACATGTGCTTTGTAAAAAAAACAAGCTGCCTCGGAGAGAGACCCTCATTTTTTGTCTAGACTTGAGCTCAAGCTCCCTGAGACTCCCCAACAATAAACAATCCGGGCTATGGGGTCACAGCAAATGAAATCATATTAGAGTGGGGTAATTGCCACAGTCCCAGGGAGAATCTGTCAATGTCACTGGCACCCCGCTTGAAGAAGTGGCTGGGTGGGTCAGAGCGTCTACAGTTTCATTCAGAGCGGAGTCGGAATCCATCAGTTTCCCGGCCGCTGCTCCAAGGTGGAAACTGCGGACTGGCATCTTTTCATTCGAGCAGACACAGTATATTGAGGATTGCGGGATCGGGAGCTGTCGGGAGGCCCCGGGAATCCAGCTGCCAGCATCTTCAGTCTCACCGGCCAAATTCCTACAGAAGCTACGGTTTGACATGTGTTAGGTTGTGCTCACGTTGCAGCTTGAAGGATTATTATTGTTACAAAGACAAGGGCGGACATTCGTGTGTGTGTGTTCAGGGAGGGGAGAGTCTGTCAACTGGGCTTTGACGGGGTCTTGTTAGGAATGGCGGGTCATGTGATCACATGGCAGCATTCCGAGCTGGATTTAATTTTCAATAACTGAGTATTTTGGAGCTTATTAAACTCCGCACACGATCCCTGGATCTTCCACACTGCCCTCCTCCATTGCGATCAGCTCACCCATACCCGCATGGTGTTCCAGCGCCATTGATCACTGGGATCTTCAGCTACTTTCACTAAAGTCTCAACTTTATTTTTAATGCTTTTGAACAAATACAATTGTCCCTCCCTCTCCGTGAGCTGCTCTGACTCCTGCTGAGGTGTGGGCTCTACAGGCAGTGACCAAGTGACCATTATTCATGTGTCAGCCTAGGCAGCAAGTCAGCAGGATATTCGACCTTGGAAAGCATCGCTGTCGAGCCTGATCCCGTTCCTGTTGCTGCGCACAGATGTGTCCATCCAGTCAGGATCACGGACTAGTGACCAGGAGAACGGAGGAAAAGAAAGACATGCATTTATATAGCGCCTTTCACGACCACCGGACGTCTCAACGCGCTTTACAGCCAATGAAGTACTTTTGAAGTGGAGTCACTGTTGTAATGTGGGAAACGCGGCAGCCAATTTGCGCACAGTCAAGGGATATGGCGATAGGGCCGGTGAATGGAGTTGAGGCAGAAGATCAGCCATGATCTCATTGAATGGCGGAGCAGGCTCGAAGGGCCGAATGGCCGACTCCTGCTCCTATTTCTTAGGTTCTTAGTAAAGTCCCACAAACAGCAATGTGATAATGACCAGATGTTTTAGTGGTGTTGTTTGAGGGAGAAATATTGGCCATAACTCCCCTGCTCTTCTTCAAAATAGTGCCATGGGATCTTTTACGTCCACCTGAGAGAGCAGACGGGGCCTCGGTTTAACGTCTCATCCAAAAGACTGCACTTCCAACAGTGTAGCACTCCCTCAGCACTGTAGTGTCAGCCTAGCTTTATGTGCTCAAGTCCCTGGAGTGGGACTTGAACCCACAACCTTCTGGCTCAGAGGCAAGTGTGCTACCAACTAAGCCACAGCTGACACTGACAGGAGAAGCAACTATGGCTGTTTTCTCCACCACCCCTCCATAAACCCAGGGGCACAAAGGTCAGTTATAACACCCCCACTGCTGCTGTCATTGAGATTGGTTCGAAACTGCATTTTTTGATGCTGTAAACATAGAAACATAGAATCTAGGAGCAGGAGTAGGCCATTCGGCCCGTCGAGCCTGCTCCACCATTCAATACGATCATGGCTGATCATCCAAGTCCAGTACCCTGTCCCTGCTTTTTTAATCCCCACAGTACACATATCCCACCCTACCCCCGTAACCCCACGTATTTAATTCCCCCTAACATATCCCATCCTATCCCCATAACCCCACATATTTAATCCCCCCCCCCCTAACACTAAGGGTCAATTTATCATAGCCAAATCAACCTAACCCGCACATTTTTGGACTGTGGGAGGAAACCGGAGCACCCGGAGGAAACCCACGCAGACACGGGTCTGTACCAAACAGACTAATACCCATGATGCAATTGGAGGGGCCTTGCCTAAATTTTGAGTGAATTATTTTGTTCCTTGTTCCCTGGCTGAGAAGGTCCACCCTGGATTCTGACTGGGCCAATATACCTACTGAGATTTTTTTTATTCTCGAGATGTGGGCGTCGCTGACGAGGCCGGCATTTATTGCCCATCCCTAATTGCCCTTGAGAAGGTGGTGGTGAGCCGCCTTCTTGAACCGCTGCAGTTCATGTGGTGAAGGTACTCCCACAGTGCTGTTAGGGAGGGAGTTTCAGGATTTTGACCCAGCGACAATGAAGGAATGGTGATATATTTCCAAGTCAGGATGGTGTGTGACTTGGAGGGGAACTCGAAGGTGGTGGTCTTCCCATGCACCTGCCGCCCTTGTCCTTCTAGCTGATGGAGAACACGAATTTGGGAGGTGCTTCCACTCCCTCAATGTACAGAAGGTGTGTGACAATCCACAGAAGATCCTTCATGTCAACGGCAGACAACTGAAGTTTCATTGGAATTGTGAAATTGTAAATATTCAGCTTTGGCCAAAAGCTGCGCCTAAGATAACAATTCACAATTTTGTTGTCACAAGGCATTCATTCTTCAAAATTCAGTTCTCTCTAACCTCTTCAGAGAAGAAAATCAGGTCAATGGATAGCCTCTGGGTGACATAGCCTACCCCTGCTTCCATGGATAAAGACCTTACTAAGAGTGGCCCGCACAGCAGCAGAGGAGCGTTATGACACACGTGCCTCTACAAGATTGGCCATTGAGGTGACCATCGGGATCTAAAGGCACACTTTCACTGCCTGGACAGGTCGGGGGGGGGTGCTCTACAGATCATGTGTCACGTATAGTTGTAGTTTGCTGTGCTTTTCACAATGTCACTATCCAAATGGAGCAGGACTTTGTCATTGCTGGTGAGGAAGTCCTGGCTGTATTGGGTACGGATTTACATGGAGGACAATGGCATGGTTACCTCAACTCAGAGGACTCCTCAGTGACTGCTGCAATGGATATCAGAGCACATCTCATCTGTGAAATACTGTCTATCTTTGACACCATCACATTACGTTCTTCTTCCCTACTTTCAAATAAAGAACATTCCCTGAATCCAATACCCATCCTAGTACATAAGAAATAGGAGCTGGAGTCGGCCATTTGGCCCTTCGAGCCTGCTCCGCCATTCAATAAGATCATGGCTGATCTTCTACCTCAACTCCACCTTCCCTCACTTTCCCCATATCCCTTAAATCCCTTTGTTCCCAAAAATTTATCGACCTCTGTCTTGAATATACTCAACGACTGAGCATCCACAGCTCTCTGAGGTAGAGAATTCCAAAGATTCACAACCCTTTGAGTGAAGAAATTTCTCCTCATCTCAGTCCTAAATGGCCGACCCCTTATCCTGAGACTGTGACCCCGTGTTCTAGATTCCCCAGCCAAGGGAAACATTTTCCCAGCATTAACCCTGTCAAGGCCCTTAAGAATTTTATATGTTTCAATGAGATTACCTCTCATTCTTCTAAACTCTGAGGAATATAGGCCTAGTCTACTCAGTCTCTCCTCATAGGGCAATCCCCTCATCCCAGGAACCAGTCTAGTGAACCTTCGCTGCACTCCCTCTAAGGCAAGTATGTCTTTCCTTAGGTAAGGAGACCAGAACTGTACACAGTATACCAGGTGTGGCCTCACCAATGCCCTGTATAATTGTAGTAAGACTTCTTTACTCTTATACTCGAATCTCTTTGTAACAAAAGCTAACATACCATTTGCTTTCCTAATTGCTTGCATGTTAACTTTCTGTGATTTATGTACAAGGACACCCAGGTCCCTCTGAGTGCAAACATTTCCCAGTCTCTCACCATTCAAAAAATATTCTGCTTTTTTGTTTTTCCTACCAAAGTGGATAACTTCCCACTTTCCCACATTGTATTCCATTTGCCATGTTCTTGCCCACTCAGTTAACCTGTCTATATCTCTCTGCACCCTTTTTGCGTCCTCCTCACAGCTTACTTTCCCACCTAACTTTGTATCATCAGCAAACTTGAATTCGTTACACTCAGTCCCTTCATCTAAGTCATTAATATAGATTGTAAATAGCTGAGGCCCAAGCACTGATCCTTGCAGTACCCCGCTAGTTACAGCCTGCCAACCTGAAAATGTCCCGTTTATTCCTACTCTCTGTTTTCTGTCCATTAACCAATCCTCAATCCATGCTAGTATATTACCCTCAATAGTCCTAATTTTGTGTAATAACCTCTTGTGTGGCACTTTATCAAATGCTTTTTGAAAATCCAAATAAACTACATCCACTGGTTCCCCCTTATCCATCCTATTAGTTACATCTTCAAAAAATTCTAACAGATTTGTCAAACACGATTTCCCTTTCATAAATCCATGTTTACTTTGCCTAATCATATTATGATTTTCTAAGTGCCCTGTTACCACGTTCCTAATAATAGATTCTAGCATTTTGCCTACTACTGATGTCAGGCTAACTGGCCTATAGTTCCCTGTGTTTTCTCTTCTTCCTTTCTTAAATAGCGGGGTTATGTTTGCTACCTTCCAATCCTTGGGGATTGTTCTCGAATCTAGGGAATTCTGGAAGATTAATACCAGTGCATCCACTATCTCTGCAGCTACCTCTTTTAAAACTTTAGGATGCAGGTGGTCAGATCCAGGGGATTTGTCTCCACTTAGGCCCATTAATTTCTCCAGTACTATGTCTTTACTTATACTGATTTCTTTAAGTTCCCCATTCTCTCTAGACCCTTGGTTCCCCATTATTTCCAGAATGTTTTTGTGTCTTCTACCGTGAAGACAGATACAAAGTATTTGTTTAATATCTCTGCCATTTCCTTATTGCCCATTATAGTTTCCCTGTCTCTGCCTCTAATGGACCCACGTTTACTTTCACTAATCTCTTCCTATTTACATACCTATAGAAACATGACAATACATCAGCTCTCTTCTCCCATACACGTGCGTACCAATAAGTTAGCATCAAATAAGGGCACCCTTTCTTGTATGGCTCTAATCTCCATTCTATTTTATTACAAAAAGGTACAAAGTGAACCAAAGCCATCCTATTCTTTCCTAACACCGTGCTTCTCCTGAGCGGCTTCGCTAAGTGCAACTTAGAGGCCAGAATTGCAAGAGGTGGTTGGCTGCTCATCTTCTTCAAAAGTGGCCCTTGCCTCATGGTAGCTGTCCCTGAGAGGGAAGGCCGGAGGCCTGGCATGTTCTGTTATCCTGCGAGACGGCACGATCAGTCAAGCAGACGAAAGCTGTCACCATTCCACTGGGCCTTGGATCAGTGTCTTCACTAATCAGCGGGTTTGCTGGTCTAATGCCAGAGGCCTGGCAGACAGCACCATGCAGTGTGGCTGAAGATGCGTTGCAGGCAGTTCTCGGTCCTCTTCCCTATTACTACTAGGGCAGCAGTTTATGCTTCTGTGAAGGTATTAACTGATCCCTACTGCCACTTAGTTGCAGATTCCAGTGAAGTTGCCACTCGCTCCATTGGTGCCTCACCAAGGCAGAGATTCCCAGATGTTGATGCTAATGAGAGCTGTAGACTCGAGACTCACACCTGTCAGTTGCTGCACCTCCTCAGAGACTGACCTCAGAACCTGCACGTAGGTGCGATGTTCCTCAAACATCCTGCTTTTCAGGCGAATGCCCAATCAATTCTGGGTCCCACAGCTCTGCAGCCCTTGGTACCCTTCTCCTCAGCCTCTGCTGGGGACTTCCTCACACACTTCCCACTCTGGCTCTCTCATGCTCAGTGAATCACTTGATGCCACATCCTCATTAATGCTCTCTAATTGTCCCTGAGTGAAAGTATCTCAGCTGGTGCGTGGGGGGTGAAGAAGCAAATGACACAGAGGGTGAGGTGGATGGGGCTGAGGAACATGGGGCAGGAACTCTGTGCAGGAACTCATAATGGACTTGAGTTTGACTTCATCAACTTCATCTTCCTCTTCATCTTCATCATAGTTCACAAAGAGGTAGCTGTAACTCTGCATCTCCACCTCATCCTCAGCTTCCACCTCCAGTGCCGCTGTTGCTGGTGGATCTGCAGGAAAGGAGAGTAGAAGCTAGGACTGGGCGAGCACCAGCCTTAGGATTAAGGGGCCAGAATAGCAGGTGGAAGCTTGTGTCTGCTTTACAGGGTCCCAGGGTAATGGTGGAGGTGTTCAGTCACTAATGAGGGGCCGGCAGTAAGTCTCTGACCTCACTAACTCCCACGGCAAGAGCAGAGTGCCTCCCCATTAGCTCCATGGCCTTGTCTTCGTAGGGCATGAGGTGTTTAAAGGTGGCGATGGTCCCTCTGGTGGCCCGTCTCTCTCAGACTGATGAGAGAGGCAGTGCAGTTAGCTGATAGTCAAGTGAGTGAGCCAAGCCCTGCTCCTTCCTTACCTGTTGGTCCCCAGCCTGCTATTACTGTTTTTTTAAAGGCCGCATTCTAATTTCCATGCACTCTGTTTTACACAGGATTTACACCGAGTCTAAAACTAGGGCTATAAATATAAGATAGTCACCAACGAATCAAATAGGGAATTCAGTAGAAACTACTTTAGCGAGACAGTGGTTGGAATGTGGATCTTGCTACCACATTTAATTTGTTCATGTGATTTGGGCGTCGCTGGCAAGGCCAGCATTTATTGCCCATCCCTAATTGCCCTTGAGAAGGTGGTGGTGAGCTGCCTTCTTGAACCGCTGCAGTCCCTGTGGTGAAGGTGCTCCCACAGTGCTGTTAGGGAGGGAGTTCCAGGATTTTGACCCAGCAACGATGAAGGAACGGCCGATATATTTCCAAGTCAGGATGGTGTGTGCCTTGGAGGGGAACTTGCAGGTGGTGGTGTTCCCATGCGCCTGCTGCCCTTCTCCTTCTAGGTGGAAGAGGTCATGGGTTTGGGAGGTGCTGCCGAAGAAGCCTTGGTGAGTTGCTGCAGTGCATCTTGTAGATGGTACAGACTGCAGCCACGGTACGCCGGTGGTGGAGGGAGTGAATGTTTAAGGTGGTGGATGGTGTCAAGCTTCTTGAGTGTAGTTGGAGCTGCACTCATCCAGGCAAGTGCAGAGTATTCCATCACACTCCTGACTTGTGCCTTGTAGATGGTGGAAAGGCTTTGCGGAGTCAGGAGGTGAGACACTCGCCTCAGAATACCCATCCTCTGACCTGCTCTTGTAGCCACAGTATTTATATGGCTGGTCCAGTTAATTTTTTGATCAATGGTGACCCCCAGGACGTTGATGGTGGAGGATTCGGCGACGGTAATGCCATTGAATGTCAAGGGGTGGTGGTTAGATGCTCGCTTGTTGGAGATACTCATTGCCTGCCACTTGTGTGGCGCAAATGTTACCTGCCACTTATCAGCCCAAGCCTGAATGTCGTCCAGGACTTGCTGCATGTGGGCATGGACTGCTTCATTATCCACCACAACTATCTTCCTTTGTGTTAGGTATGACTCCATCCAGAGGAGAGTTTTCCCCCTGATTCCCATTAACTTCAACTTTACTAGAGCTCCTTGATGCCACACTCGGTCCAATGCTGCTTTGATGTCAAGGGCAGTCACTCTCACCTCACCTCTAGAATTCAGCTCTTTTGTCCATGTTTGGACCAAGGCTGTAATGAGGTCTGGAGCCGATTGGTACTGACGGAACCCAACTGGGCAACAGTGATCAGGTTATTGGTGAGTAAGTGCTGCTTGATAGCACTGTCGATGACACCTTCCATCACTTTGCTGATGATTGAGAGTAGACTGATGGAGTGGTAATTGACCAGATTGGATTTGTTCTGCTTTTTGTGGACAGGACATACCTGAGCAGTTTTCCGGATTGTCGGGTAGATGCCAGTGTTGTAGCTGTACTGGAACAGTTTGGCTAGAGGCGCGACTAGTTCTGGAGCATAAGTTTTCAGCACGACAGCCGGGATGTTGTCGGGGCCCATAGCCTTTGCCGTATCTAGTGCGCTCAGCTGCTTCTTGATATCACGTGGAGTGAATCGAATTGGCTGAAGACTGGCATCTGTGATGGTGGGGACCTCGGGAGTAGGCCGATATGGCTCATCCACTCGGCACTTCTGACTGAAGATGATTGCAAACGCTTCAGCTTTGTCTTTTGCACTCTGTGCTGGGCTCCACCATCATTGAGGATGGGGATATTCATGGAGCCTCCTCCTTCTGTTATTTGTTTCATGGTCCACCACCATTCACGACTGGATATGGCAGGACTGCAGAGCTTGTTTGATCTGAGCCGTTGATTGTGGGATCGCTTAGCTCTGTCTATAGCATGCTGCTTCTGCTTTTAGCATGCATGTAGTCCTGTGTTACAGCTTCCCTAGGATGGCACCGCATTTTTAGGTACGCCTGGTGCTGCTCCTGGCATGCTCTTCTACACTCCTTATTGAACCAGGGTTGGTCCCCTGGCTTGATGGTAATGGTAGAGTGAGGGATATGCTGGGCCATGAGGTTGCAGATTGTGGTGGAATATAATTCTGCTGCTGCTGATGGCCCACGGCGCCTCATGGATGCCCAGTTTTGAGCTACTAGATCTGTTCTGAATCTATCCATTTAGTAGCCATGATGCGGAGATGCCGGTGTTGGACTGGGGTGGACAAAAGTGAGAAGTCGCACAACACCAGGTTATAGTCCTACAGCTTTATTTGAAATCACAAGCTTTCGGAGCGCTGCTCCTTCGTCAAGCTCCGAAAGCTTGTGATTTCAAATAAAGCTGTTGGACTATAACCTGGTGTTGAGCGACTTCTCACTTTTATCCCATTTAGCACAGTGGTAGTGCCACACAACACAATGGAGGGTGTCCTCAGTGTGAATACAGGACTTTGTCTCCGCAATGACTGTGCGGTGGTCACAGCTACCAATACTGTCATGGACAGATGTATCTGCGACAGGTAGATTGGTGAGGACGAGCCCAAGCAGGTTTTTCCCTCATGTTGCTTCTCTCACCACCTGTCGCAGGCCCAGACTGGCCAGCTCGGTCAGTAGTTGTGCTACCGAGCCACTCTTGGTGGTTGACATTGAAGTCCCCCACCCAGAGTACATTCTGTGCCCTTGCTACTCTCATGCTTCTTCCAAGTGGTGTTCAACATGGAGGAGTGCTGATTCATCAGCTGAGGGAAGGCGGTAGGTGTTAATAAGCAGGAGGTTTCCTTGCCCATGCTTGACCTGAAGCCATGAGACTTCATGGGGTCCAGAGTCAATGTTGAGGACTCCCAGGGCCACTCCTTCCTGACTGTATACCACTGTGCCGCCACCCCTGGTGGGTCTGTCCTGCCGGTGAGACATACCCAGGGATGGTGATGGAGAAGTTTGGGACATTGGCTGAAAGGTATGATTCTGTGAGTCAGGCTGTTGCTTGACTAGTCTGTGGAACAGCTCTCCCAATTTTGACACAAGTCCCTAGATGTTGGTGAGGAGGACTTTGCAGGGTCGACTGGGCTGGGTGTGCCGTTGTCTTGTCTGTAGCCGGTGCCACAGTCGATGCCAGGTGGTCTGTCTGGTTTTATTTTTCTTCTGGTTTTTTGTACTGGTTTTTTACAACTGAGTGGCTTGTTAGGCATCAGCCAGCAGATGCAGAGAACAGCATCACTTACCTTTATGTGCCTGAGAGTAGAGAGAGGTGAGAGTGAAGCCAGCTGAGATCCTGTCACTTGCGTGTAAGTTCGGATCAGTCAGAGCTGAAGATCCAAGTGATAATGGATAATCCCACTCCCGAAAGGGGGTTTGTCGACTCAGTTTCCCAGAACCTAACGTCTCAGGGTGTGAAGGAATAAGCCATATTCAGAAAAATACACCATTCTATGAAAGAATTCTAGCCTTTGTAACATGACAAACTGGGCTTGAAAATCTAAAAACCTAACAATGGAGAAGCTGTAAACAGCATACAGGCTATTGAGATAAGATAAGTTGTTGACACTGAATCAATAACCTGATTGAAACAGGAGGTTGGAGGTTCCTGATAGTCTGAAGCCTTGGAAAGAACACAATGGTACACCCTGTTAAGGTGTTTTAAATTACACTTTGGAAACAGGCACATAAAAGAAGAAGAAACATATGCCTTCGTAAAAATGACATCAAGTAAAAGAAACACCTGCCGTCAAATCGTTTTTATGTTAAACTTAGAACACCTACGGACAGGAGACACGATTCTGTGTTGCAACCAGCTGAGGTGACTTAAGAATTGCATAGATCACCCTGGTTGATGTTGTTTTAATTTACACATCGTAAAAAGACACAAACAGAAGACTTTGGTAAGAATGACATCAAATAGATGCACTGCTGTTACACTGTTTTTTATGATAAGCTTTGAACACCTAAAGGTAGAGACATAATTCTTAATGCTACCAGCTGAACTGACTGTAAGAATAGCAGAAGTCAGCAGAAAAATGACTGGAGATAATTAGCTTACATCAGCAGAAAACTTCAAAGGAAATACCACTGCAAAAGGGTATAAAAATTGAACTTTCAAATGGGATGATAGGCTCACTGTAAAGGGGCAAAGCGATTCTCGGCTTCAGAGGCAAGCTCTGTAAGTCTTCAACTCTTTATATCTCGGGGATCAAGGTGCTGTATTTGATTTTGGTGGATATCCTGGAATAAAGACTAAGAACTGTAAAACTAGTGAAGTTAAGATTTGAGAATAAGGATCTCTGATAATAGAATTGTAAGTTTTTTGTATTTGGAACTGTTAATGTTGCGATTGAATCACCAACTGTAATTACATGTCGGTTCTTTAATAAATCTATATATTTTTAGAATTGTCTCACATAATACTTCTGTATCAAACTCGCAAACTCAATCTCTGTACATTTTTGGTGAGGAGTTGCAGAATTCTGAGGGAGTTTTCCGGACCCTCATAATATCTGGAATGTTACAGTCTAGCTAAACTTATTAAAAGTGCTATCTGGAGGACGGTAATATCTTCAGGTTGTTCCTTTCCTTTAGGGAGAGATAGTCCGGACCTTTAGACCCAATTAAGCGTCTTTAGGATTCGGCTACCTCAAACTTTAGTTGAAAGTGAACGTCTGGGGAATACGCCTGATCCGGGGTAGGCCTAAAGGGGCTAGGACTAGTAATTATCCCTTCAAGGGAAGGTGGGGGGGGGGGGGGAAGTATCAACTCAACCACGATGCTCGTGAGGACGAGGCCGCGTAAGCTCTGAACGTTGCTACATCCCTTGTAGACGTCAGCTACTTAATAGACTGTCAGCGGGGAGCAGGGCGAGCAGCTCCTGGCCAACTTCTCATGACTTCCACTGCAGTTATGCTGGGAAACTGGAATATCCTCGCTATGATGGGATAAGGCACTTCCTGCATTTATAACAGGCTAATAACAACATCAAACTTTCATCTCATTGACTATTTTCTTCTGTTCCTGTAGTATAAACAAAATATGGAGGAAAGGCAAAAGGAACTTTTTACAACCTCAGGACATCCCAGAGTGTTTCACAGGCAATGACATCCTTTGAAGTGCAGCCACTGTAGGGAAATGTGGCAGTCAATATACGCACAGCAAGATCCCACAAGCAGCATTGAGATAAGTCATAGAATTATAGAATGGTTACAGCACAGAAGGAGGCCCGTGCTGGCTCTCTGCAAGAGCACTTCAGCTAGTCCCACTCCCCCGCCCTTTCCCTGTAGCTCGGTAATTTTTTTGCCTTCAGGTACTTATCCAATTGAAAGCCACCATTGAGTCTGTCTCCACCATCCTTTCAGGCAGTGCATTCCAGATCATAACCACTCGCTGAGTAAAAAAGTTTTTCCTCATGTCGCCTATGTTTTTTTTGCCAATCACCTTAAATCTGTGTCCTCTGGTTCTCGACCCTTCCGCCAATGGGAACAGTTTCTCTCTATCTGCTCTGTCCAGACCCCTCATGATTTTGAACACCTCTATCAAATCTCCTCTCAACCTTCTCTGCTCCAAGGGGAACAATACAGTTTCTCCAGTCTATCCACGTAACTGAAGTGACCAAATGACGAGATAATCTGTTTTTGTTGGTGTTGGTTTGGGGATAAATGTTGATCAGGACATTTGGAAGAACTCCCCTGCAAGCAGCACCTATAGAGCTCTTCCCATGCGCAAGCATTACCTACAAAACCTGCTCCCTCCTATGGACCCGCTGCTTTATTCCGTGACTCTGTCATCAATGAAGACATCAATGGGATGTTGAGTAGCTTAGACCACTCAGGAACTGTGGAGCAAGTCTCGGAGTTTTACCACGCTGTATCGCTCACAAGGAGACTTGTAAATGTGGGATTTGCACTGGTGCAGAAACCACAACCTGGGGCCAAGCTACCTAGGGTCAGACATTCATTGTAAAGAAGTTTGTAACCAGATAACCGATGGAATTGTGGATGTAAATATCGAATAACGGCTTCCTCAACCTGGAAATTCAGTGTATGACGGACGGGAGAAAGGATCGAGTCAGCAGCAGAACAAAGATGAAGGAATGAGCTCATGTCACATCTGGCAGGAGAGCTGAGAGTGAAGAACCCTGTTTGTAAAGTATGAGGCCAGAGAATCACTGCTGAGATTTATTAGTAAACCAAATGTAACCAATGTTAGAGAAATACAAGAGCGTGTGTGTGTGTGTGAGGGGCTCCAGAAATGTCCCCTTCCCCCCCCGACTCATGCTGGAGTACTGGAACAATTTTAAAGGGGGTGCCGGAACAGAGAGACCTGGGGTTATATGTGCACAAATCCTTGAAGGTGGCAGAACAAGTTGAGAAGGCTGTTAAAAGGGCATACGGGATCCTTGGCTTTATTAATAGAGGCACAGAGTACAAAAGCAAGGAAGTTATGCTAAACCTTTATAAATCACTGGTTAGACCCCAGCTGGAATATTATGTCCAATTCTGGGCACCGCACTTTAGGAAGGATGTCAAGGCCTCAGAGAAGGTTCAGAGGAGATTTACTGGAATGGTACCAGGGACGAGGGACTTCACTTATGTGGAGAGACTGGAGAAACTGGGGTTGTTCTCCTTAGAGCAGAGAAGGTTATGAGGAGATTTGATAGACGTGTTTAAAATCATGAATGGTTTGGACCGCATAAATAAGGAGAAACTGTTTCCAGGGGTAGAAGGGTCGGTAACCAGAGGACACAGATTTAAAATAATTGGCAAAAGAACCAGAGGCGACATAAGGAAAATAAATTACGCAGCGAGTTGTTGTGATCTGGAATGTTCTGTCGTCTGGTGGAAGTAGGTTCAACAGTATCATTCAAAAGAGAATTGGATAAATACTTGAAGCGGTAAAATTTGCAGGATAATGGGGAAAGAGCAGGGGGAGTAGAATTCTACCAAAGAGCCGGCACAAGCATGATGGGCTGAATGGCCTCCTTCTGTGCTGTATCATTCTGTGATTCAATGCATCCTCCTTCTCCCACTCTTCAACTGGTCCACACACCCCCAAACTGTACCGTCCCTCCTCCTCACACTGTATCACCCCCTCCCCTCCCAACCCCCCTCCCAGGCCCATGGATTTCGGAGCCCAGTCTGCTATTAAATCACATTCTGATTACGGGGATTAAATTTGTTTCAAGAAAGTGTTCAAATTTTAAACATTCTGGACCCACACCCTGAAAACACAGAGCAATCAGCTCACCCGCTGTCTCCAGCAGCACTGCCCCATCCCCGAATTTCCAGCCATCACGGGCTGCATAACGTGCCGACTCCAATACGCACCTCCAGCTGGCGAGGCTCCGCGCCGGGAGGACATGAGAAGGAACTTTACTCTCTTGGCACGCTTTCATTGTTGCGGCTTCCCCCACTGTTTCTCCTCCGCTGCTGCAAAGGTTTGACAGGCTCCGGGTGGCGGCCTGGCTCAGTGCCAGCCGTGGCTCAGTGGGCAGCACTCGCACCTCTGTGTCAGCAGGTCGTGGGTTCAAGTCCCACGCCAGAGGCTTGAGCAAATAATCCAGGCTGACACTCCCGTGTAGTACTCGGGGAACGCTGCACTGTGTCTTTCAGATGAGACTGGAAAGCACGGCCCCCTTCTGCCCTCTCAGGTGCCGATCCCATAACATGATTCAGAGAAGAGCAGAGGAGGTAACCTGGCCACCAGTTATCCCTCAACCAACATCACTAAAAAACAGATTATCTGGTTAATATCACATTGTTGCTTGTGGGATCTTGCTGTGCACAAAATAGCTGCCGCGTTTCCTACATTACAACAGTGACTACACTTCAAAAGTACTTCATTGGCTGTAAGCACGTTGAGACAGCCTGAGGTTGTGAAAGGGGCTATACCAATGAAAGTCTGTCTTTACCAGTTCCTTGCCCAAGTGGCTTTTCTTCTTGTGTGAGCCAAGACAGGGAGTGGTGACAATCTATTCAACCCTGGCGGCATCACAGCTGAGGTCAATTCTGTCCTTAAAAGTTGTCCCGATACCCGCATTGGATGGCAATTGGGAGCAGGGCCCTTGGCTCATTTCCCTCTAAGCATGCAGTGCAACATCGAGCTCATCTTTTATACCTCTTCACCGGACATTGCCTAATTTGATCACTTTTTAACATTTTGTATTAGCAGAATGCACTAGGAAGTCCAGTTGGGCATTATTTAACCCGAGTACTGATCACAACAACAACCTATAGTCCCCCCTTATAAGCACTAGTACTTGCTGCAGGGGGTTCTCCCAATGTCCTGATCTCCCAATGTTCCAATCTCCTGATCTCCCAATGTCCCAATCTCCCGATCACCCACCATAATTTTGGCCGAAAACCCAGAAACACTATCCTGCTGAAGTTCTGGCAGAAGTTCAGAGGTCCCTGCAGAAATTCTGCCCCAAGGCACCTTACTAAGGAGTAATAACGGGAACTGACACCAAACTATTGGAGAGGCTAAGGGAGGCAAATGAAAGCTAGGTCGAGGTACAGAGAGCCAATACACAATACCGCATCTAATTTGTCATGCTGCTTGTCCGGCACCAGTATTAGATGAGCAGAAATGTTCTCCAATTAAATATTAGGAAGACTGAAGCCATTCTCTTCGGTCCCCACCACAAACTCCGTTCCCTAGTCACCAATTCCATCCCGCTCCCTGGCCACTGTCTGAGGCTGAACCAGATTGTTTGCCATCTCGGCGTCCTACTTGACCCTGTGCTGAGCTTCCGACTCCATATCCTCTCCATCGCCAAAACCGCCTACTTCCACCACCGTAATATCGCTGGACTCCACCCCTGCCTCAGTACATCTGCTGCCGAAACCCTCATCCATGCTTTTGTTACCTCCAGACTCGACCATTCCAATGCTCTCCCACCTTCCACCCTCCGTAAACTTGAGCTCATCCAAAACTCTGCTACCCGTGTCCTAACTCGCATTAAGTTCTGTTCATTCATTAACCCTGTGCTCGCTGACCTACATTGGCTCTCGGTCCAGCAACGCCTCGATTTTAAAATTCTCATTCTAGTGTTCAAACCTCCATGGCCTTGCTTCTCCCTATCTCTGTAACCTCCTCCAGCCCTACAATCCTCCGAGATCTCTGCGCTCCTCCAATTCTGGCCTCTTGAGCATCCCTGATTTTAATCGCTCCACCATTGGCGGCCGTGCCTTCAGCATCCGAGGCCCTAGGCTCTGGAACTCCCTCCCTAAACCTCTCCGCCTCTCTACCTCTTTCCTCCTTTAAGTCGCTTCTCAAAACCTACCTCTGCCCTAATATCTCTTTACGTGGCTCAGTGCCAAATTTTGTCTGATAATGCTCCTGGTACTACGTTAAAGCACTGTATAAAGGCAACTTCATGTTGTTGACCTGCAGATGCAGGAGGGGATGTGAGGCTGAGGGAGCTTGCACAGATGGGAAGGTGCAAGGTCCTGGAGGGACCTGCGTATAATTTTGAAGCCTTGAACATACCAGTTCAGCCCAGCTGTGGGATATGTATCAGTCCCCATGAGTCATAGAATCATAGAAATTTACAGCACATAAAGAGGCCATTTGGCCCATCTTGTCCGTGCCGGCCGACAAAGAGCTATCCACCCTAATCCCACTTTCCAGCTCTTGGTCCGTAGCCTTGTAGGTCACGGCACTTCAAGTGCATATCCAAGTACTTTTTAAATGTGATGAGGGTCTCTGCCTCTACCACCCTTTCAGGCAGTGAGTTCCAGACACCCACCACCGTCTGGGTGAAAAATATTCTCCTCAAATCCTCTCTAAACTTCCGACCAATTACTTTAAATCTATGTCCCCTGGTTATTGACCCTTCTTCTAAGGGAAATAGGTCCTTCCTATCCACTCTATCTCGGCCCCTCATAATTTTATACACCTCAATTAGGTCTCCCCTCAGCCTCCTCTGTTCCAAAGAAAACAGCCCTAGCCTATCCAATCTTTCCTCATAGCTAAAATTCCCCAGCCCAGGCAACATCCTCATAAATCTCCTCTGTACCCTCTCTAGTGCAATCACATCCTTCCTGGAATGTGGTGACCAGAACTGCACACAGTATTCTAGCTGCAGCCTAACTCGTGTTTTATACAGTTCAAGCATAACCTCCCTGCTCATATGTTCTATGCCTCAGCTAATAAAGGCAAGAATCCCGTATACCTTCTTAACCACATTATCTACCTGTCCTGCTACCTTCAGGGATCTATGGACATGCACTCCAAAGTCCCTCTGATCTTCTGCACTTCTCAGTGTCCTACCATTTATAGTGCATTCCCTTGCCTTGTTAGCCCTCCCCAAATGCATTACCTCACACTTCTCCAGATTGAATTCCATTTGCCACTGTTCTGCCCACCTGACCAGTCCATTGATATCTTCCTGCAGTCTACAGCTTTCTTCTTCATTATCAACCACACGGCCAATTTTTGTATTATCTGCAAACTTCTTAATCATGCTTCCTACATTCAAGTCCAAATCATTGATATATACCACAAAAAGCAAAGGACCCAGTACTGAGCCCTGCGGAACCCCACTGGAAACAGCCTTCCAGTCACAAAAACACCCTTCGACCATTACCCTTTGTTTCCTGCCTCTGAGCCAATTTTGGATCTAACTTGCCACTTTGCCTTGGATCCCATGGGCTTTTGCTTTCGTGACCAGTCTGTCATGTGGGACCTTATCAAAGCCTTGCTAAAATCCATATAGACTACATCAAACGCACTACCCTCATCGACCCTCCTTGTTACCTCCTCAAAAAATTCAATCAAGTTAGTCAGACACGACCTTCCCTTAACAAATCCATGCCGACTGTCCCTGATTAATCCATGTCTTTCTAAATGAAGATTTATCCTGTCCCTCAGAATTTTTTCCAATACTTTTCCCACCACTGAGGTTAGGCTGACTGGCCTGTAATTACTCGGTCTATCCCTTTCTCCCTTTTTAAACAACGGTACCACGTTAGCAGTCCTCCAGTCCTCCGGCACCATGCCTGAAGCCAGAGAGGATTGGAAAATGATGGTCAGAGCCTCTGCTATTTCCTCTCTTAAATCTATTAACAGTCTGGGATATATTTCATCTGGGCCTGGGGATTTATCCACTTTCAAAGATGCTAAACCCCTTAATACTTCCTCTTTCACTATGTTTATTTCATTTAATATTTCACACTCCTCCTCCCTGATTGCAGTGTCTGCATCGTCCCTCTCTTTTGTGAAAACAGATGCAAAGTATTCATTAAGAACTATACCCATATCTTCCGCTTCCACACACAGGTTACCTTTATGGTCCCAATAGGCCCTACTCTTACTTTAGTTATCCTCTTGCTCTTAATGTACTTATAAAACATCTTTGGGTTTTCCTTGATTTTACTTGCCAATATTTTTTCATGCCCTCTCTTTGCTTTCCTAATTTCCTTTTTTGATTTCACCGCGCACTTTTTATACTCCTCTCGGCCTTCTGCAGTATTGAGTCCTCGGCATCTGTCATAAGCTTCCCTTTTTTTCTTTAACCTTCCCTGTATGCCCCTTGACATCCAGGGAGCTCTAGATTTGTTGGTCCCACCCTTTTTCTTTAAGGGAACATACTTGCTCTGAACCCTCACTATCTCCTCCTTGAATGCCTCCCACTGCTCTGACATTAATTTACCTTCAAGTTTCTGTCTCTAGTCCACTTTGGCTAAATCGCCTCGCAGCTTAGTAAAATTAGCTTTTCCCCAATTGAGAACTTCTTTTCCTGGTCCATCCTTGTCCTTTTCCGTAACTACCCTAAATCTAACTGAATTATGATTGCTACTACCAATATGCTCTCCCACTGATACCCTTTCGACCTGCCCAGCTTCATTCCCTAAAACTAGGTCCAGAACTGCCCCTCTCTCATTGGGCTTGCTATGTACTGGCTAAAAACCTCCTGAATGCATGTTAAGAATTCTGCGCCCTCTATGCCTTTCACACTAATTTTATCCCAGTTAATATTAGGGAAGTTGAAATCCTCTACTGTTACTGCCCTATTTTTGCACGTCTCAGAAATTTGCCTACATATTTGCTCTTCTATCTCCCTCTGACTGTTTGGGGGTCTATAGTACACCCCCAGCAGTGTGATTGCCCCTTTTTTGTTTTTCAGTTCAACCCATATGGCCTCATTTGATGATCCTTCTAAGATATCATCCCTTCTCACAGCTGTAATTTATTCTTTAATCAATATTGCGACCCTCCCCCTCCTTTTTTATCCCCCTCTCTATCTCGTCTGAAAACCCTGTAACCAGGAATGTTGAGCTGCCATTCCTGCCCTTCTTTCAGCCATGTCTCAGTAATAGCTGTAATATCATAGTCCCACGTGTCTATCTGTGCCCTCAGCTCATCTGCTTTATTCCCTAGACTCCTTGCGTTGAAGTATATACCATTTAGTCCTGGGTTGTCTATACCGAGTCACAGATGCAGGGTTCCTGCAGCGCGGGTAGTATTAGTGCCTGTCTTTGGGGATTTTTATTCTATAAATCAATAAATATTATTCAGCTGTTCTTTTAGTAAATAAATTTTCCATTTGCTGAGCAATTTAATATTCACCAGGCAGTGAAAGACACAACGGGACCACCTCCTGAAGTCCGTAGAGGGTTGGGAGGAGAAGGTGATGTACAGGGACATGATCAGCCTTGTATGGCTGCTGTGTCCCTCTGGTATTGACTTCCTTGTTGGGTTCTGCTCCCTCAGAGCGGGCCATGTACTTGAGTCAGCGATGAGTGATGGGCCGACTAACTATTCAGCAGCACAGTGAGCACTCCACTCCCTGGGTGTAAACTGATTGGTAGCTGTAGAAAACTCTCATTCCCCAGTGCCCTTCTTGTCCTCCTGTGCCTTGCTGGGCTCCTCCGAGATGGCTATTGGCATCGTGTTTGGACAGCCGTATGTTGATGGAAAAGCACAATGTGCACTTTCTTACTCGAGAGTACAGACACACTGGAAATGGAGAGAAACTGCTGCAGATGCCGAGCAGACAGCTCATAATATGGAGATCAAGTCTTGTTGTGGAATATTTACAAGAACTTTCTGGACATGTATTTTAAACTTGACAAATATTGGCAGCATTCTGCTTAAGGCAAGTGCAAATGCACAGACTTCTCCAACTAATTTCACTAGAGGACTAGTTAGTTGGAGCTCATTACAGTTCCAGAATGCTGGAACTCAAAGGATGGCCCTGGTTTTAATTCCGGGCAGGTTTTGGGAGGGTGGGTGAGTTAGAAACAGCAGAAAATTGGCCCAGAGTATTTTAACTCCCAGGTCCCATTAACGTCACAGGCCCACTTTCTGCCCGGAATAGGCGGGAAAGGACAGGGAATGAACGGAAGCAGCTGCTGGCCTCCATTGAATCAGGTGGTTCTCGGCCGCCTGCCAGCCTGAAGGTAGGTGTGGGGGAGGGTGTTCCGGGAGGGTCTCACAGAACCAAAGTGACATGTCTGGGCCTCTTCATCTCCCTTCAGCCTGGCTGGAAATCCCTGGCCCCTTCCCCGCTCAGGCCTGAGTTAAAATCACAGTCGGGGCCCAATTACATCATCAGACCCTGACCTGCATACTTAAAAAAGGCCCCCGCCGGCTTTAGGCGTTGCCCAGAGTAGCCTGAGTAAAATTCGTGGGTGGGATCCAAGAGGCTTTGCGGTGGGTAACTATCCCGGGGTTCTTTTAACTGCCCACCTTCCCGCTTTCTCCCCGGGTGAGTGGGGTTAAAATCTCCCCCACCCCCAGGTTTCTTCCTCCGTAACAAACTTGAGGGCATCACGGCTGTTTTCTCCTAACAAATAGGCACCTCTGCCAGTGTCACTGAGTCTCCTTTGAGTAGCTTGTCGACCCTCTCTCCATCTGGCAGTGAACTTGCTCCCTTGGCCCTTCTTACCTCTTACTAAGCCCACTCGCCTAAAGATGCCTCCCCCAGCCATGATTCCTCCTGCTCCAATGTTGAACCTGCTTTCCGATGGTGGGGGGTGGGGAGGGGTGGGAGAGTGGGTGTGGGAGGGGAGGGTCTTGTCCTTCTTGATCCAAATGGAATTTACAGCACAGAAACAGGCCATTCGGCCCTACAGGTCCATGCTGGTGTTTCTGCTGCACACGAGCCACCTCCCACCCTTCTTCATCTAACCCTATAAACATATCCTTCTATTCCTTTCTCCCTCAAGTGCTTATCTAGCTTCTCCTTAAATGTATCTTTGCTATTCGCCTCAACTACTCCTTGTGGCAGCGAGTTTCACATTCTCACTATGTTCTGATCTCATTTCCGCGCCCTACAATCTTGCTGCTCACGGTGGCCGGACCCGTCAAAGCTGCCTAGTTTCTGCAGGCAAGGCTTTGTCCCCTCTCCAGGTTCAGATGCTGGTTTACGTCCCACAGGCGGCCCTGGGAATCAGGAACACAACCAATGGGAAAATCTTCAGGACGAAAAGTTCAGGGGGAAAAACGATGTTGAAATAAAGCAGAAGCTGACAGTGGAGTCGGCCAAGCCAGTGACAGGTCCAAGGAGCAATGAGGTAATGGTGATTTACCATCCCTGCTTTATCATAGGCCGCAGCCGTTTGTGGCTCCAACTGCCAAGGCTGAACGAGGCAGGGCCTTTATCAGATTTGGCGGAGGAATTGAGCCCAACCTCTGTGAGAATGGTCTGTCGAAGACAGTTTCAGACAGGGTGAGTCGGGGCTGCCGAGCCCCAGATCTTCCTGACAGTTTACTGCCTGCTGATTTATGTGTTGCAAGTTGAGCAGACAGTTTTATAGATGCCGGTTACCCACAGGACCAGACAGAAGGTTTTGATAAATGTTAAACTGAGCTAGCCCAGCTATTTGAGGAGAGGTTACTGCTTGACGAGTTGCATCAATAAACTGCGGGTTATTTTCCATTTGAACATTGATCTATACTATTTGCTTATTTCAGGATGCGATGGAGTGATCTCATTCTACAAGGGTCCTCCTACTGACACTCTAAACGCCCGATGGGAATCACCCTGAGGTCCCGCTCTCTTCGATTTTAACCTGTTCCTCTGAGCAGGCGGCCAGGACGCCCTCCTGAAACCAGCGGGGTCCTTCATTAACCGTGCAGATTGGGCTCTGATTGGTCAAAGACCTGCCCTGCGATGATATCGTGAAGTCGTTGTGGCTTCCCCGCCAAGTGAACCCAACGGGAAGAAAAGTCGGGCAGAAGAGGCCCAAAGTGTCTTGTTTTTATTCACTCATAGGATGTGGGCGTCGCTGGCCAGCATTTATTGCCCATCCCGAATTGCCCTTCAGAAGATGGTGGTGAGCCGCCTTCTTGAACAGAGGGCAGTTAAGAGTCAACCACATTGCTGTGGCTCTGGAGTCACATATAGGCCAGACCGGGTAAGGACGGTAGATTTCCTTCCCGAAAGGGCATTACTTTCCTTGTGGGGCCAGGCGGAGATGGAGTACTCAGACAGGCCTCACAAGGTAGTTTTAAGCCTCCCCGCCCCAGGCTCCCCCAACCCCCGATCGCGAGACCCTCCGAACCCCATGACTCACCTGAGTGCTGGGCGGAGACCGTTCATTCGGCCCCTGGCAGCGGCCTCCTGCTGACCGACATTGCTCTCCCACCCGCTGGCCAGCTGCCGCTTCCCGCCGGTTTCTGGCGGGCAACTGATTGAGAGCAGGCAGAGGAGACCCAGGAGTTAAATCCGCCCGGGCCTCACGCTGCCCAGGTCAGCACAGTTTGCCACTCGTCTTGATCCTCATCTAATTCCCCCACTGAGTAAAAAAATGGGGCTTCTGAATGGGTTCCTCCTGTCACCTTTTAAAAATGATTTTTCTTCTTTTTAAGTGAGTCTATCGGTTTGTTTTGTGAGCGGAGGTCTCTGTGCCTCTGGTTTTTATTCGCTGTGATGATGAGGTGCTGATCTCCTCACTGGTAGACTCTGCAATCCCACCATATTGGAAGGTGAGAAAGGTTTCGATGGCAGTGCCTCTAATTCTCCCTCCTCTCTATGGACGCGCGTGGTCGCTGCACTGAACACTCCCGCTGGGAATTTCCCTGGGGGTTTTCCCAATCAGGCGGTGTAACCGCGGTGGAGGATGGCTGGAAACCCCGTTTACGCACATATATGGGGTTTCCTCCGATCTTCTGCTGAAGTTACAGGGACCGATCAGGAGAACCCTCCAGGAAATTCAACGTTACCATCGGGAGTTCCCCTGGCGGAGATCACGCGCTCGCCTTGTGGTGATGTCGCGGCTCCCTGCCCATGACCACCCTCGCACCCTGTCCCCGATATCTAGTTTCTGGTGATCTTTTTAATGCTGCTGAGCTGAGGGATGTGAGGCAGTGAAACACTTTCCCACATTTGGCACCCAGTGTCAGCATCGAACATTCTCAACCGGGCATGAGTTCAAGGTCAGGGGCCTACGGTGAGAATACAGTGCGGGAGCGATCTTCGAATTCCACCCGAAGTAGGCGCAAAGTCGATGGAGCGGCCACGTGGCCCGTCTGTTGTTGCCGGCATGAGGCCTGGGCTATTTTGAGGCACAGACCTCATTCAGTTGGTGTTGGTGTATTGTGGGCACCAAGTAATTGAAAATTGGCTGTAGCATTTCATACATCACAACAGTGGCTACACTTCAAAAGTACGTCATTGGCTGTAACGCGGTTTGGGACGTCCTGAGGTGCGATAGAAATACAACGTCCGTAAGGTTTCACGGACGTGCCACACACTTGCACTGCACGTTTTCTGTATTAATGAGAACATTGAGGTGAAAGTCCAAAGTTCACAGTGCAGGGCACCATCAAGGTTTAATAACGTAGTTGAGAAGATGAGGTGAATCAGGAAGGAGTCTTTAGGTGATGACAAACTGGATTGTAAGAGCCTGTAGGTTGTAGCAGGAAGGGGAGATGGAGAGACTGAAGTAGCTCCTTAGTCTAGAGGCCCAGAGAGGAATGAGTTTGAGCAGGAGTGTTGGATGGGTCTTGATTTCAGCGCAGCATGGATACGGGAGAAGGGAGAGTGAGCGTGCCAGAATGTTTAGAGCTTAGGAGGAACAAGGAAAGAAAGTTCCCAGTAGCACTGACTGGAGTAGAGTCCAGAGACCTGGATCCAGATTCCAGGGTCCAGGGTTCAGTGTTCAGGGTCCAGTGCCCAGATTCCAGGCTCCAGGGTCCATGGTCCAGAGTCCAGTATCCAGTGTCCAAGGTTCAGTGTCCAGGTCCAGGATCCAGTGTCCAGTGTCCAAGGTCTAGTGTCCAAGGTTCAGTGTCCAGAGTCCAGGGTCCAGAGCCCAGGGTCCAGAGCCCAGGGTCCAGGGTTCAGGCTGCAGGGTCCAGTCCAGGGTCCAGTCTAGAGTCCAGTATCCAGGGTCCAGGGTCCAGGGTCCAGAGCCCAGGGTCCAGTCTAGAGTCCAGTATCCAGGGACCAGGGTCCAGGATGTTGGAGAGTTGCCAGCATGTGTGTGTGTTTTTAGTGAAAAGTACAGCAGCTGAACATAAATCATGAGCTCAAGCACAGTCCTGTATATTTCCTCCCGGCTCCAGCTAATATCAGCAAGTTGCCAGTTTGGAATTTGTAGTCAGGAGCCCCATGTTCCCCACTAACAGGGTGAGGCTGTGTGCTGCTTCCCTGGTGGGTTAAATCACCCGGACAAGCCAGGGCTTTAATCAGAGGCCGGTCTGAGCCCCTGTGCTGAGCCTGGAGAGACGATAAATAAATAAAGTTACAAATATAAGGTAGCAGTTGTTCGGCAGCATCCTGACCCCTGTGAGCCCACACATGGTGAGTCTGACTTACTGCCAGGGTGAGGTAGCCACTTTCCCAAGAGCGGGAAAGAAAGTTGGTGTAGGGTCTTACTGCCCTCCTAGTGGAGAATTACAGACTGGCATACACAGGGCAGTGGGGGCAGGTCACCCTGTGCATAGAGCTGGGGCACCTACACTCTTTGGTATGCGTTGCGCCCGTTTTACACCCGAAAAGACAGGCACTAACTGTACCAATTTAGCAGCGGGACGGCCTGCACGCAACCTGCAAAGGTTTTGGTCCCACTGCTAAATTCGTAGGACCCCCTCAGGATTCTTCAGCGGCCACCAACAGAAAGGAAGTATTTCAAACAATTACTTTGAAAACCACCTTCCTTTGGAGCGAGCAGAAGGAGTGCCCCCTCCCCACCGACTCCACAGGCATCGCGATCGCGCCCCCCCCACTCCCGTAACCCGCCCCCAACCCCCTTTCCTGGGACTCACCTGAGGGCTGCAGGTGGCTAGAAATTGAGGTGTCCCATTGGCCGACCAGCGCTGGTAGCTTAGCCAAATTATTCAGATGAGGCCCGAGGACCAATTTCTATCGATCCTCAGTCCTCTTGCTTTGGGCGCGCGCTGCCTCCACAGGGCCAAGTCTGGGACAGAGACTAGTCCTGACGATTTTCGACCCCTCTATATCTGGGTCTTATCCCCAGAGCTATCGTCGCTCCTCCACTAATGAGGTTCTCTGATCTTACGCTGGCTGTTGCAACAGAGTCTATACTAGCACTGACGGGTGACTCTCACTGATGTCCCCGCTGAGCACCAGCTTGGTCTCTGAAGAGAGCTGAAGGGCTCAGCCATAAATCAAACAGAGATGGTAAAGAAAGTGAGACAGTCATTTAAAAAGAGACATAAAGGACAACACGACCCTCCTGGAGATGGGAGGAATAGAATTCACTGGTAGGCAACAACCAGGCATGGGGACAGCGGGATTTAATTCAACATTTGTCCAGGACTTTCCCATCGAAAGAAACACATTTTATCATCAATGACAAAAAATAACTTTACAAAATATAATTCTGGAATGTAAAAAAGATGCACGAAAACTGGAACATATAACGGAGAATGCAACACACAGAGAAACATGTTACACATGGACACGTGCAACAATAACTTCAACAACAACAACAACTTGTATTTATATAGCACCTTTAACGTAGTAAAACGTCCCAAGGCGCTGCACAGGAGTGTTATGAGACAAAAAATTTGACACTGAGCCACATAAGGAGAAATTAGGGCAGGTGACCAAAAGCTTGATCAAAGAGGTAGGTTTTAAGGAGTGTCTTAAAGGAGGAAAGAGAGGTAGCGAGGCGGAGAGGTTTAGGGAGGGAATTCCAGAGCTTAGGTCATCAGCAGCTGAAGGCACGGTCCACCAATGGTTGAGCAATTATAATCAGGGATGCTCAAGAGGCCAGAATTAGAGATCTCGGAGGGCTGTGAGGCTGGAGGAGATTGCAGAGATAGGGAGGAGCGAGGCCATGGAGGGATTTGAAAACAAGGATGAGAATTTTGAAATCAAGGCGTTGCTTAACCGGGAGCCAATGTAGGTCAGTGAGCACAGGGGCGATGGGTGAACGGGACTTGGTGCAAGTTAGGACACGGGCAGCCGAGTTTTGGATGACCTCAAGTTTATGTAGGGTAGAACATGGGAGGCCAGCCAGGAGTGCATTGGAATAGTTAAGTCTAGAGGTAACAAAGGCATGGATGAGGGTTTCAGCAGCGGATGAGCTGAGGCAAGGGCGGAGACGGGCAATGTGGAAATAGGCGGTCTTAGTTATGCCGAGGATATTTGGTTGGAAGCTCATTTCAGGGTCAAATACAACACCAAGGTTGCAAACAGATGCTAGGGAGAGGGATGGAGTCAGTGGCTAGGGAACGGGGACCGAAAACAATGGCTTCGATCTTCCCAATATTTCTGCTCATCCAGAACTGGATGTGGGACAAGCAGTCTGACAATTTAGAGACCGTCGAGTGACGTGGTGGTGAGGTAGAGCTGGGTGTCGTTAGCGTACACACAGAAACATGTTACACACAGAAACATGTTACAATGGACACATGCTACACACACAAACATGTTACACACAGCTACTTATCGCATGAATATGACACATGAGCATGTGCAGCACACAGATGTATTACATATAAACCTCCACATGGACACATGTAGCAGACACATATGCATGGACGCATGTAACAAGTGGCAATGTATTACATGTGGACATGATGCGTACAACAGACAAACACTGATACATGTAACATGCAAAATAGGTAACACAGCAAAAACAAAGAAACAAATCAGGGAGAATATGAAGAAAGGAAGAGAGGGAGAAATCCAATCGAATTCCAAAAGCAAAAGCATAAACAAATGGCAAAAGAATTGGTGAAACTCACAGAGGCTGTGACACGGTGGGACATGGGTTCATGAGGCCTACCCCTACACACCGAGTTCACCATTCCCAAACTGCTGTGTGGGGGAGAGATGCCAAGTACAGGCTCAGGGAATGTCAGAGTGAAAATCACCCCAGTCTACATTGCCACACCTCCGAGAAGCAGCACTGTCAGAGGCTCGGAGAGAGAATGGCCACTCGCCTACTTACCTGGATGGTACTGGGAAACAGCAAGGTGAGAAAATACATAGAGCCAAAGGAAGGTCAGCCTGAAACAAATCATTCTAATCGTGTACAAAGCACAGCACACCACAAGCCATTGACTGCTTAGTGCGGATTCAACCTGAATGATAGAGTTGAAACCTCCCCTCCGCACCACACGGCCGAACCCAAGGTTACTGGTCTTTAAAATGGAGCGTTCAATCTTAGCACCCCATTCCCGCTGGAATCCCGCTGGCCACCATTTTAACTGCCCTCAGTTCAGAGGCTGAGGCGCCCACTGGGAGCTGCCGGAGCCTCATGGGTTTATGCAGCTTGGGGTCCGATTAGTCAACGGGATGGCGATTGTATTAGAATCCGGGCAGAGTGGCGAAGTTGCTGGGGAGTTGTTTCCCGGTGAAGGCAGGTTGGCAGCTGTAGGGAAGGGTGAAGAGGCTCTCCCAGGTAAGGGTGAAGAGGCTCTCCCAGGTAAGGGTGAAGAGGCTCTCCCAGGTAAGGGTGAAGAGGCTCTCCCAGGTAAGGGTGAAGAGACCCTCCCAGGTAAGTGAAAAACCTTCCTTTGTGGAGTCAGGAGGCCCCAAAAGGCTTCCTCTGCTCTGGATCGTGGCCCCGTTCCCTCCTGCCTGTCCCCACCCATGACTTACCTGCCATCCAGCAAGCCTTCCTTCGGTGCCAGCCTGTCACCTCTGGCTGCCCAAACCTCAGCACCCAGCCCTCAGCAACTTGTCACTTTCCACCTGTCTCAGGCGGGTAGCTGACCGGTGCCATGCAGATGAGACCTGAGAGTTAAAATATCCCAGGCCTAAAATTAGGCCTACAAGTGGGTTTTTCACTCACCCTGTCTCCCCCACCCCAAGTCTACCTGAAACCCACTGGGGATTAATATCGACCCCTCTGTCTCAGTAGTGCGCACCCACAGCCTAGGTACTGAGGAAAATCCAATATGACACAAAGGGCCCAATGAGAAATTTTCTATCGGCCGATCTGAGGTCTTCATGATGCCACCAGTGCAGTACCGTGGGAGCGCTGCACTGTCAGAGGGGCCGTCTTTCGGATGAGACGTTAAACCGAGGCCCTGTCTGCTCTCTCAGGTGGAAGTAAAAGTTCCCACGTCATTTTTGGAAGAAGAGCAGGGGAGTTCTCCCTGGTGTCCTGGCCAATGTTTATCCCTCAACAACTTCACTAAAACAGATTATCCGGTCATTATCACATTGCTGTTTGTGGGAGCTTGCTGTGTGCCAATTGGCTGCCGCATTCCCAACATTACAACAGTGACTACACTTCAAAAGCACTTTGAGACATCCTGAGGCCATAAAAGGTGCTATATAAATGTAAATCTTTCTTACTTTCTTTTGCGTTAACTGAATTTGGCTGATTGTGAGCATTGAGCTCACAGAGCTAAGCTGCAGGACTGTGGTGTGATACACCTTCTCGAAAGCTGCTGTAATTCTTCAGTTGCCTGGACGTTCGGCACTGGGGCCTGCTGGAGCATTTGGATTAAGAGGCTTTGCAGCAGGAAGCTCCTGTCCACAGCTACATCACCACAGCAAAAACACCGCCAACAACGCAACAGCAAGTTCGAGGCTTTTCAGCTGGGACCTCAACGGAATGTCACTCCGCTTCTCGTTCATTAAAACCAGTCTTAATGTTGCAGCGGCTCGGTGTGAATATATGGCGAGATTTTGTTAATTCTAACTGATTCCAGCTTTACCCGTGGACACCCTGTAACCTTAAACACACACACCATTTCGGGTCACCAACCCTCCAGGATTGTCCTGGAGCCTCCAGGAATGGAAGGTTAGTCACCTGATCACCGCTGCGCGCGACTTTTAGCGCCCCGAAAAGGTTAGCACCCCTGCCTCGTAAATTCAGCGGTAGCACCCCAAGTAGGAGGTGGGGCGCTACTAGAAGCGCTCCCACTCCTTCCTGGAGCGCTACCACTGAATATCGCGGTGCTCCGTGCAGCAGCGGGACAGGCGTCGGCACGTAGCGCCGCGGTACTGCAGGCTTCCCTCCCCTGATTAAAGGAATGGGGCCTAGCGCTGCATGCATCGGAGCTCTGCTGGACCACCAGGGAGCAGGGTGCCGGGAAAACAGGCTGACCGATCGCGGCCGGAACCCCGCAGGAGGAGGCGGAAGGGGGCAGGTGCTGGCAGGCGGCCAAAAATAATGGCCGCCCGGCACCTGCCCTTTAATTTGCGCTGCCGCGGCCACAAAAACGCCACCCTGACCCTGTCGGACATAACGTCCGGCGGTAGGTCAGGGGGGCGCAACCGAAGTTTGTGTGCGGGGCGCGAGCGGGGCGCTGCGCAGGGCGATGACGTCATCGCTGGAGGCGCTAACGGGAGGCGCAAAGCAACCCACCCTTTCCCCCCATTGTGTATTATCTTTCATTTTGCTCTGAACACTTTTGTTTATTAGTCAGAAAAATATTGGCGATGGGAAACAGGCTGTTTGACCGACCGACCGGGCGGGAGGGTTGGAGGTGGGAGGTCATGCGATGTGATCTCCAGAAATAAATTCAACCCGAGTTGGCGACCCAAACGCCGCTCCTTCGGAAACATGCGCGTGGTTACATAATACTTCATGGAAAAGACCGGAAAGAAAGCGGGTTGACTCCTGTCAATATCAGGCTGGAGTCTGAGAGCTGGGTCCCAAGCCAAGTGACCTTTGACACCCGGCAACTGTGGTTTCCAGCAACTGTCACAAAGTCAACCGTTGCTTGGAGACCTGACTGCTACTGTGAGATGGGACTAAAAATAAGCCCAGAAATAAATATAAGTTGTTTTTTTCTCTTGGATAGAAGCTAAGGGAGGAAATGACTTTCAGCCACAGTGTGTACAGCTTGTCAGAGTGTAAGAGAGTTTCTGGGAAGCACTGGGCACGAAGCAGCTTCCGTACAACAGAATGACGGATGCGTGTTACGGTCAAGTAATTATTGGGGAATGACTGAGACCCAGCCGCAGATCCCAACCTCTGTTAACTCTTTCGAAACTGCAAGTATCAGGAATTTCTACTTTATTCCCTTTCGGAGAGTGTTCGTGGTGTTCGAGGCCAAGGGATTGGACACTCTCCATTTCAGAGGCCACAAGGTGAACTTTCCTCTTGAGTTACTCTGGTTTTCCTGCGCTACTTCCGCCTGATGGTGAAAACGCCGAGTCAAAAATAGGCGGACAGAACCAAACACCACCTTTTAGAAACATAGGATCAGTGCTTGGTCCTCAGCTATTCACAATCTACATCAATGATTAGGATGAGGGGACCAAATGTAATATATCCAAATTTGCTGATGATACAACGCTGAAAATGTGAAGTTATCCACTTTGGTAGGAAAAATAGAAAAGCAGAGTATTTTTTAAATGGTGAGAGATTGGGAAATGTTGGTGTTCAGAGGGACCTGGGTGTCCTTGTACACGAATCACTGAAAGTTAACATGCAAGTACAGCAAACAATTAGGAAAGCAAATGGTATGTTGGCCTTTATTACAAGAGGATTTGAGTATAAGAGTAAAGACGTCTTACTGCAATTATATAGGGCCCTGGTGAGACCACACCTGGAGTATTGTGTACAGTTTTGGTCTCCTTACCCAAGGAATGATATACTTGCCATAGAGGGAATGTAACGAAGGTTCACCAGATTGATTTCTGGGATGGGGGGAATTGTCCTATGAGGAGAGATTGAGTAGACTAGGCCTATATTCACTAGAGTTTAGAAGAATGAGAGGTGATCTCATTGAAACATACAAAATTCTTACAGGACTTGACAGGGTAGATGTTGGCAGGATGTTTCCCTTGGCTGGGGAGTCTAGAACCAGAGGTCACAGTCTCAGAATAAGGGGTCGGCCATTTAGGACTGAGATGAGGAGAAATTTCTTCACTCAGAGGGTGGTGAATCTTTGGAATTCTCTACCCCAGAGGGCTGTGGAGGCTCAGTCGTTGAGTATATTCAAGACAGAGATCGATAGATTTTTGAATATTAAGGGAATCAAGGGATATGGGGATAGTGCAGGAAAGTGGAGTTGAGGTCGATGATCAGCCATGATCTTGTTGAATGGCGGAGCAGGCTCAAGGGGCCGAATGACCTACTCCTGCTCCTAATTCTTATGTTCTTATGTTCTTAGAAATAGAAACATAAACATTTACGGCACAGGAGGAGGCCATTTGGCCCATCATGTCTGTACCGGCCAAAAAAGAGCTATCCAGCCTAATCCCACTTTCCAGCTCTTGATCTGTAGCCCTGTCGGTTACAGCACTTCAAGTGCATATCCTAGTACTTTTTAAATATGATGAGTATTTCTGCCTCTACCACCCTTTCAGGCAGTGAGTTCCAAACCCCCACCACCCTCTGGGTGAAAAAAGTTCTCCTCAAATCCCCTCTAAACCTCCGACCAATTACTTTAAATCTATGCCCCCTGGTTATTGACCCTTCTGCGAAGGGAAAGAGGTCCTTTCTATTCACTCTATCTAGGCTCCTCATAATTTTATACACCTCAGTTCCAAAGAAAACAACCCCAGCCGACCAATCTTTCCTCATAGTTAAAATTCTCCAGTCCTGGCAACATCCTCATAAATCTCCTCTGTACCCTCTCTCGTGCAATCACATCTTTCCTGTAATGTGGTGACCAGAACAGCACGCAGTACTCTAGCTGAGGCCTAACCAGTGTTTTATACAGTTGATGCATAACCCCCCTGCTCTTGTATTCTATGCCTTGGTTAATAAAGGCAAGCATTCCGTATGCCTTCTTAACCACCTTATCTACCTGTCCTGCTACCTTCAGGGATCTGTGGACATGCACTCCAAGATCCCTTTGTTCCTCTACACTACTCAGTGTCCTACCATTTATTGTGTATTCGCTTGCCTTGTTAGCCCTCCCCAAATGCATTACCTCACACTTCTCCAGATTGAATTCCATTTGCCACTTTTCTGTCCACCAGACCAGTCCATTGATATCTTCCTGCAGTCTACAGTTTTCTTCCTCAGAATCAACCACACGGCCAATTTTTGTATCATCTGTAAACTTCTTAATCATGCCCACTACATTGAAGTCTGAATCATTGTTATATACCACAAAAAGCATGGGACCCAGTACTGAGCCCTGCAGAACCCTACTGGAAACAGCCACAGTCACAAAAACACCCTTCGACCATTACCCTCTGCTTCTTGCCTCTGAGCCAATTTTGAATCCAACTTGCCACTTTCCCTTGGAAACCATGGGCTTTTACTTTTCTGACCAGTCTGCCATGTGGAACCTACCCTCATTGACCCTCCTTGTTACCTCCTCAAAAAATTCAATCAAGTTAGTCAGACACGACCTTCCCTTAATAAATCCATGTTGCTTGTCCTTGATTAATCCCTGCCTTTCTAAATGAAGATTTATCCTGTCACCACACCTGTAGCCAGAGAGGATTGAAAAATGGTGGTCAGAGCCTCCACTATTTCCTCCCTTGCTACTCTTAACGGTCTGGGATACATTTCATCTGGGCCTGGGGATTTATCTACTTTCAAAGATGCTAAACCCCTTAATATTTCCTCTTTCACTATGTTTATCTCATCTAATATTTCTCACTCCTCCTCCTTAACTACAATATCTGCATCATCCCTCTCTTTTGTGAAGACGGAGACAAAATATTCACCAAGATCCATCCCCACATCTTCTGCCTCCACGCACAGGTTACCTTTTTGCTCTCTAATAGGCCCTACTCTTGCTTTAGTTATCCTCTTGCTCTTTATGTATTTATAAAACATCTTTGGGTTTTCCTTAATTTTACTTGCCAATATTTTTTTATGCTCTCTCTTTGCTATCCTAATTTCCTTTTTAATTTCACCCCTACACTTTCTATACTCCTCTAAGTTTTCTATAGTATTTACCTCTCAGGTTCCAACATAAGCTTCCCTTTTATGCCTAATCCTAACCCTGTACACCCCTTGACATCCAGGGGGCTCTAGATTTGTGAGTCCCACCCTTTTTCTTTGTGGGAACATATGTGCTCTGAACCCTCACTATCTCCTCCTTGAATGCCACCACATCAATGTGGAACTTTGCCTACACCAGGCATCCTGTGGTGCTGGGGCTGGTGCAGGCCTCTGACGAATGTATAGGCCCATTCCAATCAATTGCAGAGAGATTGATTTGCATCCTCAATCAGCACTTTGTGAGGATGGAACAGAAGAGGGGCATTTTTTCCTGATGGTGGAGACAATGGGGGAAAAATTCAGTTGGTTTGCGCCTCCCTTTAACGCCTTAAGAGGGCGCTAATGGGGCACAAAGCATCTAGCGCCCGGGCGCGGCGATGTTTGCGCCGCTCACGAAATTAACTAGACATTTTGCAGCAGCGCTAAACACTACCGCCCGATCTCCTGTGCCGGCCGATCGTGACGTCAGTCGAGAGTGCAATGCCCCGGTAGCACCCCGGACTGGATATTGAGTGGCGCCCCCTATCTTACCGCCTGCCGTTAGCAACGACAGGTTGAGGGGAGCGTTTTGCAGTCTGGAAGGGACTGGGGGAGCGCTATTTAAAGGCGAACGCTTCCTGCCTTTTTTTGTCGGCGAACTTTTTGCACCACGCATTCTGAGTGAGAGAGAGAGAGAGAGACTGCAGGAGATATTCAAAGCTGTGTTGAGGAGATTTGGGTACTGAGCAGCACTTTGCAGGTTCTTTCTGGTTTGATCTTCCTTGCATCGATTTAGAAGAGAATATGGGGGCTGCAGTCTGAGCTCTTTCCCTGGGCCTCTCCATTGTTCTTTCCCGCAGATTTGATGTGCAGGTCTCTCCAGGCTGAGATTCAAGGCTGCAATGAGCAGGGTGTGGATGGAGAGCAAGATCGACCCTCCCCTTTAAGAACTGGCCAGCGCCAGTGTGTCTGTGTTCCATTGCTGACTGACATCACATGAGCTTCGCCAGCGCTCTGAGGTAGTGCCTCGCTCCTCGGCCTTTGTGCCTTAAGACAGGTGTGTAGCGCCTGATTTAGGACTCCAATCACCTCCAGGGGCGATAAAAGCCAAGTTTGCAGTTGGAGGTGATAATTAGCGCCAGGCGCTAAACTTTGCGCATGGCCGATAATCGCGCCCCAAACGGGGCGATACTGAATTTTTCCCCCAATGTTCCTTTAAACTGGTGCAGGTGCAAAAGCAGAGATTTCTCTCTACCTCAATGGAACGCTTCACGCCTGGAGCTCACCTGAGATATTTAAATAAGGTAGCTGCTGGGAAATCTGCCGGAGTCAGCTGTGGACCTGTTGGTTTGGTGGAAATCCCGCTGCAGCACACCCATCATGGTCCCAATGTCAGCATCAGGTGCTTCCAGGTCCAACATAGCACAGGCAGATGCCGAGTAAAGACCACTCTGAAGAGACTGATCAGCTTGGCTCAGTGCACTTGCCTCTGAATCAAAGGCCAAAGTTCAAGCCCCTCCACAGGACTTCAACACATAAGTTAGGCCGCTAACTTCAGTGCAGTACTGAGTGGGGGGGTGCCGTCTTTTGGATGAAGCATTAAACCGAGACCCCATCTGCCTGGCGCTATTCAGAGAAGCTTGGGGAGAGCTTCAATGTAAATGAAAATCGATATTGCCCTTTTTACAGTATCACCCAGAGTCAAGATTACCCCAGGGGAGTTTTCTTTGTGTTCTGGCCCATATTTATTCATCAATAAATGCCTCCAAAACAGATTAAAAGAGAAAAAGATAGAGGGGGCGCTAATATCGGCCGGGCGCAAAGTTTAGTGCCTGGCGCTAATTATCGTCTCCGACTTACAAAATTCCCCTCTATCACCCGTGGAGGTGATTTGAGCGCTAAATCAGGCGCTACACACCTCTCTTAAGGCGCTAACGTCAGGGAGCGAGGCACTACTTCAGGACACTACTGAAGCTCAGGCGATGTCCGTTACCATGGAAGCCAGACAGACTGGCGCCGTCCAGTTCTTAAAGGGGAGGGGCCATCTTGCTGGCCAGCCACTCCCTGCTCATTAAGAACATAAGAACATAAGAAATAGGAGCAGGAGTAGTAGACCAATTGGCCCCTCGAGCCTGCTCCGCCATTCAATAAGATCATGGCTGATCTGATCTTAACCGCCAATCTACTATCACAGAACCATCTCCTGAACCTAACAGAATTGGACACATGAACTAGGAGCAGGATCAGGCTACACGGCCCCTGGGCCCGCTACGCTACCCACAGGGCAATGACCAATCCGAACCTAGACTCATGTCCAAATTCCTGCCCGCTCCCCGTAACCCTTAATTCCCTTTACTTCTAGGAAACTGTCTATTTCTGTTTTAAATTTATGTAATGATGTAGCTTCTACAGCTTTTTGGGGCAGCATATTCCATGGACCTACCACCCTCTGAGTGAAGTAGTTCCTTCTCATCTCAGTTTTGAAAGAGCAGCCCTTTATTCTAAGACTATGCCCCCTAGTTCTAGTTTCACCCATCATCGGGAACATCCTCCCCACATCCACCCGATCCAACCCCTTCACAATCTTATATGTTTCAATAAGATCGCCTCTCATTCTTCTGAACTCCAATGAGTATAGTCCCAATCTACCCAACCTCTCCTCATATGTCCATCCCCTCATCCCCGGGATTAACCGAGTGAACCTTCTTTGTACTGACTCGAGAGCAAGTATGTCTTTTCTTAAGTATGGACACCAAAACTGTATGCAGTATTCCAGGTGCGGTCTCACCAATACCCTGTACAACTGAAGCAATACCTCCCTATTTTTATATTCTATCCCCCTAGCAATGAAAGCCAACATTCCATTGGCCTTCTTAATCACTTGCTGCACCTGCATACTAACCTTTTGAGTTTCGTGCACCAGGACCCCCAGATCCCTTTGTACTTCAGTACTTTCCAGTTTCTTGCCATTAAGATAATAACTTGCTCTACTATTTTTCCTGCCAAAGTGCATAACCTCACACTTTCCAGTATTGTATTCATCTGCCAAATCTCTGCCCACTTACTTAGCCTGTCTATGTCCCCTTGCAGATTTTTTATGTCCTCCTCACTCACTACTTTCCCTCCCATCTTAGTATCATCTGCAAACTTTGATATGTTACACTCGGTCCCCTCCTCCAAATCGTTAATATAGATTGTAAAGAGTTGGGGACCCAGCACTGACCCCTGCGGAACACTACTAGTTACTGATTGCCAGTCTGAGAATGAACCATTTATCCCAACTCTCTGCCTTCTGTTAGATAGCCAATCCTCTATCCATGCCAGAATATTACCCCCAATCCCGTGATTTTTTATCTTAAGCAATAATCTTTTGTGTGGCACCTTGTCAAATGCCTTTTGGAAGTCTAAATACACCACATCCACTGGTTCCCCTTTATCCACCCTGTATGTTACTTTCTCAAAGAACTCCAGCAAATTTGTCAAACATGACTTCCCCTTCATAAAACCATGCTGACTTTGTCCTATTAAATTATGATTATCCAAATGTCCCGTTACTGTCTCCTTAATAATGGACTCCAAAATTTTACCTACCACAGATGTTAGGCTAACCGGTCTATAGTTTCCAGCCTTCTGTCTACTGCCCTTTTTAAATAAGGGTGTTACATTAGCAGTTTTCCAGTCTGCTGGGATCTTTGCTGAGTCCAGGGAGTTTTGGAAAATTATTACCAATGCATCCACAATCCCTACCGCCACTTCCCTCAAGACCCTAGGATGTAAGCCATCAGGTCCAGGTGATTTATCCGCCTTGAGTCCCATTATTTTACCGAGTACCACTTCCTTAGTGATTTTGATCGTGTTTAGCTCCTCCCCCCCATAGCCCCCTGTTTGTCCAGTGTTGGGATATTCTTAGTGTCCTCTACTGTAAAGACTGATACAAAATATCCATTCAGTGTATTTGCCATCTCCATATTTCCCACCATTAATTTCCCGGTCTCATCCTCTAAGGGACCAACATTTACTTTAGCCACCCTTTTTCTTTTTATATAACTATAAAAACTCTTACTATCTGTTTTTATATTTTTTGCTAATTTACTTTCATAATCTATCTTCCCTTTCTTAATCAATCTTTTTGTTATTTTTTGCTGTCTTTTAAAGTTTTCCCAATCCTCTATCCTCCCACTAGATTTGGCTACCTTATAAGCCCTTGTTTTTAGTCGAATACTATCCTTAATTTCTTTACTTAGCCATGGATGACTGTCTTTTCTTTTACACCCTTTTCTTCTCAGTAGAATATATATTTTTTGGAAGTTGTAAAATAACTCCTTAAATGTACACCACTGATCATGTATCGTCTTACCCTTTAATCTATTTTCCCAATCCTCTCTACTCAATTCCGCTCGCATACCTTCATAGTCTCCTTTATTCAAGCTTAGCACGCTTGTTTGAGATCCAACCTTCTCACCCTCTAATTGAATATGGAATTCAACCATGTTATGGTCACTCATTCCAAGGGGATCCTTTACTAGGACATTTTTAATTAATCCTGTCTCGTTACACAGGACCAGATCTAAGGTTGCTTGCCCCCTGGTCGGTTCAGTTACATATTGCTCAAGAAACCCATCCCTAATACACTCAATGAACTCATCCTCAAGGCAGCCCTGCCCAATTTGATTTGTCCAATTAATATGATAGTTAAAATCCCCCATAATTAAAGATGTTCCCTTATTACAAGCCTCAACTATTTCCTGATTGATACTCCGTCCAACAGAGTTGCAACTGTTCGGAGGCCTATAGACTACGCCCACTAGAGTTTTTTCCCCTTATTATTCCTTATCTCCACCCAAACTGTATCATTATCCTGATCTTTTGACCCAATATCATTTCTCTGTATTACAGTGATTCCTTCCTTTATTAACATAGCCACCCCACCTCCCCTTCCTTCCTGCCTGTCCTTCCTGATCGTTAAATAACCTGGTATGTTTAATTCCCAGGCATTGTCACCCTGCAGCCATGTTTCTGTAATGGCCACAAGATCATACCCATATGTAGTTATTTGTGCCATTAACTCGTCTATTTTGTTACGAATGCTACGTGCATTCAGATTGAGAACTTTCAAATATGTTTTGTGACACTTAGTTCCTGCTTTTGCCCTTTTTATTACTTTATCTTTTACTCCATACCTTCTGCCCCTTCCTGACACACTCTGGTTTTTAATTTCCCCACTGCTACCTAAGTCTATGACCTTCTCTGTTGTCATTTTTATTATTTGCTCTCTAGGAACCTCCCCCCGACTAGTTAGTTTAAAGCCCTCTCTACAGCCCTAGTTATATGATCCGCCAGGACTCTAGTCCCAGCACTGGCCAAGTGAAGCCCATCCCAACAGAACAGCTCCCTCCTGCCCCAGTACTGGTGCCAGTGTCCCAGGAAGCAAAACCCATTTCTCCCAAACCAGTCTTTGAACCACTCATTTAACTGTCTAATTTTATTTGTCCTAGCCAAATTCGCTCGTGGCTCAGGTAATAATCCAGAGATTAATACCCTTGAGGTTCTGTTTTTTAATTTGACCCCTAGCTGCTCATACTCCTTTAACAGAACCTGCTTCCTTGTCCTATCTACGTCGTTTGTACCAACATGGACCACGACAACTGGATCAACCCCCTCCCACTGCAAGTTTCTTTCCAGCCCAGAGGAGATGTCCTTAACCCTGGCACCGGGCAGGCAACACAGCCTACGGGACTCTCGCTCTCAGCTGCAGAGAACTCTATCTATCCCTCTAATAATACTATCCCCTACCACTACAACATTTCTATTTACTCCCCACTCTTGAATGGCCCCCCGTTCCACGGTGCTGTGGCCAGGTTGCTCATCCTCCCTGCAGTCCCTGCTCCCGTCCCCACAGGGAGTAAGAACCTCGAACCTGTTGGACAAGAGCAAGGGCTGCGGCTCCTCCAACACTACCTCCTGGATCCCCGTACCTGCCTCACTCGTAGTCACACCGTCCTGTCCCTGACCATGGGCTACATCTGAATTAATTAACTTCATAGGTGTGACCACCTCCTGAAACACAAAGTCCAGGTACTTCTCCCCCACCCTGATGTGTCGCAGTGTCTGAAGCTCAGACTCCAGCTCATCAATATGGAGCTGGAGTTTCTGTAGCAGCAGACACTTGTCACAGATGTAATCACCGTGAGCCTCAATGGGGTCCACCGGCTCCCACATCTCGCAACAGTAACACATCACCTGCTCCATTCTATGTAATTAATTACGTTTTTTATTGTTAGTTATGGACACTTTCTGCCCGATTATAGATGCTAGTATCCCCTCTAATTAATTGGATTTAAATTAAATCAATCCCTCTAAATTACACCAGTTAAATGGTTTACCAACAGTCACTCTGCACCAGAAAGGCCTTATTAACTACAACCCACAGAGTTTAAGTTTAAAAAGAGAGAAATACTCACCAACCAATTACTTACCTGCTTTCTGGTGACGTCACACCTCGATTATTTTTACCTCTCTCCCTCCCTCCGAGTTCGGAGACTGGTCCCGCCTTACCTGGTCTCTGGAGCCTTTTAAACCCTCTGCCGCCGCCTCGCCTCACTCAGGTCCGCCGCCGCACCAGGAAGCTGACAAAGATGGAAAAAGGAAGGCACACCTCCCTCCCCGAACTCCCTCACTCACCAAACTCGCAGCTTAGCACTCTGTTCCAAATCTGCACTCCGTGACAAACTGCAGGTCTAGTCAGCCTTGAATCTTGGCCTGGAGAGACCTCGAAAGCAATTGTGTTGGAAGCACTAATGGAGAGGCCCAGGGAAAGAGCTCGGCACTTAGGAACCTCAAATGTGGTGCTGAGGGCCAAAACTCCTTAGGACAGCGTTAAATCTCTCCAGACGTCTCTCTCCCTCTCAATTGGCGTGTACCAAAAATTTTGCCAACAAGAAAAGGCAGGAAGCGCCCGCCTTTAAATAGCGCTCCCCCAGCCCCTTCCCGACTTGAAAACGTTCCCCTCTACCTGTCGTTCCTAGCGGCAGGCACTAAGGCAGGGGGCGCGACTCAATATCTGGTCTGGGGCGCTACCGGGGCGTTGCACACTCAACTGACGTCGCGATCTGCGGGCGCAGGAGATCGTGGCGGTAGTGTTTAGCGCCACCGCAAAACGACTGGTCAATTTCGCGAGCGCCGCTAAAATCACCGTGCGAGCGGCGCTAAGTACCTAGCGCCCCCCAGAGTGTATAACCTTTCACAACCTCAGGACATCCCAAAGTGCATAACAGCCAAGGAAGTACTTTTGAAGTGTAGTCATTGTTGTAATCTAGGAAACGCGCCAGCCAATTTGCGCACAGCAAGATCTCATCAAAAGCAATGTGATAATGACCAGATAATCTGTTTTAGTGATGTTGGTCGAGGGATAAACATTGTCCAGGACACCAGGGATAACTGCATGGCTATTCTTTGAATAGTGTCATGCGATCTTTTACACAGATGAAATGTTCCTACACTTTGGGGGTGAAATTGGTCTTGCAAGATAATGCAAAACAGGCGATAGCCAATCGGCAGCCATTTTACACTCCACAGAAGTAAATAGAAAAGAAAATCGGTGGAGTGTATAACGGGCAGGTGTGTATAATGGGCGGGTGTATAAGGGGCGGGTGTAATATGGGAGGGGTGTATAACGGGCGGGGTGTATAATGGGAGGGGTGTATAACGGGAGGGGTGTATAATGGGAGGGGTGTATAACGGGAGGGGTGTATAACGGGAGGGGTGTATAATGGGCGGGTGTATAAGGGGCGGGGTGTATAAGGGGCAGGTGTATAACGGGCGTGTGTATAATGGGCGGGTGTATAACGGGAGGGGTGTATAACGGGCGGGTGTATAACGGGCGGGTGTATAAAGGGCTGGTGTATAACGGGCGGGTGTGTAACGGGCAGGTGTGTAACGGGCGGGTGTGTAACAGGCGGGGTGTATAACGGGCGGGGTGTGTAACGGGCGGGGTGTGTTACAGGTGGGTGTATAACGGGCGGGGTGTATAATAGGTGGGGTGTATAACGGGCGGGGTGTATAGTGGGCGGGTGTGTAACGGGCGGGTCTATAACAGGCGGGTGTGTAACGGGCGGGGTGTATAACGGGCGGGGTGTATAACTGGTGGGTGTATTATGGGCGGGTGTATAACGGGCGGGTGTATAACGGCGGGTGTATAAAGGGCGTGTGTATAACGGTCAGTTGTATAACGGTCAGGTGTATAACGGGCGGGGTGTATAACGGGCGGGGTGTATAACGGGCGGGGTGTATAACGGGCAGGTGTATAACGGGCATGTGTATAACGGGCGGGTGTATAACGGGCGGGTGTATAACGGGCGGGGTGTATAACGGTCAGGTGTATAACGGGCAGGTGTATAACGGGCAGGTGTATAACGGGCGGGTGTATAACGGGCGGGTGTATAACGGTCAGTTGTATAACGGTCAGGTGTATAACGGGCGGGGTGTATAACGGGCGGGGTGTATAACGGGCGGGGTGTATAACGGTCAGGTGTATAACGGGCAGGTGTATAACGGGCAGGTGTATAACGGGCAGGTGTATAACGGGCAGGTGTATAACGGGCGGGTGTATAACGGGCGGGTGTATAACGGGCGGGGTGTATAACGGGCGGGTGTATAACGGGCGGGTGTATAACGGGCGGGGTGTATAACGGGCGGGTGTATAACGGGCGGGTGTGTAACGGGCGGGTGTGTAACGGGCAGGTGTGTAACGGGCAGGTGTGTAACGGGCGGGTGTATAACGGGCGGGTGTATAACGGGCGGGTGTGTAACGGGCAGGTGTGTAACGGGCAGGTGTGTAACGGGCGGGTGTGTAACGGGCGGGTGTATAACGGGCGGGTGTGTAACGGGCGGGTGTGTAACGGGCAGGTGTGTAACGGGCGGGTGTGTAACAGGCGGGTGTGTAACGGGCGGGTGTGTAACGGGCAGGTGTGTAACGGGCGGGTGTGTAACGGGCAGGTGTGTAACGGGCGGGTGTGTAACGGGCGGCGTGTATAACGGGCGGGTGTATAACGGGCGGGTGTATAACGGGCGGGTGTGTAATGGGCAGGTGTATAACGGGCGGGGTGTGTAACGGGCGGGTGTAATACGGGCGGGTGTATCAAGGGCGGGTGTAACACGAGAGGGGTGTATAACGGGCAGGTGTATAAAGGGCGGGGTGTAATACGGGCGGGTGTATCAAGGGCGGGTGTAATACGGGCGGGGTGTATAAAGGGCGGGTGTATAATGGGCGGGGTGTTTAACGGGCGGGTGTATAAAGGGCGGGTGTATAATGGGCGGGGTGTATAAAGGGCGGGTGTATAATGGGCAGGGTCTATAACGGGCGGGTGTGTAACAGGTGGGTGTATAACGGGCGTGTGTATAACGGTCAGTTGTATAACGGTCAGGTGTATAACGGGCGGGGTGTATAACGGGTGGGGTGTATAACGGGCGGGGTGTATAACGGGCATGTGTATAACGGGCGTGTGTATAACGGGCGTGTGTATAACGGGCGGGGTGTATAACGGGCGGGGTGTATAACGGGCAGGTGTATAACGGGCGTGTGTATAACGGGCGTGTGTATAACGGGCGGGTGTATAACGGGCGGGGTGTATAACGGGCGGGGTGTATAACGGTCGGGGTGTATAACGGGCGGGGTGTATAACGGGCGTGTGTATAACGGGCGGGTGTATAACGGGCGGGGTGTATAACGGGCGGGGTGTATAACGGTCGGGTGTATAACGGGCGGGGTGTATAACGGTCAGGTGTATAACGGGCAGGTGTGTAACGGGCGGGGTGTATAACGGGCGGGTGTATAACGGGCGGGTGTATAACGGGCAGGTGTATAACGGGCGGGGTGTATAACGGGCGGGTGTATAACGGGCGGGTGTATAACGGGCGGGTGTGTAACGGGCAGGTGTGTAACGGGCAGGTGTATAACGGGCGGGTGTATAACGGGCGGGTGTGTAACGGGCGGGTGTGTAACGGGCGGGTGTGTAACGGGCGGGTGTGTAACGGGCAGGTGTGTAACGGGCGGGTGTATAACGGGCGGGTGTATAACGGGCGGGTGTGTAACGGGCAGGTGTGTAACGGGCAGGTGTGTAACGGGCGGGTGTGTAACGGGCGGGTGTGTAACGGGCAGGTGTGTAACGGGCGGGTGTGTAACGGGCAGGTGTGTAACGGGCGGGTGTGTAACGGGCGGCGTGTATAACGGGCGGGTGTATAACGGGCGGGTGTATAACGGGCGGGTGTGTAATGGGCAGGTGTATAACGGGCGGGGTGTGTAATGGGCGGGTGTAATACGGGCGGGTGTATCAAGGGCGGGTGTAACACGAGAGGGGTGTATAACGGGCAGGTGTATAAAGGGCGGGGTGTAATACGGGCGGGTGTATCAAGGGCGGGTGTAATACGGGCGGGGTGTATAAAGGGCGGGTGTATAATGGGCGGGGTGTTTAACGGGCGGGTGTATAAAGGGCGGGTGTATAATGGGCGGGGTGTATAAAGGGCGGGTGTATAATGGGCATGGTCTATAACGGGCGGGTGTGTAACGGGCGGGTGTGTAACGGGCGGGTGTGTAACGGGCGGGTGTATAACGGGCGGGTGTATAACGGGCGGGTGTATAACGGGCGGGTGTATAACGGGCGGGTGTATAACGGGCGGGTGTATAACGGGCGGGTGTATAACGGGCGGGGTGTGTAACGGGCGGGTGTGTAACGGGCGGGGTGTATAACGGGCGGGGTGTATAACGGGCGGGTGTATTACGGGCGGGTGTATAAAGGGCGGGAGTATAACTGGCGGGGTGTTTAACGGGTGTGGTGTTTAACGGGCGGGGTGTATAACGGGCGGGTGTACAATGGGCGGGTGTGTAAATGGCGGGTGTGTAACGAACGGGTGTATAACGGGCGGGTGTATAACGGGGGGTGTGTAACGGGCAGGTGTATAACGGGTGGGGTGTATAACAGGTGGATGTGTAACGGGCGGGTGTATAACGGGCGGGTGTATAACGGGCGGGTGTATAACGGGCTGGTGTATAACGGGCGGGTGTGTAACGGGCAGGTGTGTAACGGGCAGTTGTGTAACGGGCGGGTGTGTAACGGGCAGGTGTGTAACGGGCAGGTGTGTAACGGGCAGATGTGTAACTGGCTGGTGTATAACGGGCGTGTCTGTAACGGGCAGGTGTGTAACGGGCGGGTGTGTAACGGGCAGGTGTGTAACGGGCGGGTGTGTAACGGGCGGCGTGTATAACGGGCAGGTGTATAACGGGCGGGTGTATCAAGGGCGGGTGTAACACGAGAGGGGTGTATAACGGGCAGGTGTATAAAGGGCGGGGTGTAATACGGGCGGGTGTAGCAAGGGCGGGGTGTAATACGGGCGGGTGTAGCAAGGGCGGGTGTAATACGGGCGAGGTGTATAAAGGGCGGTTGTATAACGGGAGGGTGTATAACGGGCGGGTGTATATAACAGGTGGGTGTGCAACGGGTGGGGTTATAATGGGCGGATGTGTAACAGGTGGGTGTATAACGGGTGGGTGTGTAACGGGCGGGTGTGTAACGGGCGGGTGTATAACGGGCGGGTGTGTAACGGGCGGGTGTGTAACGGGCGGGTGTATAACGGGCGGGTGTACAACGGGCGGGTGTATAACGGGCGGGGTGTATAGCGGGCGGGGTGTATAATGGGCGGGGTGTATAACGGGCGGGGTGTATAACGGGCAGGTGTATAACGGGCGGGTGTATAACGGGCGGGTATAATGGGCGGGGTGTATAACGGGCGGGTGTGTAAAGGGCAGGTGTGTAACGGGCAGATGTGTAACTGGCTGGTGTATAACGGGCGGGTGTGTAACGGGCAGGTGTGTAACGGGCGGGTGTGTAACGGGCAGGTGTGTAACGGGCGGGTGTGTAACGGGCGGCGTGTATAACGGGCAGGTGTATAACGGGCGGGTGTGTAATGGGCTGGTGTGTAACGGGCGGGGTGTGTAACGGGCGGGGTGTGTAACGGGCGGGTGTAATACGGGCGGGTGTATCAAGGGCGGGTGTAACACGAGAGGGGTGTATAACGGGCAGGTGTATAAAGGGCGGGGTGTAATACGGGCGGGTGTAGCAAGGGCGGGGTGTAATACGGGCGGGTGTAGCAAGGGCGGGTGTAATACGGGCGGGGTGTATAAAGGGCGGGTGTATAACGGGAGGGTGTATAACGGGCGGGTGTATATAACAGGTGGGTGTGCAACGGGTGGGGTGTATAACGGGCGGGTGTATAATGGGCGGATGTGTAACAGGTGGGTATATAACAGGTGGGTGTATAACGGGCGGGTGTGTAACGGGCGGGTGTATAACGGGCGGGTGTGTAACGGGCGGGTGTATAACGGGCGGGTGTGTAACGGGCGGGTGTGTAACGGGCGGGTGTGTAACGGGCGGGTGTGTAACGGGCGGGTGTATAACGGGCGGGTGTACAACGGGCGGGTGTATAACGGGCGGGGTGTATAGCGGGCGGGGTGTATAACGGGCGGGGTGTATAATGGGCGGGGTGTATAACGGGCGGGGTGTATAACGGGCAGGTGTATAACGGGCGGGTGTATAACGGGCGGGTATAATGGGCGGGGTGTATAACGGGCGGGTGTGTAACGGGCGGGTGTATAACGGGCGGGAGTATAACTGGCGGGGTGTTTAACGGGTGTGGTGTTTAACGGGCGGTGTGTATAACGGGCGGGTGTATAATGGGCGGGTGTGTAAATGGCGGGTGTGTAACGGACGGGTGTATAACGGGCGGGTGTATAACGGGGGGTGTGTAACGGGCGGGGTGTATAACGGGCGGGGTGTATAACTGGCGGGTGTATAACGGGCGGGAGTATAACTGGCGGGGTGTTTAACAGGCTGGGTGTTTAACGGGCGGGGTGTTTAACGGGCGGGGTGGATAATGGGGGGGGGTGTATAATGGGCGGGGTGTATAACGGGCGGGTGTGTAACGGGCGGGTGTGTAACGGGCGGGTGTGTAACGGGCGAATGTGTAACGGGCGGGTGTGTAACGGGCGGGTGGGTAACGGGCGGGTGGGTAACGGGCGGGTGTGTAACGGGCGGGTGTGTAACGGGCGGGTGTGTAACGGGTGGGGTGTATGACGGGTGGGTGTGTGACGGGCGGGGTGTATGACGGGCGGGTGTGTAACCGGTGGGTGTGTAACGGGCGGGGTGTGTAACGGGCGGGTGTGTAACGGGCGGGTGTGTAACGGGCGGGTGTATAACGGGCGGGTGTATAACGGGCGGGTGTGTAACAGGCGGGTGTGTAACGGGCGGGTGTATAACGGGCGGGTGTGTAACAGGCGGGTGTGTAACGGGCGGGTGTGTAACGGGCGGGTGTGTAACGGGCGGGTGTGTAACGGGCGGGTGTGTAACGGGCGTGTGCGTAACGGGCGTGTGCGTAACGGGCGGGTGTATAACGGGCGGGTGTATAACGGGCGGGTGTGTAACAGGCGGGTGTGTAACGGGCGGGTGTGTAACGGGCGGGTGTATAACGGGCGGGTGTGTAACGGGCGGGTGTGTAACGGGCGGGTGTGTAACAGGCGGGTGTGTAACGGGCGGGTGTGTAACGGGCGGGTGTGTAACGGGCGGGTGTGTATAACGGGCGGGTGTGTAACGGGCGCGGTGTGTAACGGGCGGGTATGTAACGGGCGGGTGTTTAACGGGCGGGGTGTATAACGGGCGGGGTGTATAACGGGCGTGTGTATAACGGGCGTGTGTGTAACGGGCGGGTGTGTAACGGGCGGGTGTGTAACGGGCGGGTGTGTAACGGGCGGGTGTGTAACGGGCGTGTGTGTAACGGGCGGGTGTGTAACGGGCGGGTGTGTAACGGGCGGGTGTGTAACGGGCGTGTGCGTAACGGGCGTGTGCGTAACGGGCGGGTGCGTAACGGGCGGGTGTGCATAACGGGCGGGTGTGTATAACGGGCGTGTGTATAACGGGCGGGGTGTATAACGGACGTGTGTATATCTGGCGTGTGTGTAACGGGTGTGTGTGTAACGGGCGTGTGTGTAACGGGCATGTGTGTAACGGGCGGGTGTGCAACGGGCGGGTGTGTAACGGGCGGGTGTATAACGGGCGTGTGTATAACGGGCGTGTGTATAACGGGCGTGTGTATAACGGGCGGGGTGTATAACGGGCGGGTGTTTAACGGGCGGGTGTATAACGGGCGGGGTGTATAACTGGCGGATGTATAACGGGCGGGTGTTTAACGGGCGGGTGTATAACGGGCGGGTGTTTAACGGGCGGGTGTTTAACGGGCGTGTGTATAACGGGCGTGTGTATAAGGGGCGTGTGTATAACGGGCAGGGTGTATAACGGGCGGGTGTATAACGGGCGTGTGTATAACGGGCGTGTGTATAACGGGCGTGTGTATAACGGGCGGGTGTATAACGGGCGGGGTGTATAACGGGCGGGGTGTATAACGGGCGGGGTGTATAACTGGCGGATGTATAACGGGCGGGTTGTATAACTGGCGGATGTATAACGGGCGGGGTGTATAACGGGCGTGTGTATAACGGGCGGGGTGTATAACTGGCGGATGTATAACGGGCGGGTGTATAACGGGCGGGGTGTATAACGGGCGGGGTGTATAACGGGCGGGTGTGTAATGGGCGGTGTGTATAACGGGCGGTGTGTATAACGGGCAGATGTAATACGGGCATGTGTAATACGGGCGGGTGTGTAACAGGCGGGTGTGTAACGGGCGGGTGTGTAACGGGCAGGTGTGTAATGGGCAGGTGTGTAACGGGCGGGCTGTATAACTGGTGGGGTGTATAACGGGCGGGTGTATAACGGGCGGGTGTATAACGGGCGGGTGTATTATGGGCGGGTGTGTAACAGGCGGGTGTGTAATGGGCGGGTGTGTAACGGGCGGGTCTGTAACGGGCGGGTGTGTAACGGGCGGGTGTGTAACGGGCGGGTGTATAACGGGCGGGTGTATAACGGGAGGGGTGTATAATGGGCGGGTGTATAACGGGCGGGTGTATAACGGGAGGGGTGTATAACTGGTGGGTGTGTAACGGGCGGGGTGTATATCGGGAGGGGTGTATAACGGGCGGGTGTATAACGGGAGGGGTGTATAACGGGCGGGTGTATAACGGGCGGGTGTATAACTGGTGGGTGTATAACGGGCGGGTGTATAACGGGCGGGTGTATAACGGGCGGGTGTATAACGGGAGGGGTGTATAACTGGTGGGTGTATAACGGGCGGGGTGTATATCGGGAGGGGTGTATAACGGGAGGGGTGTATAACGGGCGGGGTGTATAACGGACGGGTGTATAACGGGCGGGTGTATAACGGGAGGGTGTATAACGGACGGGTGTATAACGGGCGGGTGTATAACGGGCGGGTGTATAACGGGCGGGTGTATATCGGTCAGGTGTATAACGGGCGGGTGTATAACGGGCGGGTGTATAACGGGCGGGTGTATATCGGGCGGGTGTATAACGGTCAGGTGTATAATGGGAGGGTGTATAACGGGCGGGGTGTATAACGGACGGGTGTATAACGGGCAGGTGTGTAATGGGTGCCATGTTGTCCTCAACTCTATCCCGCAGCATGCTAACCGCCACCATCTCAGCACAACCCCAGCCAGGCGTGAGGTTGAAAAGGCCATCCGACAACTGAAGAACAACAAAGCCTCAGGAGCAGATGGAATCCCTGCCGAGGCGCTATAGCATGGCAGAGAAGCACTACTGGCGCAAATTCTTGAACTCATTTCTCTTATCTGGAAGGAGGAGAGCATGCCAGGGAATCTTAGAGATGCCGTAATTGTGACTATCTTCAAGAAAGGTGACAAGTCCGATTGCGGTAATTACAGAGGAGTTTCCCTGCTGTCTGCCACAGTGAAAGTCATCGCAAGAATCCTCCTCAATCGCCTTCTCCCAGTGGCTGAAGAGCTCCTCCCAGAGTCGCAATGTGGATTCCGCCCACTAAGGGGCACTAAACATCCGTAAGATAAAGGTCCTCTACCAACCTGCCCCTGCCACACAGTATTGCCCCCAGATTATCAAAATCCATGACAAGGCCTTGGACAACATGGACCACTTTCCATACCTCGGGAGCCTACTGTCAACAAGGGCAAACATCGATGATGAAGTCCAACACCGCCTTCAGTGTGCTAGTGCAGCCTTCGGTCGCCTGAGGAAGAGAGTGTTTGAAGACCAGGACCTCAAACCCGGCACCAAGCTCATGGTCTACAGAGCAGTAGTAATAACCGCCCTCTTGCATGCCTCAGAGACATGGACCATGTACAGCAGGCACCTCAAAGCACTGGAGAGGTACCACCAACGCTGCCTCTGCAAGATCCTGCAAATCCATTGGCAGGATAGGTGCACCAACATCAGTGTTCTCGCTCAGGCCAACATCCCCAGCATCGAAGCTTTGACCATGCTCGATCAGCTCCGATGGACGGGTCACATCGTCTGCATGCCCGATACGAGACTCCCAAAACAAGCGCTCTACTCGGAGTTCCGACACGGCAAGAGAGCCCCAGGTGGGCAGAGGAAACGCTTCAAGGACACCCTCAAAGCCTCCTTGAAAAGTGCAACATCCCCACCGGCACCTGGGAATCCCTGGCCCAAGACTGCATAAAGTGGAGGAGAAGCATCCGGGAAGGCGCCGAATACCTCGAGTCTCTTCGCCGGGAGCAAGCGGAAGCCAAACGCAAGCAGCGCAAGGAGCGCACGTCAACCCAAGCACCCCACCCACCCACCCCTTCAACCACCGTCTGCCCCACCTGTGACAGAGACTGTAGGTCCCGCATTGGACTCATCAGTCACCTGAGAACTCATTTTTAGTGTGGAAGCAAGTCATCCTCGGTTCCGAGGGACTGCCCAAGAGTTGGGTGCAAGGAATTTTTATTTCTCTCTGGTGTTTGTGTTGCTTTGGGAATCAGAAAGACCCTTGAATAGTTTAAAGGGCCGAAAGATCGATGTAATCAATCACAGGGCGTGCCAGAGTTTCAATAATCTGGAAAATTCAGGCCGCATCTTTGAATGTCTATAAACTAATCTAATAGGCCATTTAATTCAGCCAATCAAAAGCCCAAGCTATGCAGATTGACGGGTTTGCGTACTGGAATATGTTAACACAGCGAGTGCTGCTGACAGGTGAAGTGAACTGGTGCGATTCACAATCCACCCGAGCGGAGTGGCTGGGTCCTGCTTGGAGAGCAGCTTCTGGTGACGCCGCCATTGTCTGGAATCTCTGCAGGAGATTGGGGCTGCACGTCAACAATAGCAGCCAAGACTGTCCCAGTAATCCCAGAATGGCTGGCTGAAGCCTCAAGACAATGGACCATTCTGATTGCGGCTTCACTTTCCTCATTTGTACTGAGCCAGTGGTTGAAGCAGAGAGCTTGGGGGGCAGATGCCACTGTGACAGTTATGGAAACATAGGTACAAAGTAATGAAATGTTTTGCAAATGTCCCAAAAGAGGAAGCAAGAACTGAACTTTTAACCAAAAGAACATGGCTGTCTGGAGGAAAGTCAAAGCTAATGGCAGCGTAGGGTTACTCACACTCCAGGATTGCGCAGGAGTCTCCAGGAAATAAAGATTCATCTCCAGGACAGTTCCCGGGAGAAAACTCATAGGGGCAATAAAATAAATTGTGTGTTATTTTGTTTCAGTTTCTTTGAACCCTTTCATTTATTAGTTCTAAAAACATTGGCGATGGGGAAAACATTGGCTTTTTGACTGAGAGTCAAGATTCATCTGGTTGAGTAATAAAGCGTCTGTTTCGTTTCCCATTCCCTGGCTGTGCTTCACGCCAGGTGACCATTGCCTGGAGCGTGGGGGAGGGGCAGTTGGAAGTGGGCGGTCATGTGATACAACCTTCAGGAAAGCGTCCAATCAGTTGGCAACCCGCTGGCAGCCCGACAACAAGATGTGAACTCCGACAAATTCTCCAGCTTGACGAGAGGCCCGACCCAATGGGCAGTGAAAGGAAATGTGTCAAGGTGGACTAACCTGGCAAATCCGACTCTTTACAGTAGAAACTGTGGAAAGTGAGAGCAGGTATTGTCTCCAGGGAGCAGGAGGATTGGGTGATAGCCTCTCCTCTTCCCCCATCCCCCTTGAATTGGATCCAAAAGCTTTGTATTCATGGGAATGAGAGGCAGAGACTATTCCCCTGTTGAGCACAATGAACCTTTATATCAACAGGCTCCAGCAGTTTCATTGCGCTGATTGAGAGTAATGAGATTGAAGGAGCTGATGTGCCTCCTCTCGGTCTTTGTTCAGTCGGCCCTCACTCAGTCAGGTGGCTCTATCCCGAGCAGCTGCTGCTGGAGGAATCCAGCAAAAACACACACATTCCCACAGGGAAACATTACTGGCGTATCTCCACTGGGCAGGACAATAGCAGGAAGGGCAGGGAGCCTCAGGAATGCTGGGAACCTCAGCAATGAGGGGTTAATTGGGCAAGGATATCCGACATATGTTTAATCAAAATCAACAACTCTGCTGATCTGGGAGTTTTCGAAAACCGGACTCCATTCAGATTCCGAATGTGTTAAACACATGAATGGAATGTCAGAGGCAGTGGGTCTGAGCTAATGGAACAAACTGGGGGAGGAGGAGAGAAAACAGCCCGTCTGCAAATAGATTACAGCTGGAAAAAATTAATATTTTGTTTTCTATCTGGAGTGAGGGAAGGGAGAGCATGCCGAGGATTGACAGCAGACATGAATGGTTTATAACAAGACTGAGTGCCACAAAACCACCACACATTCCAGACTTTACTATTTTTATGTGGTACTTGTTGCAAACTGGAGCACCTGCCTTGCACGCGGGCCGACATGGGCTGGGCTGACAGCGCTGCATGCTGGAGCAATCACTTGCCAGGGGCTGTGCTGCGTCATGGTAACGCCTCAACCAATCGCAGAGCGGCAGTGACGGAAATGCCATGTGACAACACCCGACTCCAATAGGGCAAGTCGGTGTGTGACTACGCATCACTTCCACTGAAGATATTGACCATTTCATGCACAACCTGCCTGATGAATATGGAGTCGAATTTGCTGCCTGCATCTCATGCAAATGTTGCACCATGTTCTGCTGCTCCATTCGTCACTCTTGCCAAGTATCTGCAAGGAGGGGTAATTCAGGTACATAGCCCAACGGTTATGGTACTAAACCCAGAGGTCATAAGTTCAACTCCAAGTTATTCAAATTCATATAGCAAGTTATGATATTGAATTCAATAATTGTGTGGGCTATGGACAAAAACTAACTAGTGGGGTTGTGCAGAACGAATCTAAGTGTTACAGTACTGCTTACTATGTCCAGTGATGAAGCTGTGACAGAAACTTAACTGAGGGGTGACGACACCTTCCCCCTTAATGAAGCCTCCCCTCCTGGCTGTACCTTCCACCACTTGCCCCGCCCACACCGCCCACCCAAGTGCCATGCCAAGTTTCTCACTGACAACACCCAGCTTTACCTCACCATCACCTCTCTTGACCCCTCCACTGCCTGGGATTTGTCACGTTGCTTATCCGATATCCAGTACTGGATGAGCAGAAATTTCCTCCAATTAAATATTGGGAAGACCGAAGCCATTGTCTTCGGTCCCCGCCACAAACTCCGCTCCCTAGCCACTGACTCCATCCCTCTTCCTGGATACTATCTGAGGCTGAGTGACAAACCGTGGCAACCTATTTGACCCTGAGATGAGCTTCCGACCCCATATCTGCTCTATCACCGAGACCGCCTACTTCCACCTCCCATGGACTGGTCAGGTGGGTAGAAAAGTTGGAAATGGAATTCAATCCGGAGAAGTGTGAGGTAATACATTTGTGGAGGGCTAAAAGGCAAGGGTATACACAATAAATGGCAGGATAGTGAAAAGTGTAGAGGAACAGAGGGACCTTGGAGTGCATGTCCACAGATCCCTGAAGGTAGCAAGACAGGTAGATAAGGTGGTTAAGAAGGCATACGGAATGCTTTCCTTTATTAGCCAAGACATTGAAAATAAGAGCAAAGAGACACTCCAGTACAGTACTGAGGGAGTGCTGCACTGTCGGTGGTGTCGTTCAGATAATATTTAACCGAGGCCCCGTTTGCCCTCTCAGGTCGGTGTAAAAGATCCCATGGCACTATTTTGAAGAAGAGCAGGGGAGTTCTCCCTGGTGTCCTGTCTAATATTTATCTCTCAACCAGCATCACTAAAACAGATTATCTAAAAAAAGACTTGCATTTATATAGCGCCTTTCACGACCTCAGGACATCCCAAAGCGCTTTCCAACCAATGAAGTACATTGCTGTTTTTGGGACCTTGCTGTGCGCTAATTGGCTGCAGTATTTTCTACATTACAACAGTGACTACACTTCAAATAAACAACTTCATTGGCTGTAAAGTGCTTTGGTATGTCCTGAGATTGTAAAATGCACTATATATGTGCAAATCTTTCTTTTTTTTTTAGAGGGACAGGCAACCCTGATCAAAAGTCGCAAACGGTTTGTTGCCTCCTAATGCAGGGTGATGGGCGGAGCAGGTGGCTATGATTCTGGAAAGGAGGGTGAGCAGTCTGAAGTCATGGTTGACACTGGAACCACGAACATTTGGACTTACAGGAATGAGGTCTTGCAAATAGAGTTTGGGGAGCTAGGTGTTGGATTAAGAAGCAGGCCATCCAGAGTAACAATCTTCGAACTACTTCCCATGCCACTCACTAGTCCAGTTAGGGACAAGCAGATTGGTCACAGCAAACCCAAGGCTTCCCAGATGGTGTAGGAAAGAAAAATCAGAATTCAGGGGCATTGGCACAAATTCTGCGACTGGAGAATTTTAACAATTGGAATGGGCTTCATCTGAAGGAAACTGGTATAAGTGTCCTTGCAGAGTGGGCAAGGAAAGGAGTTGGGGGGAGGATGTAAATAAGTAAAGTAGGGGGGAGGGGCTGATCTTAGACCTTATAGGGAGGGGTTACGAATCGGTATCGTGAAGGGTCGAAACAGTCTAAAGTGACAAGTTCAAGGAGGGGAGTATGGAGAGCTGTACCCTAGGGTGAATCGGAAAGAAAGACTTACATTTGTATCGCACCTTTCACGACCACCGGACGTCTCAAAGCGCTTTACAGCCAATGAAGTACCTTTTTTGGAATGTAGTCACTGTTGTAATGTGGGAAACACGGCAGCCAATTTGTGCACAGCAAAGAGAGAATAATAGTAAAGGAAAGAATAAGAAAGAAAATGAGGAAAAGGAATACTGAGGAGTCTGATTGGGTCACGGTAGAAGTGTTTAGATGTTAATATGCAAAGCATTAGAGATAAAGTCAGGGCACTAGATGCATGAATTAGAATGGAGGGACATGTTGTTGATCGAAACGTGTCTTCACCTGGAGCACCATCGGGGTTAAATAATACCAGCTATAAAATATTCAGGGAACATAGAGAAGAGAAAGAAGTAGAGGAGCACTGGCCCAATTCACTTACCTCTGTGTATGTTAGGCTAGTGGTTATAGTAGTTATGGTCCTGGACTAGTAACCAAAAAGTCTTAAGTTCAATTCTTCACCATGGCAACTAGAGAAATGAAATTCAGTAAATCTGGTCATTTGTGGCCTGGCACGAGAACAGAAATGAATATTAAGTCTGTTGGATTGTCATAAAAACCCAACCAGCTGACTGATGTCCTGCAGCGAAGGGATCTGCCCTGTGTGTGAGTCCAATGTGATTAATTATTAATGCCCTCAGGGAAACTAGGGATGGGAAGTACATTCCATTGTAAAATACTTTTCCAGCATCGCCCACAGCCCAAGAACTTTTTAAAACAAAAATGAATTAAGGACACCATTCCGGTCAGAAAAGCCTATTTTATTGAATTCTTTGATCATATTGGCAGCAAGTTATAGGCCGTTGAATAGGGAGATGAAAATCAAGGATGAGAATTTGTCGGCAATGTTGAGAGGTTTGCAGTAATAAGAGTTCTAATAAATGGGACTTTCGGCATTCTATGTAGATTGGGATAAGACAGAAGGTTGTGGTCAAAATGGGGAAAATTTCTTCGAATGCAACCTGGACTGTTGCTTTAACCTGTATGTTGCTTTCCCAACTAGGAATGATGTAGTGCTGGATCGGGTCTGGGTAATGAAACAGGAGTAATTGGCTTAAGGGTAGGAGAACCCTTAGTAATATTGATCAGAACCTAATCGGAGTCACATTGACAATAGATAAGGAAAAATAGGAGTCAAAGACACAGATCTTGGATTGGGAGTTCGCTCACTCTGTGGCAAGATAGGAAATCTAGCCCTAAATCCTGTCCGCGTAAAAAAACTGATCCAGAAATCACGAAACGTGACAGCATCCAGGACTGTTCCCTACACCAGTCTGTTTGTAGCTCAACAGGAAAGAAGCATTGCTTGATTTAGTTCTGGGAAACGAAGTGGGGCAAATAACTGAGGTGAATGTAGGAGAGCAATTGGGAAACAACGATCACAACATGGTCAGATTCACTGTAAGAATAGAAAATCACAACAAAGAGTCAAAGATAAGGGCAAAGTTCAGCAAGATAAGAAGGGGATCTGACCGAACTAAACGGCAGAAAATCAGCAAATGGCAATGAATCAGCAGTGGGGAATTTTCAAATATGTGCTTGATACATTAAATAAATATAAAGCAAAAAGAGTTATGGGGCCATCAATGTTCCCTGGATAAATAGAGATTAAAACTAAAGTGAAAATTTAAAGTCATATTGTAATACTAAAGGTTAACAATAACAAGAAGAAGAAGTGTGAGGTAATGCATTTGGGGAGGGCTAACAAGGAAAGGGAATACACATTAAATGGTAGGACACTGAGTAGTGTAGAGGAACAAAGGGACCTTGGAGTGCATGTCCACAGATCCCTGAAGGTAGCAGGCCAGGTAGATAAGGTGGTTAAGAAGGCATACGGAATGCTTGCCTTTATTAGCCGTGGCATAGAATACAAGAGCAGGGGGGTTATGCTTCAACTGTAAGAAACACTAGTTAGGCCTCAGCTAGAGTACTGCGTGCAGTTCTGGTCACCACATTACAGGAAAGATGAGGGTACAGAGGAGATTTACAAGGATGTTGCTGGGAGTAGAGAATCTTAGCTATGAGGAAAGACTGGATAGGCTGGGTTTGTTTTCCTTGGAACAGAGGAGGCTGAGAGGAGACCTTATTGAGGTGTATAAAATTATGAGGGGCATAGATAAAGTGGATAGAAAGGACCTATTTCCCTTAGCAGAGGGGTCAAAAACCAGGGGGCACAGATTTAAAGTAATTGGTGGAAGGTTTAGAGGGGATTTGAGGGGAAATTTTTTCACCCAGAGGGTTGTGGGGGTCTGGAACTCACTGCCTAAAAGGGTGGTAGAGGCAGAAACCCTAACCACATTTAAAAAGTGCTTGGATGTGCACTTGGGATGCTCTAACCTGCAGGGCTACGGACCTAGAGCTGGGAAGTGGGATTAGGCTGGTTGGCTCTTTGTTGGCCGGTGCGGACACGATGGGCCGAAATGGCCTCCTTCCGTGCTGTAACTTTCTATGACTCTATGATTCTAACTTGTATTTATATAACGTCTTTAACATAGTAAAACGTCTCAAGGCGCTGCACAGGAGTATTTTAAGACAACAAATTTGACACCGATCCACATAAGGATAAATTAGGGCAGGTGACCAAAAGCTTGGTCGAAGAGATAGGTTTTAAGGAGCGTCTTAAAGGAGGAAAGAGAGGTAGCGAGGCGGAGAGGTTTAGGGAGGGAATTCCAGAGCTTAGGGCCTAGGCAACAGAAGGCACAGCCACCAATGGTTGAGCGATTATAATCAGGGATCCTCAAGAGGGCAGAATTAGAGGATACTAAAGAAAATCATGAGGAATATAAAAAGTGTAGTGGGGAGATGAAAAGGGAGATTAGAAGGGAAAGAGGGAATATGGAAAAAGGTTAGCAGATAATATAAAGAAATAGTAAGGACTTTTATAAATATATAAAAGTAAAGTAAATTTAAAGACAGTGTGGGACTGTGTAACCCTGGAGAATGAAGCTTTGGTGGAGATATTAAATAAATATTTTCCATTGTTTTTTTACAAATAATGATGAAACTGGAGGAGGAGATCTTGGATTGTACTACAGGAAAGCTGTTATGATCTAAAATGCACTGCCCAGCAATGGAGTTTATGCCCGCCTGCCTCAGGGCCTCGGATATATTTACATGAGGTGCGAACACCTTCTGGGTCTCCTCAGACAGCTCAACAGCAAAGAGCAATTTTGGGCCCCTGTGTCGACAGCAGCGGCCCTCAGGTAGGTCGATGAGGAGGGTGGAAGTGAGCAGAAGGTGGGGCGAGCGGGAGGGGGGCAGTAATCGGGAGAGGAAGGGGGGCGATTGAGAGGTTTTTTGTTACCTGTTCTTGGGGGGTTATAATTCCCCCCTTTAATTCAAGACCAAATTAGTGAGCACATAGAAATACATGAGAACATCAAGGCAAAGTCGAGTATTTTGAAGACGTCACTATCTAGAATTTCAGATGGTCGGTCAGGTGTCTTTCAAGAGACTCGTGAGGAAGATTCCGATGTAAGGTGTAAGAGGAAATGCAGCCGCATGGATAGATAGTTGGTTAAAGGGCAGGAAACTGAGTTGAGGGAAATGCCTGTTATTCGGATTGGAGAAGCGTTGGAAGTGATGTACCCCAGGGGTCAGGGCTGGGTCCACCTTTTGTTCTTGTTATAGATGGATGATTTGGGCTTGGGCACAGGGAGCACAATATTGGAATTTACTGACGGCACTAAAGTAGGAGGTTTAGCAAACAGTAAGGAAGACTGTAAAGGACTTCAGGTCGGCCAACAGGTTAGCAGAACAGGCGGAGGATGGAATTTAATGTGGATAAGTGTGAGGTTATACATTTTGGGGAGAAAACAAGGAATGCAATTAAAAGGCACTTAAGAATTTGGATGAACAGGGAGACCCGGGATTTCAATACATAGTCCCTTGATATGTGAGTAGGTCGATATTTTAGGTTATATAAATGGAGTTCAAAAGCAAAGAGGTAGTGTTCAATTTGTACAAGGCAATAGTTAGGTCATATATGCGTACCTCACTATAGAAAGGACATTTAAGCCGTAAAGAGCTTACAGTGTAGGTTCACCAGAATGATATCAGGAATGGTAAACTATAGTGATGACGAGAGATTTGAGATATTGGGACTATTTCCACTGGTGCAGAGAAGGTTAAGAGATTTAATAGAGAATTTTTAAATTATGAAGGGATTGATAGGCTGAGGTTGAGAGTTAAGGAGACATTTCTCTATGCATATAGCTGTTGAAGCATAGGATGTTTTGGCACAGGGAGTGATTGAGACAGAGACCGTTGCACCTTTTAAGGGAAGAGTAGATAAACAATTAAAACAGAGGAAGATACAGGGCTATGGGGTGAGCGCAGGGCAGTGGGAATAGTTTGGGATCGATACAGGGCTATGGGGTGAGCGCAGGGCAGTGGGAATAGTTTGGGATTGATACAGGGCTATGGGGAGGGTATGGGGCATTGGGAATAGTTTGGGATCGATACAGGGCTATGGGTAGGGAGTGGGGCATTGGGAATAATTTGGGATCGATACAGGGCTATGGGGAGGGAGTGGGGCAGTGGGATTAGTTTGGGATCGATACAGGACTATGGCATGAGCGCAGGGCAGTGGGAATAGTTTGGGATCGATACAGGGCTATGGGGAGGGTGTGGGGCAGTGGGATTAGTTTGGGATCGATACAGGGCTATGGGGAGGGTGTGGGGCAGTGGGAATAGTTTGGGATCGATACAGGACTATGGGGTGAGCGCAGGGCAGTGGGAATAGTTTGGGATCAATACAGGGCTATGGGGAGGGTGTGGGGCAGTGGGAATAGTTTGGGATCGATACAGGACTATGGGGTGAGCGCAGGGCAGTGGGAATAGTTTGGGATCGATACAGGACTATGGGGAGGGTGTGGGGCAGTGGGATTAGTTTGGGATTGCTCTAGCAAAGAGCTGGCACAGACACAATGGGCTGAAGTGCCTCATTCTGTACTATAAAACTTCTATGGTTTCGAAGTCCTGACTGTGGCTTCCTCATGCAGTAATCCTTGTTCAGGTTGAGGTAGTTGAATCCATCCCTTAACCTCTCTGATCGTCCTCTCCTGCTCTTCCTGTTCCACCTCCCCTAACATTTCCAGCAGTGTGAAAATTGATACTGCGCCCATAACCCTCTGCACAGTTCGCCACAGAGACATCTGTGGGATATCTACCAAACGCAGGTAGGTTTTAAGGAGTGTCTTAAAGGAGGAGAGAGAGCCAGAGAGGCAAACTAGCATACTTAAACTTCGCCCCTCCATTGGGGCAGTCCAAATGTCACAGACTTCTTGTCCATTTTAATTCTATTACCCCTCTATATCCATCACTCTCTTATAATTTATAAACTCCTCCTCTTGCCTCTCTGCTTGAGGACGTTATACCTGAACTGTGGGCTCATCTTTACTCTCTTAAGTTGCACCCTGTCCTAGAGTTTCTCTTAACATTGAACAGCTCTCTAGGATTCAGTTTATCTTCACTCTAAGAACTTAAACACTTCACCTAAGGTCACCTTGAAATTTCCCTTTTACCATTGTACCTATAGTCTTTTCTCATACCCAAGGTCCGGCACAGGCATGATGGGCCGAATGGCCTCCTTCTGTGCTGTATGATTCAATGATAGTCCCACCAATTTAGTTTCCTTTGTGCTCCCTCCAGCTTTTCACTGGTGCAGTGGCCCGAACTCAAAGTGGACGTGGACTAAAGCTTCTCACAGATAAATGTTGCACACATTCCTTTAGTTGTTGCTTAACAATCCAAGGACTGTTACTGCCGGGCCTGTTTCATAAGAACATAAGAATTAGGAGCAGGAGTAGGCCATTCGGCCCCTCGAGTCTGCTCCACCATTCCACATGATCATGGCTGATCTTCTACCTCAACTCCACTTTCTTGCACTATCCCCTTATCCCTTGATTCCGTGAGGGGGAGAAATTCGGTATCGCCCCGTTTGGGGCACTAACTTTTAAAAGTTGAAAAAATTAGCGCCAGACTCTAATGTTTTTCAACTTTTAAAAAATTGGGTTTTAGCGCTCCAGGAAGGAAGGGGCACTAAATCAAGCTCCACTTCCTTCCTGGAGCGTAACAGGCAGCAGGCGGGGCGGTAGGTGCTGCACACTGGGCCGTGCAGCGCTGCAGTGTTGGAGGGCTCCTTCCCTCCCTTAAAGGGAAGGGCCATCACTGCAGGAGGAAAACTTACCTGGTTCCCGATGGCAGCCGTGATCTGGCCCGATCAGCCCAATAAACTGCAGTAGAGGCCGGGCTGATCGATCACTGACAAAGACAAAGGAAAACAAGAGAGAAAGAGCATTTCAGAATATTTTTCACTTACCTCGGCCACCTCGCCTTTAAGTATCGCCCCCGAAGTGCCCGGCCTCCCGGTGAACGCCTCCTGCAGCTGCCGGTGTTTCCGCCCGGCGATGCTGCAGGGGGCGGAACCCAAGTTCAGGTCCGGTGCGCTACCGGGGTGATGACATTAGGATCTCTGGGCAAAGGAGATCGGGGTGCAATGCCACACCGCCACCGCAAACCTCCCGCCGAATATAGCGGGAGTCGATCTTCTCGCCGCGCCCGGTCGGTAAGTGCTTAGCGTCCCGTTAGCGCCCCCGGAGGCAATAACGGGAGACACTAAGGTGTCCAATTTCTAGCCCTTTGTTCCCAAAACTTTATCGACCTCTATCTTGAATATACTCAACGACAGAACATCCACAGCCCTCTGGGGTAGAGAATTCCAAAGATTCACAACCCTCTGAGTGAAGAAATTTCTCCTTATTCTGAGACTGTGACCCCGTGTTCTAGATTCCCCAGCCAGGCGAAACATTTTCTCAGCATTAACCCTGTCAAGCCTCTTAAAAATTTTATATGTTTCAATTAGATCACCTCTCATTCTTCTAAACTCTAGGGAGTATAGGCCTAGTCTACTCAATCTCTCATCGGGCAATCTCCTCATCCCAGGATCCAGTCTAGTGAACCTTTGTTGCACTCCCTCTAAGGCAAGTATGTCTTTCCTTAGGTAAGGAGACCAGAACTGTACACAGTACTCCAGGTGTGGCCTCACCAATGCCCTGTATAATTGCACTAAGACTTCTTTACTCTTACACTCTAATCCCTTTGTACTGCACGGGATGTGATGTTAGGTTGTCTGTCTCACCTTGAGTGTACATAGTAACAATTTCAGGCAGAAGATCTTCGGTCCATCTAATGCTCCCATTCACAGTACCCCCTTGGTGCTTATCTAATCACCCTGAATCCCATTTGTTGACTAGAACCTGTGCAGTTCCTTCTTGAAACCCATTAAGGTTTCTTGTTCTATCACCAGTGCCCACAATCACTTCCACATACTCACCACACCTTTAGTCAAAAACTTCATTCTGCAATTTCTTTTGTTGTCCTTAATTTGTAAATATGACCCCATGTGCTTAAATTCTGTCCACGGCAGAAAAGCTTACTTAAATCCATTTTAAACACCTCGATCGTATCCTTCTCTCATGATGTCAGCTGTGGCTCCGTGGTAGCGCTCTCACCTCTGAGCCAGAAGGCAGTGGGTTCAAGGTAAAGAAAATTGAAAAAAGAAAAAGACTTGCATTTATCTAGCGCCTTTCATGACCTCAGGACGTCCCAAAACGCTTTGTGGCCAATGAAATACTTGCAGTCACTGTTGTAATGTAGGAAACGCGGCAGCTAATTTGCGCACAGCAAGCTCCCACAAACAGTAACGTGATAATGACCAGATAATCTGTTTTAGTGACGTTGATTGAGGGATAAATATTGGCCAGGACACCGGGGAGAACACCCCTGCTCTCCAGTGCAGTACTGAGGGAGTGGTGCGCTGTCAGAGATGCAGTCGTTCAGATAATACTTTAACCCGAGGCCTTGTCTGCCCTCTCAGGTGGACGTAAAAGATCCCATGGCACTATTCAGAGAAGACATGGGGAGTTCTCCTGGTATCCATTTCCTTAAGTTCTGGGATCAACAATGTAGCCCTTCCCTGCACACCTCTAATAACCGAATATCACTCGCTGTTACCCTGTGTGTGTATTGTCAGTTGACTCAATGTTACCCCGTGCCTGTATTGTCAGTTCACTCGCTGTTACCCTGTGCCTGTATTGTCAGTTCACGCGCTGTTACCCTGTGTGTGTATTGTCAGTTGACTCGCTGTTACCCTGTGTGTGTATTGTCAGTTGACTCAATGTTACCCTGTGCCTGTATTGTCAGTTCACTCGCTGTTACCCCGTGTGTGTATTGTCAGTTCACGCGCTGTTACCCTGTGTGTGTATTGTCAGTTGACTCGCTGTTACCCTGTGTGTGTATTGTCAGTTGACTCAATGTTACCCCGTGCCTGTATTGTCAGTTCACTCGCTGTTACCCTGTGCCTGTATTGTCAGTTGACTCGCTGTTACCCTGTGCCTGTATTGTCAGTTGACTCGCTGTTACCCTGTGCCTGTATTGTCAGTTGACTCGCTGTTACCCTGTGTGTGTATTGTCAGTTGACTCAATGTTACCCCGTGCCTGTATTGTCAGTTCACTCGCTGTTACCCTGTGCCTGTATTCTCAGTTGACTCGCTGTTACCCTGTGCCTGTATTCTCAGTTCACTCAATGTTACCTGAGCTGTATGTTACTCAGAGTCCTCTCCTGAAGGTGCTGACTCTTGCTGGGAAAGTTCCCATCGGTGCCGGCTGCCCCCTATACCTCTTCCAAGTGGCCGATCTTCACGCATTAGCCCAGAATGTGAGTAACACCAGGATATTAGAGCAAACGAAACATCACAGCTGCGCCCCAGCCTGTCCTCATCCAACACCCATACAAGGGCATTTCCAGTGGAGGTTGCTGGTCAGCAGTCAGGAGCTTAAACCCTCATTGATTTGACCCTCCCTAGCTCAAGGACGCTGAGGCCCATTGTGACATCCAACCTCGGTGAGATCAGTTGACTCAGCATAGACTGAGGTAGAACTTGGTGGCTCTGTGATCTGTCTGGCTCAGCTCTACGCCAGAGGGTTAGGAGTGAATGCTTGACACGCATCACGTTTCACCCAGGACTTTCTATGCTGCTCTGCATTGCCCGATAGAAAGCTCACTAAGAACAGCAGGGAAGACCTTGCCAAGGTTTGCTTTTTGCCCTCAAGTGACTGCAAGGCCCCTCCTCCTACTGTATCAGACACCCTCCATCTACTAGTAAGTGCACAAGCTTGTTCTCTGTGGATCCCAGTCTGCGATTCCCAGTTGCAGCTGGGATTGGAACCCCCCGGAAGTTGCCCAGATTCCACCTCCATCAGAAATGAGTTCACAGATCTCCGGCCAGACTGGGGGCTCCCATTGCCTCCAGTGCCCTGAACTAGGGAGAGGTAACTCAAGCAGGGTCGGCACTTCTGCATGTTGTCCACCAACCTCCGCTGGAAGTGGGCTGGTGTGGGAGCACATGTGTCGTTTTTGCCACTGGAAGCTGCCGCCAGCTAAGAAACAAAAGAAATGTAAATCGAATGAAAATCGCCGACGTCAGCAATGTGGCACTGGCCGGGGAACTGGGAGCTCACCCTTGATGCGGGACTCAGACGCACGATAGAACGCACATGTGCACAGATGGCTGTGTTGTGTTGCGAGGTTCTGCTGGAGGTCAGAGCTGTAAATCAGACTGTTTACTGTGCTCCAGCATGGGCTGAACTCCACAGCACACACAGACACAGACACCCAAACAGAGCTTGGAAGGAACTCCGCTCCTACCTTTCCAGCTCTTTGCATGGCTATCTTGAGCCTGGGCTTATTCTCAGGGTAATTGATTCCAAGTGTGTCAGATTACCTCAAATGAAACGTGCTGCCCTTTCTCTCTCCAATCACTCGAAACATTTCGGCAGATAAAACAATCTGGTTTTCATTTATCTCGATCACATTATTATTAGTCAATTTCCTGTTAACCGTTTTATGTCTCCCAGTGCAGGTGATAAATGGCAGATGGTTCTGTCTCCCAGCCCCTCCCCCACCGCTACAAGTCAGAAATGACTAATAGGCAAGTCGTTTGGAAAGTACAGTCCTAACCTCAACCTTGCTTCTCCAGTCAGACGGAGAGTTGGTGTACGTTGCACTTTCTCTGGCTGTTGATGGTAACGGCAGAGTTTTAAAGAGACAGTACCCTGGGTTTTCTATTCAGGCGAAATGCAGAGCGCGATTCGTGCCTTCCCGCGCAGAAACTGGGCTCCGGGCATCAGGCTCGCCAGTCGCTGGGGGAAAGCTGGGTTTTGCTGCTGCATCTAAAGGCCTGAAGCAGCTTAAAGGGGCAGTCCGCCAAAAGTTCAAGCTGTTGTGAAGGCTCTTTAGCTAATGATTTCCCAAAAGGTCGGCACAGCGACTGAGAGGATTCAGTGAGCGGCACTTTCACTGCCTCTCCATGAAGTTAGGCAGAGGGGGCAGGCGTCATTTGCAATCTTGCATCCCACAGGGAGACCAGTACAGGAGGTGGCAGGGCCGTCAGTGTCAATTCCATGGCAAAGCAGTGCCAGAAAAAAAAATGATGACCGTAACAAGGCAGGGAAGTTAAGAAGTGTCAGCCACACCTTCCAAGAATGCACTAAACTAAGCATGTCTGCCACTGACAGCCAGCTCCCCATTCACTGGCTCGAAATGCTTCAGTAGCTCACCACCAAAGCCCATGAGGGATCATGGCTCCTTTAAGAAGAAAGAATGAAGGAAAGATTTGCATTTCTGTAGCGCCTTTCACAACATCTGGACCTCCCAAAGTGCTTTACAGCCAATGAAGTACTTTTGAAGTGTAGTCACTGTTGTAATAAAGGAAACTCTTACCTTCCCTTGTATAGCAGCCAATTTGCACACAGCAATGTGATATTGACCAGATAATCTGTTTTTTTGGGATGTTGTTTGAGGGATACATGTTGGCCAGGACACCGGGGAGAGCTCCCCATCTCATCTTCAAAATAGTGTCTTGGGATTCTTTTACATTCACCTGTGAGGGCAGACAGAGCCTTGGTTTAACGTCTTATCCAAAAGACGGCACCTCCGACAGTGCAGCACTCCCTCGGCACTGCATTGGACCTGCCAGCCTAAAATTTGTGCTCAATTCCCTGGAGCGGGACTTGAAGCCACGACCTTCCGTTTCAGAGGTGAGAGTGCGACCCACTGAGCCTTGGTTTAGCATTTCATCCAAAAGATGGGGTTGGGGGGGGGGGGGGAGGGGAGGGAGAGAGACATTCCTGCATGGAGGGATGAGAAACTGTCACCCTGGGCTAAGGAGACTAGGGACCAGGATCTCAAGGGCCCTGTCTTCAAAAGATCATTGATTAGGGAGCATTGATCTCATGTGGAGTCAGTGGAGATACTTTTGTGCATAAGGCTGAGGTAATAGACAAGTGGTAGGACTCCAGTGCTCAGAGCTCTGCTGCATGCAGCTCCTACCTTCCCTTATATAGCAACGGGAATTATTTGGAGAGGTTGTGGGGCGGAAGTTGAGGAAAGTGGAGGGCGACCCACACTCCCTCGACCCCACTTGATGTGGAAGATTGAGGTCCCAGCATCAAACTGTACCACAACCCTGTAGTGCATGAAATACTCTGCACCAGATAGATAGTCCATGAGTAATACTGATACTGAAATCTAATCTGATCTGTGATGATTAAAATTGCTCGTAGGTTTCCTGTGAGTTGCCCGATAAAGTTGTTTTACACCTTTTCCTGCCACTATAACTTGAGGTAAGCAACCTTTTGCATGTTTCCTCATTCCAAGGGTGGTTGAAGAAGGGCCCGATTTGCTTTCCTTTGCCGCAGTGTAGCTGAGCACCCCTGGTGAATCACAAGCAACTCTGCGGAACTGGAGAACCCATGGGGTGACGCTGCAATGGATCGCTCCGAGCGAGGAGGATTCTTGCAGCGCTGGGACTCGACCTACGACCCGGTGACTTACCAGCATGCACTGCTCCTCACAGGAAGGACCCAACCGGGGATCAACCCTGTAGATTTTCACTACAACAACAACTTATATAACAGAACTTTACATGTGAGTGCAGGGAAGAAAATAAAAAATAGGAATGGATATAAAGCTATAGTGGGAGAGTTAGGAGAGGTGGATGAAAGCTTGGTCAAGAAGATTGATTTTGATAAATAGAAGGAATAAGTGGCTGTGATTGAAATTTCACTCAACGCTCTTTTCAATGGACTGAGTAAGAGGGTGGAGACTTAGTGATGTTACAATTCAGGCTCTCTCCCAACTCCCTTCATAATTCTCATGGCAAAATGCAGTTTCCACAGCCTTCCATAGTTAACCCCTCACACCTTACGCAGGCTTGAACAAGGGGGAATGTGCTATAGGACCAGAGAAGGTTACAGCATAGAGGGAGGCCATTCAGCCCATCGTGTCTGTGCCAGTTCTTCACTAGAGCAATCCCAAACTAATCCTGCTGCCCAGCACTCTCCCCACGCCAGGCTGTTCATCGATACCCTTCATCTTATCATCGAGACCCTTCATATCATCAATACCCTTCATCTTATCATCAATACCCTTCATCTTATCATCGATACCCTTCATCTTATCATCAATACCCTTCATCTTATCATCAATACCCTTCATCTTATCATCGATACCCTTCATCTTATCATCGATACCCTTCATCTTATCATCGATACCCTTCATCTTATCATCGAGACCCTTCATCTTATCATCGATACACTTCATCTTATCATCGATACACTTCATCTTATCATCGATACCCTTCATCTTATCATCAATACCCTTCATCTTATCATCAATACCCTTCATCTTATCATCAATACCCTTCATCTTATCATCGATACCCTTCATCTTATCATCAATACCCTTCATATCATCGATATACTTCATCTTATCATCGATATACTTCATCTTATCATCGATACACTTCATCTTATCATCAATACCCTTCATCTTATCATCAATACCCTTCATCTTATCATCGATACCCTTCATCTTATCATCGATACACTTCATCTTATCATCAATACCCTTCATATCATCGATATACTTCATCTTATCATCGATATACTTCATCTTATCATCGATACACTTCATCTTATCATCAATACCCTTCATCTTATCATCAATACCCTTCATCTTATCATCAATACCCTTCATCTTATCATCGATACACTTCATCTTATCTTTCATGTGCACTCCCAAATTATATCACATAGAAGTCTTTATAGACAACACTTGGTCCGTGTGACCTCCTGGACTGGTTTCGATCGCCTGAGGGGGTCGGACAGGAGTTTTCCAGAGTACTTTCACTTATTGGCCCTGTTTATTTTCTCTGTTTTGTTGCCTCTCCCAAGAGAGTACACAGGTGGGGGTGGGGGTGGGGGTGGGGGGGGGGGGGGTTGTTGTAAGTGTGTGATGCTCCAGCCACCATGAGGTGTGGGACAGGCTCGATGGACCAGCTGGTCTTTTCCTGCCTGTCAATTTCGTATCTTCGTAGTTCTTGTTTTATCTTCCAAAATGCATCACCTCACACGTCTCCACACTAAATTGTATCTGCCACCTGTTTGCCCAATCTGTTAACCTGCCTATGTTCTTCTAAAACATTTCACAGCCCTCCTCACTATTTGCCAGACTACTAACTTTGCTTTTTGTTCAATAATCAACTTTCTACCCATGCTTCTACATTTCTTCTTTTACCATATAAACAACATTCTCTAACAACTGCTCTGTGAGACACCTAATCAACTGCCTTCCGAAGGCATATACTACATTCTCTTCATCTATCCAATGGTGACTTCTTCAAAAAAAAACATTAAATTTGACAAGCACCATTTACCTTTTCCAAATCCTTACTGCTCTGCAAAATCCCGTATCTCTGAATGTTCACTAATTCAATTGTCTACAAACTCAGATTTGAGTCTGTAGACAATAAAAGTCAGCATGTGATCTGCAGCTACCTAATTATCCTCTCCCTCCTCGAAAAGAGATATTACACTGGCACCTCTCCAGTTCCATGGAACAAGGCGGGATTGAAGGATTGCGTCTGGAGCCTCTGCTATCTCCTGTGTGTTTCTTCCAACAGCCCAGGATATAAATGCCATCAGGGCCTGTCGATTTTGAGCTCTGCTAATTGTTCCAGAAGCAATTCCTTTTCTACAGTTATATCTAACTATTGTTCTCGATCCTCCTCCAGTGTACCATTTCCAACCCTTGTCCAATTTGACTCACACCCATTAACACTGTAATTCATCCCGTCTCTCAACCAACGTTCTATCCTTGCTGCTACCTTTCCTTTTATACCTGAATTCCAGCAATAACCATCCTAGGAGACATCTTTCTGAACACCTTCTAAAACATTGAATTACACTACATCTATTGGATTTCCTTCATCGATCCAATCAATCACCTCATCAAAAAAAGCCCCTGTTAAAATTGTCAAGCAAGACTTGCCTTTGACCAACCCGAGCTGATTCCCCATGGTGTTCCTTTCCTTTTCAAGATCCTTCAACGTGTTGTCGCCTCTCAGCGCTGTGCCCACCTGTTCAGCAGCTCTCCCTGGTACAATCTGGTTTACACCCCGCCCACAGAAATAAACAACAACTTGCATTTAAATAGCACCTTTAACAGAGTAAAACATCCCAAGGCACTTCACAGGAGAGTTAATCAGACATAATTTGACGCCCAGCCACATAAGGAGATGTTAGGACAGGTGACCAAAACTTGGTCAAAGAGGTCGATTTTAAGGAGTGTCTTAAATGAGGAAAGCGAGCTAGAGAGTCGGGAGAGGTTGAGGGGCGGAATTCCAGAGCTTTGGGCCCAGGCGGCTGAAGGCACGGCCGCTAATGGTGGAGCAATTAAAATCAGGAATATGCAAGAGGCCAGAATTGGAGGAGCGCAGAGATTTCGGAGTGTTCCATTCTTACTTATCTGATCATAGCCAGAGCATTTCCCAACATTACGCTGGAGTCTCCCAAGCATCAATTCTTGGTCCTCTTCCTTTGTGCGTCAATCTGCTGCCCCTTGGTGCTATCATCTGTGAAGATGGGGACAGCTTCCACATGCATGCTAGTGACATCCAGCTGTGCACAAAACCTCTCTGCCTCTGTGCCGTCAGACTGCTCTTGGACATCCAGTCTTGGATGAGTTCTAGCTTCCTCCAGCTAAACATTGGGAAGATCAAAGCCATCGTATTCGGTCCCCACCATAAATTCCATTCTCTCATCAATGACTCCATCCTACTGTTTGGCTACTGCCTCCTTGTCATTTGGTTCAACCCCGAGCTGAGATTCTGACCCCCATATCCTCTCCTTCACAAAAACCAAATACTTTCACTTCTGTAATAGCCTACTGCACCCCTGCCTCAGCCCATCTGCTGCTGAAACCCTCAGCCATGCCTTCATCACCTCCAGACTCAACCACACATTCCAGTGCTCTCCTGGCCAGCATATCATCCTCCAACATCCACAATCTTCAACCCATCCAAAGCTCTGCTGCCCATATCCTGAACCACACTGAGTCCGACTCACCCATTACCGTGGGTCATCAGCAGCAGCAGAATTATATTCTACCACAATCTGTAACCTCATGATCCTACATATCCCTCACTCCCCCATCACCATGATGCCATCAGACCAACCAGATGACACAGGTTCAATGAGAAGTGTAGAAGAGCATGCCAGGAGCCGCATCAGACATAGCCACTTCCACTTGACATTCAACGGCATTTCTATCACCAAATTCCCCACCATCGTCATCCTGGGGGTTACCATTGACCAGAAACTCAACTGGACCAGCCACATAAATACTGTAGCCACATAAAGCAGGTCAGAGACTGCGTATTCTGTGGCGAGTGACTCACCTCCTGACTCCCCAAAGCCTTTCCACCATCTACAAGGTACGAGTCAGGGATGTGATGAATACTCTCCACTTGCCTGGATGAGTGCAGCTCCAACAACACTCAAACAGTTCAACACCATCCAAGACAAAGCAGCCCGCTTAACTGGCACCCCATCCACCAGATTAAACATCCTTCCCTCTGCCACCGGTGCACCATGGCTGCAGTGTGTATTATCTACAGGATGTATTGCAGAACCTCGCCAAGGCTTCTTCGGCAGCACCTCCCAAACCCGTGACTTCCACCACCTAGAAGGACAAGGGCAGCAGGTGCATGGGAACACCACCACCTCCAAGTTCCCCTCCAAGTCACACACCTTTCTATCTTGGACCTACATTGCCGTTTCTTCATTGTTGTTGGGTCAAATTCCTGCAAAACTCTACCTTCACCACGGACTGCAGTGGTTCAAAAAGGTGGCTCACCACCAACTTCTCAAGGGCAGCTAGAGATAGGCGATAATTGCCGGCCTTGCCAGAGTCGCCCACATCCCGAGAATGAAAAAAACAAATTATTAAATATTAATTCTATTAGATATAAAAAATATCACCAACTCCTGGAATGAAAGACCACACCAAGTAATCCTGACTGACATTGCCTTAATCTGTGAAAGGTCGAAGGAGCAGAAAAGGTAAAGGCTATTCTTGGTCATTTTGTCATTTCTGTCCATGTGCAAGACTTGCTCTGACCATTCCAGTCTCCCTCTGCTCCTTCAGGAACATCTCAATTGACTTCAGTAGTTCATACTCACTCCACTAGGTGACAGTCTCCTCCATAAATTACTAGTTCTGATGCCAGTTTTAGAACCTAACAACCTATTTCACAAGGTCATGGTACAGTAACCTAATGGCTATGCTACCGGACTAGCAACCCAGAGATTGTGGGTTTAAATCCTAACATGTCAAGTTGTGAAACTGAATTCCATAATTCTGGTCATTTGTGGGCTGGTAGCAGAAAAAATGATTATGAAAGCTGCCATTTTGTTGTAAAAACCAAACTGGTTCCTTGATGTCTTTCAGGGAAGGGAACGTGCCGTCCTTACCCAGTCTGGCCTACATGTGACTCCAGTCCCACACTATGGCCCGTTTCTTGCGGTCAGTGGCGAACGGACGGTGCCAGCCATTCGGTACACATAAACTTACCCACACACTTTCTATGGGCTTTTGCCCTGGAACTTGCTGCGATTAGAAAGACATTTCGGCGCGGCGCGCTCTACAGGGGATCTGGGACCTGTGTGGACAGGGAAAGCCACTGTGTGTCTCCTTAACCAATCAGATTGAAGAATCCTGACTGAACCAGGAAGTGTAAGTTAGAATAATTAATTCAACGCCAAATCATGTGCAGAAAGCAAAATAAAGAGAGTGAAAGAAAGATGCGACGAAGAGAGAGATAAAAGAGACAGAAAGAAAAAGTTTAAAAAATAAATAAATGTTTTAATTTTTTAATTTAAAAAATAATCTCCAACAATAATTAAAATCTGAAGGAATGAGACGCCACGCTTGTAAAAGTTAATTTTCAGTGCCAGAGAGGTTGTTTGGCAGTAATTAAGACTTATCAAAAATGGACAAGTACTAACTATTTCTGGCGTGTTTGGCGGGTATCTATCACATAAGTACAGCAACGTCACATCGTTCCATGGATGTGAATGCCGAGTCTCTCGGCGAGCTACCGGTATAGTTCAGCTTCTGGAGGAGCAGGGCAACTCGGGCAGCAACTTCCTGATTTGCGCCTTTAACTGTGTGTGTGATCACCGGAAGCTGCTGTCATATTTACTCCTTAATAACAGTGAGCGCCAATAGCCTCCCCGTTATTTTTACGCTGTGGTTAACACTTAATGCCTTCGGGGCAGCGAGGGATGGGCAATAAATATTACCTTGCCAGTGCACCCACATCCCGAGAACAAATTACCAAAATATGGATGAGGAAGACATTCAACTTACCTTAATTCATCCATCTCTTCTTCTTCTTAGGCAGTCCCTCGGAACCGAGGATGACTTGCTTCCACATTAAAACTGAGTTCTCAGGTGACTGATGAGTCCAATGCGGGACCTACAGTCTCTGTCACAGGTGGGGCAGATGGTGGTTGAAGGGGCGGGTGGGTGGGGTGCTTGGGTTGACGTGCGCTCCTTGCGCTGCCTGAGCTTGGTTTCCGCTTGCTCCCGGCGAAGAGACTCGAGGTGTTCGGTGCCTTCCCGGATGCTTCTCCTCCACTTTGTGCGGTCTAGAGAGCTCCATCTAGAGAGATCCTAACATCCACACTCTAACATTTCATTGTTTTGTAAATGATTCCGGGGTTTTTGCCTCCATTATTCTATCTGGGAGTTTATTCCACATGTTAATCACTTTCTGCGAAGAAGAATTTGCAGATCCTAAAATGTCCTTTTACTGGTTTAAAACTGTGTCCCCTAGCTTTATTTCTACAGTTTAAAGTAATAATCTAAGTGAACTTTTTATACACCAGTAAAATCTTATCTACCTTTATAAAATCACCGTTCAAACACTTCTGTTTCAGGTTGAAAAGCTCAGGTTTCTCTGGTTCTGCACCAATGTACGTTTTCTGTTCTACCTCAATGGTCTGGCAGTGGATCATTATTCAAGAGGATGTAACACTGACCCAGAAAGTGAGTCCAGCAACATTAGCAATGAGAAATGGCTCCTCTTTTCAACGTCTGATAGAGACGAATGGAAGCTATGATACCCTCGAGCTATGTTCTGTTTGGTGGAGAATGAGTCTCCAGAACCACCCCATTGATCTCCGTCAGGGTCGTATTCCTCCTCAGCCCCACATGCACACGTTCACTTGTCCAGGAGCTCGAAGTCAATGTGCTTGTTGGCAGCAACCCCCTGGGTTTGGACACAAAGACCGGCCTGGTTGGAACATGGATGGACAGTGTTAATCTTTCAAATCTGAGCTTTCGATTGGCTGTCATTTTTCAACCAATGAAAACCAGGTTTTACCACAAATGCAGAATGCCCTGATCCTATCACAAATGCTGGAGAATTTGGTCATTTGCATAAAGGGCACCAGCAATCTAACTGAATCTCCAACATCTCCCACTATCTGAGCACCATCCAGCCTGGCACATCTCCCAATACCTTGTGCCCATCCAGCCTGGCACATCCCCCAGTACCTTGTGCCCATCCAGCCTGGCACATCCCCCAGTACCTTGTGCCCATCCAGCCTGGCACATCTCCCACTACCTGAGCACAATCCAGCCTGGCACATCTCCCAGTACCTTGTGCCCATCCAGCCTGGCACATCTCCCAGTACCTGTGTATCCAGATGGAAAGAAAATTCTCTCAGACTGAAAGGAGCAAAGAAGACATTCATCAGCACAGTGTGTCCCTCACAGCTTCTGATTTACCAATTACACACATTGGGGGTGATTTTGACTTGGAGCGACAGTGTAAAGCGGGCGCTATCGGATCAGCTCTCCGTTACACATCTCTCCTGATTTTCATTTTCATTAATTTCATACGAGAGAGGTACAACAAGCGTTTTACAACATCGCCCAAAGTTAAAATTACTCCCAGGGTGTCCAGGAACAGCAGCAACGTTTGTGAGCTCGGTCTCCAGCAACAACGTCTTCCTTGCTCCTCTCAGTCTGAGAGACTTTTCTTTCCATCTGGATACACAGGTAGTGGGAGATGTGCCAGGCTGGATGGTGCTCAGGCACTGGGAGATGTGCCAGGCTGGATGGGCACAAGGTAGTGGGAGATGTGCCAGGCTGGATGGGCACAAGGTAGTGGGAGATGTGCCAGGCTGGATGGTGCTCAGGCACTGGGAGATGTGCCAGGCTGGATGGGCACAAGGTAGTGGGAGATGTGCCAGGCTGGATGGGCACAAAGTACTGGGAGATGTCTTTAATGTGGCTTGGATTATGAGCAGCTGCACAAATGGCGAGTGGGTTGCTGTTGATAATCAGCCACAGTCTAGGCCTGGGCACAAAGCAAAATATAAAATTAGATTTTTTTTAACAAAGTGCCTCAGTGAATCCAGTCTATCTCCCTGCGATTGATTATGCTGGCACTCCGACCCTTTAAAGCTCTAATACTCCCTTCTCCACAGCAATAGCAACCCTCAGTGACAGGGATGGCGCCTGTGTGCGTTGTGCCCAGGGTTGCTATGATGCAAATGATGATAGAACTCCGTCATAGAAACATAGCAAAATAGGAGCAGGAGTAGGCCATTCGGCCCATCGAGCCTGCTCCGCCATTCAATAAGATCATGGCTGATCCTCTATCTCAATACCATATTCCCGCTCTCTCCCCATACCCCTTGATGCCTTTTGTGTCTACAAATCTATCTATCTCCTTCTTAAATATATTCAGTGACTTGGCCTCCACAGCCTTCTGTGGTAGAGAATTCCACAGGTTCACCACCCTCTGAGTGAAGAAATTTCTCCTCATCTCAGTCCTAAATGTCCTTCCCCGTATCCTGAGACTGTGACCCCTCGTTCTGGACCCCCCAGCCAGGGGAAACATCCTCCCTGCATCCAGTCTGTCTAGCCCTGTCAGAATTTTATACGTTTCAATGAGATCCCCTCTCATTCTTCTAAACTCTAGTGAATACAGGCCTAGTCGACCCAATCTCTCCTCATACGACAGTCCTGCCATCCCAGGAATCAGTCTGGTGAACCTTCGCTGCACTCCCTCTATGGCAAGTATATCCTTTCTTAGGTAAGGAGACCAAAACTGCGCACAATATTCCAGGTGTGGTCTCACCAAGGCCCTGTATAACTGTAGTAAGACATCCTTGCTCCTGTACTCAAATCCTCTTGCAATGAAGGCCAACATACCGTTTGCCTTCCTAACTGCTTGCTGCACCAGCAAGTTTGCTTTCAGTGACTGGTGTACAAGGACACCCAGGTCCCTTTGTACATCAACATTTCCCAATCTATCACTATTTAAATAATACTCCGTCTTTCTGTTTTTTCTACCGAAGTGGATAACTTCACATTTATCCACGTTATACTGCATCTGCCATGTATTGCCCACTCACTCAACGTGTCTAAATTGCCTTGAAGTCTCTTTGCATCCTCCTCACAACTCACAATCCCACCTAGTTTCGTGTCGTCAGCAAATTGGAAATATTACATTTGGTTCCCTCATCCAAATCATTGATATATATTGTGAATAGCTGGGACCCAAGCACTGATCCCTGTGGTACCCCACTAGTCACCGCCTGCCACCCCAAAAAAGACCCATTTATTCCTACTCTCTGTTTCCTGTCTGTTAACCAATTTTCAATCCATGCCAGTATATTTCCCCCAATCCCATGTGCTTTAATTTTGCACACTAACCTCTTATGTGGGACTTTATCAAAGGCCTTCTGAAAATCCAAATACACCACATCCACTGGTTCTCCCTTATCTATTCTACCAGTTACATCCTCAAAAAACTCCAGTAGGTTTGTCAAACATGATTTCCCTTTCATAAATCCATGTTGACTTTGTCTAATCCCACTGCTATTTTCTAAGTGTCCTGTTATCACATCCTTTATAATAGACTCTAGCATTTTTCCTACTACTGATGTTAGGCTAACCGGTCTGTAGTTCCCTGTTTTCTCTCTCCCTCCTTTTTTAAATAGTGGGGTTACATTTGCCCTCCTCCAATCTGCAGGAACTGTTCCATAATCTATAGAATTTTGGAAGATGACAACCAATGCGTCCACTATCTGATCATCGGTCCAGTTGCCCGCTCCAGGTGGTCTGTCCTTTGTCACACGTGCTGGGGGGAGTGGGAGCAGTTGGACAGATTCCCAAGGACATTTTTCGCCCCTGCATGCTCGAGCCTGGCTTGAGTGCCAGTGAGGGAGGCGTGACCTCCAGGGCCAATCCTTCTCCCCACTCATTGTAAGCCCTTTCCAACTGCATCATTGGATCAGAAGGGCGCCTTCCAGATTGCTCCCCTCCCTAGTTTGGTTCTAAATGGAATTCTCGTGCCCCTACTGCCACTTAGTTGAGATCAACCAGCTGAGAACAGACAGGGGTGGAATCTGGGACAGGCCTGGGGCTTTAGGGCTCAGTTACTCAGTGGCTGCATCACTGCGACACCACAGGTTGCTACTCCACTGTATCCGAACCCCTTGTCTAGGAGTCAGCAACAAGCAGTTCAACACTGAGGGTGACTATTACAAGATCCACCCCTCAAAGTGAAGCTAGGGGAGCTTGACTTCAGTTAAGGAAATAGATCCGCTCAATATCTATAAATATCATGTCCGCTCAATATCTATAAAACTCTGTGTGGCAGTGTACATGGAGTGCCAGCAGGTGGCAGTGTGGCCACATGTACCAGAAATGTTGGCCCAAAAATGACAAAAACCAACCTTCTAATCATTAGAAAGCTGTCACTGTGACAAACCGTCTCCAGCCCCGCGGAGACTGGAGCTCGTTCTCCAATCAGACCATGTCCTGATAAACATAACCTGGTGTTAATTGGTGATTGCCTAATCTGTCAGTACAGTTACAGGATCAGTGACAGAGACTGAGGTACATGGGCAGAGGACAGGGAGAGAGAGAGGTGAGGGAGAGGAAGGAGGGGTGGGAGGAAGAGGAAGGAGGGGAGGGAGGGAGAGGGAGGGAGGGAGAGTGAGGGGGAGAGAGGGAGAGTGAGGGAGGGGAGAGAGGGAGAGCGAGGGGGAGGGAGGGAGGGAGAGGAAGGGAGAGAGAGGGAGGGGAGAGAGGGAGAGGGAGGGAGGGGGAGATGGAGGGAGGGAGAGGGAGGGAGGGGGAGATGGACGGAGGGACAGAGAGAGGGAGGGAGGGAGAGAGGCGGTTTGTTTGGGGAGGGGTTTGTGTTTGAGGGGGGAGTTTGATTGGGGAGGGGGATTGTTTGGGGATGGGTCGATCCAGGAGGATTTGATATAATTTCATAAGAACATAAGCAATAGGAGCAGGAGTAGGCCATTCGGTCCTTCCATCCTGCTCCCCATTCAATGACCCGGAACTTGCAGCCAGTAGTGAAGTGAAGGCGTTCGCTGCCGGCCCCGATATACGCTCCGCACAAGGATCTCGCAATCCCTGTGTCGAGAACTTCCGGTTTTCCAACCTTGAATTCAATTCAACCGAACTTAGTGGGGATTCCCTTGCGCGAAGTCCTGTGATGTCAACAGGCTGTCTAAGTAACCAATCAGAAGTCAGAATTCTCACAGACCGTGAACGAGGAAGTGGGCAAGCCCTTAAAATGTTAACTTTTTAAAAGAGGTAGCAAAATCAAAAGATTGATTTGGGCTCTCACATGGGGAAAAGGCAAACCTAAAGTGAAGATGCACAAACATTAAAACATTTTTTTTTACATTTTTTTGAAAAGTTTCTTAAAAGATTTAATTTTTATTAAAATGGACAAATTTCACACTGCACAACATTAAAATGAGTTTCCCAGGCCCTCACCATTTGTTTAGCAGTCAATACGCTGTAAAACCCCAGTTACACCTCATCCCTCTGGGTCTAACTTTCAGTGGGGAATTGAACAGCATGCTTACTGCGGAAGAACCGAAGTTTTCGTCAGTCTCGGTGGTTTTCCAGATTTCACTGAGTGCCGGCTGTGTGTGGGGGAGAGGAGGGGGCAGGGCCAGTTTCAGAGCTGTCATTGACAGACCGCAACTTCATCCCGAAGTCGCGGTCAGTTTCAAAGGCGGTATGATGGGGCATTCTGAGGGTACGCCGTCAAACCGACCGCAAATTCAGGGACAACAAGATCATGGCTGATCCTCTACCTCAACTCCACCTTCCACCTTCCCGCACTATCCCCATATCCCTTGGATTCCTTAGTGCCCGAAAATCTATCGATCTCAGCCTTGACCTGAGCCTCCACAGCCCTCTGGGGTAGAGAATTCCAAAGATTCACCACCCTCTGAGTGAAGACATTTCTCCTCATCTCAGTCCTAAATGGCCGACCCCTTATCCTGAGACTGTGACCTCTGGTTCTAGACTCCCCAACCAGGGGAAACATCCTCCCTGCATCTATCCTGTCAAGCCCTGTAAGAATTTTGTATGTTTCAATGAGATCACCTCTCATTCTTCTAAACTCTAGAGAATATAGGCCCAGTCTACTCAATCTCTCCTCATAGGACAATCCCCCCCATCCCAGGAGCCAGTCTGGTGAACCTTCGTTGCACTCCCTCTAAGGCAAGTATATCCTTCCTTAGGTAAGGAGACCAAAACTGCACACAATACTCCAGATGTGGTCTCACCAAGGCCCTATATAATTGCAGTAAGACATCTTTACTCTTATACTCAAATCCTTTCTTAATAAAGGCTAACATACCATTTGCTTTCCTGATTGCTTGCTGTACCAATGATCTCACAGGCCGGAGACACAATGATTTCCTCTGATGTGATTCATGTTGTGAGTTCCCACACAAATTTGTCGAATTTTACCCAACACTTTCTCACAGTTTTGCCCCGGATTCAGTTCCTCACTCCCGATAATATTGAGTGTTCGGGAGCTAAAACTGACGTTCAGCTTAGCGGCCAATTGGAAAACACCAGCTGGGATCCACCAACCCGACCATCCGCGGCACCTGCCCCTCGCCCCCCACCCCCCCCCCCCCCCCCCCCCCACCACTCCCTGAACTCTCTGTTCACAGACTCCGGCCTCACACCTTCTCCCCTTCACTCCTCCACTGCCGCACCTAATGGTCTTCAGCCCCCTAGCTTCCACTCTCTAGCCCTCCCTCCCTAAACCCCTCTACCTCCCCCCCCCCTCTCCTCCTCTCACACCCACCTTAAAGCCTACCTCATTGACTTGACCAAGCTTCTGGTCACCTCCTAATCTCTCCACCTTTGACTCAGTCTCTATTTTCCTCATGACTTTGTGAAACGCCTTGGGATGTTTTTCTACATTAAAAGTGCTGCCTGAATGCAAGTTATTGTTGTAGTAGTAAGAGAGTAACTAGCGAAAGGTCCAGTTAACCAGTGGGCAAACCAGCTGTGGGTTAGCACATTGCCAGAAAAAGCCACGGTCTGTCTGTGGATCGAGAGTGTTCAGATTCTCGTAGACAATCTGAGCTGAACGGGAGGGCGTGCCACCAATGCCCAGGGGGTGAAGCGGGCATGGGGAGGGAGAGCACCCCACAGGGAGACCAGCGTGAGGCCACTTATCAGGAGCCTGGGGAGCAGCAGAGGGAAGGTCAGACCAGAAGGAAAGTCTGAATGTGAGAGATGAGATTGACCATGAATAAATAGAGCCCGTCACATACTGAGACTGTATTCGGAGTTAGTCACTGATGGCAAACAAATTTTGTTTCAGTACGTTAGAATATTTTAATCTGAATTGATCCAGTAACTGGCTGATAGAGCAGGAGTATAACCGACCGAGCCAAACTGACAAAGCTGCAGTGTGCATGGAGTGCCAGCAGGTGGCAGTGTGGCCACATGTACCAGAAATGTTGACCCAAAAATGACAGAAACCCACCTTCTAATCATTAGAAAGCTGTCACTGTGACAAACCGTCTCCAGCCCCGCGGAGACTGGAGCTCATTCTCCAATCAGACCATGGCCTGATAAACATAACCTGGTGTTAATTGGTGATTGATCCTGTAACAGCACTGAGTCAGACTAGGCAGTGACAGAGACTGAGGTACATAGGCAGAGGACAGGGAGGGGGGGAGCGAGGCAGGAAGAGAGGGAGGGAGGGAGAGAGAGATGGAGGGAGAGGGAGAGGGAGGGAGAGAGACAGAGGGAGAGAGAGACGGAGGGAGAGAGCGATGGAGGGAGAGTGAGATGGAGGGAGAGAGGGAGAGAGGGATGGAGGGAGGGAGAGAGAGACGGAGGGAGACGGAGGGAGAGAGGGAGGGGATGGAGAGAGGGAGGGAGGGAGAGAGAGTCGGAGGGAGAGAGGGATGGAGAGAGGGAGGGAGGAAGAGGGAGAGGGCGGGAGGGAGAGACAGCAGGAGAGGGAGAGAGAGAGAGAGAGAGGGAGGAGGGAGAGAGAGAGGGAGAGAGGCAAGGATGGTGAGGGAGAGAGGAAGGGAGGGTTGATTCGTTTAGGGAGGAGGTTGTTTTTGGGGAGGGGGTGTGTTTGAGGGGAGGGGTCGATCCAGGAGGATTTGGTATAATTTCCTGCCCATTGATGTCACAGGCCGGAGACACAGTAATTCATGTCGTGAGTTCCCAAACAAATTTGTCGAATTTTACCCAAGATTTTCGCAAAATTTTGCCCTGGATTCAGACAGTTCCTCACTCCCGAAACTATTGAGTGTTTGGAGCAATGATAAATTAGCACCAATAAATCAGTTTTAACTAATGAAACTAAATAACATGCTTCATAATTAAAGGACCCACTCTGACTGACCCAGACAGACCCCAGGGCCCCGGCCCCTCAGCACGGTGATCGAGTCACAATCACCCAGGGCCACTGCCAGGGCACAGACACTCAGCCAGGCTCCTGCTTTTACAAAGTCAGACTAGAGGGAAAGTCTGAAGGTGAGAATCAACAGGAAGCTGCTGCATTTGGAACGTCCTTGATGACAATCAAAGTTACTTCAGCACGTTATTTGATCTGTATTAACCCGTGCTGTACCTGCCCTGGCAGAGTTTGATGGGGCTGGGAAGTGAGTGTTTTACACTGGGCCTACACCATGCTGTACCTGTTCTGGAAGTGTTCGATGGGACAATGTAGAGGGAGCTTTACTCTGAAAATAAAGCATGCTTTACTGCCCTGCGAGTGTTTGATGAGAAAGTGTAGAAGGAGCTTTTTTCTGTATCTAACCCGTGCTGTACCTGCCCTGGGAGTGTTTGATGGGACAGTGTAGAAGGAGCTTTTTTCTGTATCTAACCCGTGCTGTACCTGCCCTGGGAGTGTTTGATGGGACAGTGTAGAGGGAGCTTTACTCTGTATCTAACCCGAGCTGTACCTGCCCTGGGAGTGTTTGATGGGACAGTGTAGAGGGAGCTTTACTCTGTATCTAACCCGTGCTGTACCTGTCCTGGGAGTGTTTGATGGGACAGTGTAGAGGGAGCTTTACTCTGTATCTAACCCGTGCTGTACCTGCCCTGGGAGTGTTTGATGGGACAGTGTAGAGGGAGCTTCACTCTGTATCTATCCCGTGCTGTACCTGCCCTGGGAGTGTTTGATGAAATTGAGAGGTCGCACAACACCAGGTTATAGTCCAACAGTTTTATTTGAAATCACAAGCTTTCGGAGCTATCGATTGCCCCTTCCTCAGGTGAAGGTGAAGGTGAGCTATAATCTGTATCTAACCCGTGCTGTACCTGCCCTGGCAGAGCTTGATGGGACAGTGCGCATAAGAACATAAGACGTAGGAGAAGGAATAGATCATTTGGCCCCTCAAGCCTGCTCCGCCATTCAATAAGATCATGGCTGATCTGATCTTGGCCTCAACTGAACTTCCCTGCCTGGACCCCATAACCCTTGACTCCATCGTTCATAAATCTGTCTATCTCCACCTTAAATATATTCAATGACCCAGCCTCCACAGCTCTCTCGGGTTGAGGATTCCACAGATTCACTACCCTCTGAGAATGGGGGAATTAGGGGAGGGCACCAGTAAATGGGGGAATTAGGGGAGAGCACCAGTGAATGGAGGAATTAGGGGAGAGCACCAGTAAATGGGGGAATTAGGGGAGAGCTCCAGTGAATGGGGGAATTAGGGGAGAGTGTCAGTAAATGGGGGAATTAGGGGAGAGCACCAGTGAATGGGGGAATTAGGGGAGAGTGTCAGTAAATGGGGGAATTAGGGGAGAGCACCAGTGAATGGGGGATTAGGGGAGAGTGTCAGTAAATGGGGGAATTAGGGGAGAGCACCAGTGAATGGGGGAATTAGGGGAGAGTGTCAGTAAATGGGGGAATTAGGGGAGAGCACCAGTGAATGGGGGAATTAGGGGAGAGCACCAGTAAATGGGGGAATTAGGGGAGAGTGTCAGTAAATGGGGGAATTTGGGGAGAGCTCCAGTGAATGAGGGAATTAGGGGAGAGCACCAGTAAATGGGGGAATTAGAGGAGAGCACCAGTAAATGGGGGAATTGGGGGAGAGCACCAGTAAATGGGGGAATTGGGGGAGAGCACCAGTAAATGGGGGAATTGGGGGAGAGCTCCAGTAAATGGGATCCTGTCTCTAGAGGCCTTTAAGATTGTGAAGGGGTTCGATAGGGTAGACGTAAAGAAGATGTTTCCACTTGTAGTGCTCCAATCACCAATAAATCCAGCCAATAATTCAAGAGAACTTTCTTTGCCCAGAATGTGGGACTGGCTGCCACAGGAAGTGGTTGAGGCGACTAGCGTCGATGCATTTAAGGGGAAGTTAGATAAACACATGAGGCAGAAAGGAAGAGAAGGATATGATGATAGGGTGAAGAGGGGTGGGAGGAGGCTCGTTCGGAGTGTAAACACCGGCACGGAGCTGTTGGACCGAATGGCCTGTTTCTGGGCTGTACATTCCGTCATTCTGTACAAACCTTGCTTATGCTTCTTTTTGTGAGTTTTCTCATACTCCCTCTTACTTTTCTGTTCTCTTTCTGACATATTTACATTTAGTCTGACATTCAGGCGCAAATTTTAACTGAAGTGCTGAAGTCCATGGGTGGAGAGTTAAAACAGATAAAAATGTCAGTGTGTCGAGAAGCCGGCTCCAACCTGCCAACTTCCAGGATTAACTCGCGCGCGTTCGGCATCGTACGTACAATCCCCTCGGGAGAGGCGGGTTACCCATTTACATATGTTAATTTCTCAATCAGAGCGATATTTCAATTCACTTTTATATTTAACGTCAGGTCCACGGGTTTCCTGCGCTTCCTGAAACTCGCCAGTGAAACCAAGGCTGGTACACGGCGGCAATTGGGCGGAATCAAACTCATGGAAATACTGCAATAAATATCCAATGCTCACAGCTGCTTTCTTACCTGCTCGTGGGAAAGGGTGTTCACGGTACTTTCGTAGAGTTTAGTTTGTTCTATCACATCTGGATGGGTGGCACATTGGCTGCCTTAGATTGGACCTCAGACGAGGAGCAACATCACCAGCAGCACCAGCAGCCTGCTGGTCACAGAACTGTAGCTGCACAGGAGAGAGAAGTGCAGCTTGCAGGGGTCACTACCTGCAAAACAGGGTCTACAGGCAGAGGCTGAGTTTCTTTAACATGCTTCAGGAGGCTCAGGTTGTCACACCAGGTGGTGGCAGACATCTGCAGCCTGCTAGAAGAAGAGCTGCTCCCTGCTGGACCTGGTGTCCATACGTTACCAGTGGCCGTCAAAGTCACCACCACCCTCAACTTTTTTGCCTCCGGATCCTTCCAGGGCTCTGCCGGAGACATATCCAGGATCTCCCAGTCGGTGGCCCACAAATAATTAGACAGGTGACTGATGGCTTGTTTGCCAGGGCCGGCAATTACGCCAACTTGGGCTGTGATAACGCCAGTGAGAATGAGCGGGTTATGGAATTGTGGCTCTGGCTGGCTTCCCACAGGTGCAGGGCGTCATCGACTGCACACACGTGGCCATCCACACCCCCCCCCACCCCCCAGATCAAGCAGGAGTGTTCATAAACTGCAAGGGATGCCACTTCATCAATGTGCAGCGGGTGTGCAACCACAAAATGATATTTCGGCAGGGGTGCGGCAGATCCCTGCAATGATGCTTTGATCCTACGGCACTCCAAACCCCCTGATCTCTTCACACCTGGAAGCAGACTTAAGGTGTGGCTGCTAGGAGACAAAATGCTACAGTTCAGAGGGACCTGGGGGTTCTTGTGCATGAAACACAAAAAGTTAGCATGCAGGTACAGCAAGTAATCAAAAAGACAAATGGAATGTTGGTCCCTATTTCAAGGGGGTTGGAGTATAAAAACAGGGAAGTCCTGCTACAACTGTACAGGGTATTGGTGAGACTACACCTTGAGTACTGCGTACAGTTTTGGTCTCCTTATTTAAGGAAGAATATACAGGAAACTCTTGTTTAAACGACACCTAAATATCCGGAATTCTCTAATAACCGGCAGAATTCATACTCCAAAAACTACAGTATACAGTCGTTTCTAAGTTTTGTTTTACTGTTAAGTAATTAAACAGTTATGGATTACCCTCAACTGGCATTACTGTACTTAATCAAGCATCTTCCACCATCCATTTAACACAGCATTCTGTAGGGGAGTACCCAATTATACTGCACATTTCTTGATTTTTTTATTTTTGTTTGTTAAAAACAGCCTCGGTAGGTATACCCCTCCGTTAGCCGGAATTTTTAATCAACCGGCACCATCCCGGTCCCGTCAGTGCCGGATACCAAAGAGTTTCCTGTACTTACATTGGAGGCAGTTCAGAGACGATTCACTAGGTTAATTCCAGAGATGAGGGGGTTGACTTATGAGGAAAGGTTGAGCAGACTGGGCCTATACTCATTGGAATTTAGAAGAATGAGAGGTGATCTTATTGAAACATATAAGATACTGAGGGGGCTCGACAAGGTAGATGCAGAGAGGATGTTTCCCCTCGTGGGGAAATCTAGAACTCGGGGGCATCGTTTCAGAATAAAGGGTCGCCCTTTTAGAACTGAGATGAGGAGAAATTTCTTCTCTCAGAGGGTCGTAAATCTGTGGAATTCTCTGCCCCAGAAAGCTGTGGAGGTTGGGTCATTAAATACCTTTAAGGTGGAGATAGACAAATTTTTGCAAGATAAGGGAGTGAAGGGTTATGGGGAGCGGGCGGGGAAGTGGCTTTGCGCCCAAGATCAGCCATGATCTTATTGAATGTCGGAGCAGGCTCGAGGGGCCAAGTGGCCTATTCCTGCTCCTATTTCTTATGTTCTTATGTTATGTAAAGGATAACCACTGCAAACTTGGTTCATGACACGTGTCAGAAACCCGAACAGTAAAGCCCAAGAACTTTACAGTGAATGCCGTATGAGCACCAGATGTGTAATCGAACATGCCATCGGCATGCTGAAGATGCGTTTCAGGTGCCTGGATAGAACTGGTGGTGCCCTACAGTAGGCACCAGCCAGGGTCTCCAGAATGGTGGTGGTGTGCTGAGCTCTGCACAACATTGCGTAGCAGCGAGAATGCGACCTGCAGGAGGAACAAGGCGAAGAGCTCAGATCCTCCTCGGACGATTCGGGGGGAAGGGGGGGAGGGTAGGAGGAGAAGGAAGACGAGGATGAGAAAGGTGATGAGGGTAATGCAGCACTAGCTGCTCACATTGCTGCCTGGGTTGCTGAGGATTCAGGAAAGAGTAAATTTAAAAGCAGCGAGAGAAATGTCAAGGCTCTAGAGCAGAGTAGAGTTTTGGGTAAAAATAAGCAGAGTGGGTCAGGAAGGGAGAGAGAGAGTAACAAAGGTAACAAGGCATCATTGACTAAGGTGACATCAGGGAAAAATAGAAATAAGTCAAAGCTAAAGGCACTATATCTGAATGTGCGAAGCATTCGCAACAAAATAGATGAATTAATAACACAGATAGAAATTAATAGGTTTGATCTAATAGCCATAACGGAAACGTGGTTGCAAAGTGGACAAGGTTGGGAACTAAATATTCCAGGATACTTAACTTTTAGAAGAGATAGGCAAAATGGAAAAGGAGATGGGGTAGCCCTGATAATAAAGGATGGGATAAAGACAGTAGAGAGAAAGGATCTTGGCTCAGAAAATCAAGAAGTAGAATCAGTTTGGGTGGAGCTAAGAAACAGCAAGGGGCAGAAAACATTGTTGGGAGTTGTTTATAGGCCCCCAAACAGTAGTTGTAATGTAGGGCAGAGTATAAATCTGGAAATTAGAGGCGCATGTAACAAGAGTAATACAGTGTTCATGGGGGATTTTAATCTACATATAGACTGGGCAAACCAATTTGCAGTAATAGTGTGGAGGACAAATTCATGGAATGTATGCAAGATAGTTTTCTAGATCAGTATGTTGAGGAACCAACTAGGGAACAGGCTACTTTAGATCTAGTATTGCGCAATGAGAAAGGTTTAATTAATAACCTTGTAGTAAAGGGGCCTTTAGGGAAGAGTGACCATAATATGATAGAATTTTATATTCTGTTTGAAAGTGATTTAGTTAAATCCGAAACTAGGGTCTTCAGTCTAAACAAAGCAAACTACATAGGTACGAGGGGCGAGTTGGCTAAGGTAGATTGGGAAACTACATTGAAAGGTATGATGGTGGACAAGCAATGGCTAGCATTTAAAGAATTAATACATAACTTACAACAAATATACATTGCTTAAGGCACAAAAACCCCACAGGAAAAGTGGTCCAACCGTGGCTAACAAGAGAAGTTAAAGATAGTATTAGATCAAAGGAAGAGGTTTATAATGTTGCCAGAAAGAGTAGTAAGCCTGAGGATTGGGAGAATTTTAGAATTCAGCAAAGGACCAAGAAATTGATAAGGAAATGGAAAATAGAATGTGAGAGTAAACTAGCGAGAGACATAAAAACAGACTGTAAAAGCTTCTATATGTATTAAAAAAGGAAAAGATTAGCGAAAGTAAATGTGGATCCCTTACAGTCTGAAGTTATAATGGGAATAAGGAAATGGCCGAGAAATTAAACAAATACTTTGTGTTTGTCTTCACAGAAGAAGCAAAAAACTTCCCAAAAATAGTGGAGAACCAAGGCTCTAACGAGAATGAGGAACTGAAAGAAATTAGTATTAGTAAAAAAATAGTACTGGAGAAATTAATGGGACTGAAAGCCAATAAATCCCCTGGACCTGATGGCATACATCCTAGGGTTTTGAAAGAGGTGGCGATAGAGATAGTGGATGCATTGGTTGTCATTTTCCAAAATTCCATAGATCCAGGAACGGTTCCCATGGATTAGAAGTTAGCAAATGTAACCCCACTATTTAAGAAAGGAGGGAGAGAGAAAACGGGGAACTACAGACCAGTTAGTCTGACATCAGTAGTAGGGAAAATGCTAGAGTCTATTATTAAGGACGTGGTAACAGGACACTGTTAATAATAACAGGATTGGGCAACACTCTAACAGATTTGTCAGCACGATTTCCCTTTCATAAATCCGTGTTACTTCATTGCAAGAGGATTTGAGTACAGGAGCAAGGATGTCTTACTACAGTTATACAGGGCCTTGGTGAGACCACACCTGGAGTACTGTGTGCAGTTTTGGTCTCCTTACCTAAGAAAGGATATACTTGCCATAGAGGGAGTGCAGCAAAGGTTCACCAGACTGATTCCTGGGATGGCAGGACTGTCGTATGGAGAGAAATTGGGTCGACAAGGCCTGTATTCACTAGAGTTTAGAAGAATGAGCGGGGATCTCATTGAAATGTATAAAATTCTGTCAGGGCTAGACAGACTGGATACAGGGAGGATGTTTCCCCTAGCTGGGGGGCTCTAGAACGAGGGGGTCACAGTCTCAGGATATGGGGTAGGACACATTTAGGACTGAGGTGAAGAGAAATTTCTTCACTCAGAGGTGAACCTGTGGAATTCTCTACCACAGAAGATTGTAGAGGCCAATTCACTGAATATATTTAAGAAGGAGATAGATAGATTTCTAGACACAAAAGGCATCAAGGGGTATGGGGAGAGAGTGGGAATATGGTATTGAGATAGAGGATCAGCCATGATCATATTGAATGGCGGAGCAGGCTCGAAGGACCGAATGGCCTACTCCTGCTCCTATTTTTCTATGTTTCTATGTAACACGGATTTATGAAAGGGAAATCGTGCTGACAAATCTGTTTTTTGAGGTTGTAACTAGCAGAATAGATAAGGGGGAACCAGTGGGTGTGGTGTATTTGGATTTTCAGAAGGCATTCGATAAGGTGCCACACAAGAGGTTATTAAACAAAATTAGGGCTCATGGGATTAGGGGTAATATAATAGCATGGATTGAGGATTGGTTAACAGACAGAAAACAGAGAGTAGGAATAAACGGGTCATTTTCGGGTTGGCAGGCTGTAACTAGTGGGGTACCGCAAGGATCAGTGCTTGGGCCTCAGCAATGATTAGGATGAGGGGACCAAATGTAATATATCCAAGTTTGCTGATGATACAAAGCTGGGTGGGAATGTAAGTTGTGAGGAGGATGCAAGGAGGCTTCAAGGGGATATAGACAGGCTAAGTGAGTGGGCAAGAACATGGCAAATGGAATATAATGTGGAGAAATGTAAAGTTATCCACTTTGGTAGGAAAAATAGAAAAGCAGAGTATTTTTTAAATGGTGAGAGATTGGAAAATGTTGGTTTTCAGAGGGACCTGGGTGTCCTTGTACACGAATCACTGAAAGTTAATATGCAGGTACAGCAAGCAATTAGGAAAGCAAATGGTATGTTGGCCTTTATTACAAGAGGATTTGAGCATAAGAGTAAAGACGTCTTACTGCAATTATATAGGGCCCTGGTGAGACCACACCTGGAGTATTGTGTACAGTTTTGGTCTCCTTACCTAAGGAAGGATATACTTACCATTGAGAGAGTGCAACAAAGGTTCACCAGACTGGTTCCTGGGGGATTGTCCAATGAGGAGAGATTGAGTAGACTAGGCCTATATTCTCTAGAGTTTAGAAGAATGAGAGGTGATTTCATTGAAACATACAAAATTCTTACAGGGCTTGACAGGGTAGATGCAGGGAGGATGTTTCCCCTGGGAGGATGTTTCCCCTGGCTGGAGAGTCTAGAACCAGGGGTCACAGTCTCAGGATAAGGGGCCGGCCATTTAGGACTGAGATGAGGAGAAATTTCTTCACTCAGAGGGTGGTGAATCTTTGGAATTCTCTACCCCAGAGGGCTGTGGAGGCTCAGTCGTTGAGTATATTCAAGACAGAGATCGATAGATTTTTGAATATTAAGGGAATTAAGGGATATGGGGATAGTGCAGGAAAGTGGAGATGAGGTAGAAGATCAGCCATGATCTTATTGAATGACGGAGCAGGCTCGAGGGGCCGAATGGCCTACTCCTGCTCCTGTTTCATATGTTCTTAGGTTCTTATGTTGCCAGGAATGCCCTTATTAATGCAAGGTTCCTTTAGGTTGCACCTGTGGACCCATGTCACAAGCACATGCAACGGCCACTCATCCCCCCCACCCCCCCTAATGCCATTGACACAAAGCAGAGCTGCAAACAACCAATCACCCTTCAACATCCCCCCATTGGTTCCCATCAATTCATATCTTCCCATTCATCATCAAGGAAGTTAAAAGGCGAGTTGCCACCCAGCAACCAAGAATGGACAGGACCAGAAAGTGATGCAAAAGAATAATATTTATGTTATTTAACTAAACAACAGAAACTTAACAACACAACATTTTCTCTCACATCCATGTGCACACCCTTGTGCATCTACAAAGCTTTACTCTTCCTTTTCCTACCACTCCTATGTGGTGCAAACCCTGTGGCTTCAGCAGAGGCAGCTGCTCACATCACTGCTCTGACTGCTGAGATGCTCTTGGCCGATGGCCTCTGGGTTTTGGAGCCCGTGAGGGCCCTACCAAAGACTGCTCGACCTGTACCTGTGCAGAGGCAGACTCGGCCATTGGGACACGAGGCAGCATGTCAGGTACAGACTGAGGGAAGTTAACGGGTGAGGAGTGGAAACATTTTGAGTGGAGTCCCCACTTCCATGTCCCATTTCGCCATCATCCCCCGCCAGCCATATTTCACTGCTACCACTGTGGTGGTGAGCACTTTGGTGTAGATCAATGCACCATTGTAAGGCCAAGGCTAAGGTATCTGTCAAACTATTTAAGGTGGCTGACATGTCATAGAGTCATAGGGGGAGAAATTCAGTATCGCCCCATTTGGGGCGCAATTATCGGCCGGGCGCAAAGATTAGCGCCTGGCGCTAATTATCGCCACCGACTGCAAACTTGACTTTTATCGCCCCTGGAGGCGATTGCAGCGCTAAATCAGGCGCTTCACACCTGTCTTAAGGCGCAAAGGCCGAGGAGCGAGGCGTTACCGAGGAGCGCTGGCGAAGCTCATGTAATGTCAGTCAGCAATGGAACACACACACAATGGCACGGGCCAGTTCTTAAAGGGGATGGTTAATCTTGCTTTCCATCCACATCCTACTCATTGCAGCCTTGAATCTCGGCCTGGAGAGACCTGCACATCAAATGTGCTGGAAAGAACAATGGAGAGTACCAGGCAAAGAGCTCAGAGTGCAGCCCCCACAGTCTCTGCTAAATCGATACAAGGAATGGCAAATCAAAATGAACCTGCAAAGTGCTGCTCAGTACCCAAAACTTCTTCACACAACGTTGAATCTCTCCAGAAGTCTCTCCCTCTCTCTCTCAGAATGCGTAGTTCAAAAATGGCACCAACAATAAAAGGCAGGAAGCGGTCACCTTTAAATAGCGCTCCCCCTTTCCCTTCATGACTGCAGAACGCTCCCCTCAACCTGTCGTTGCTAGCGTCAGGCGGTAAGGCAGGGGGCGCCACTCAATATCCGCTCCGGGGCGATACCGGGGCGTTGCGCACTTGAGTGACGTCATGATCTGCCGGCGCAGGAGATCGTGGCGGTAGTGTTTAGCGCTGCCACAAAATGTCTAGTTAATTTCGTGAGCAGCGCAAACTTCACCGCGCCCGGGCGCTAGATGCTTTGCGCCCCATTAGCGCCCTCTTAAGGCGCTAACGGGAGGCGCAACCAACTGAATTTTTCCCCCAAAGAGTCATAACGGCACAAAAGGAAGCCATTCGGCCCATCGAGTCCGTGCCGGCTCTCTAGAGCAATCCAGTCAGTCCCATTCCCCCGCTCTATCACCCTAGCCCTGCAAGTTTATTTCCCTCAAGTGCCTATCCAGTCTCCCCTTGAAAACATTGAGTGTCTCCGCTTCCACCACTTCCGTCGGCAGCGAGTTCCAGGTCCTCACCACTCGCTGCGTTAAAAAGTTTTTCCTCACATCCCCCCTGTATCTCTTGCACAAAACTGTAAATCTGTGTCCCCTAGTCCTTGTACATTAACTAGTGGGAACAGCCTTTCCCCGTCTAGCCTATCCAAACCCATCATAATCTAGTACACCTCTATCAAATCACCCCTCAACCTCCTTTGCTTCAGGGTCTTTATGGGGATGTTGAAGACATACATGGACTCATTTGATTGGAGCATTTGATGCTCCATGGCACTGGCCACTCTATCCATGGAAGAACACATCATCTCAGTGGCCTGCGACTCATGCGTAAAATGGACTCCCCAATCTCTCTGCAATCATGGTCAGTGTGCTTGGAAGGTCTGTCAGTGCATCGCACATTGTCTGCTGCTCAATGATTCTCCTTTTCATCGATTGCCCCCGGGGTACAGCGTCTGTGTCGAATTGAACAGAGTCACAAGGTGAAAAGCCAACTATCTGTCTACGAGGTCCCACCGAAGTGTATCTGAGCTGGTGCAAGGTAAGCATGAGTCCTGTAAAGGTGCACCCTCAGAAGGAATCAGCTCCTCTGGGGATTCATCGCCCGCGACCTCCAGCAACTCCTGTGGGAGAAAAAAGACATGAATGAGTACTGGTGAAGTAAGAATGTTGCAAGTTATCATTATGAAGATCATATTTCACTCACTGTTGAAATCAAGTCAACGTGACTAGGGCCGTATGCCTTGTGGGTCGCTGATATTTAATCGTGTCACCAGGTAGCAGGGAGCTCCCCGTTTCCCCATCTCCAACAGCCAGGGATGGTGAAACTCCGCTGATCTCCAGCGCCTCCTTCTCTACACTTGTAAGTTGGGAAATGCGTGGAGGGCCACCTCCTCTCCTCTGCCTCTCCCTGGTGTTCTGTGCTCTCTTCTCCTGCAACGAGGGAAAGAGCAGACCTATGAGTGAGTGTAATGGCATGTGTTCACCCGATGGATGGAGTGCATTTAGTGTGGGTGGTTATCAGGGAGAGGCATCAAATTGCCTTAGAATAAGGACGAGAGTGAGTGGGCGGATGGATAGATGGGGAAGTGAGGAAGTGCACAGAAAGTGAAGCGCTCGCAAGGTAAGTGGGTGTTAGTAGCGGGGCCTCAGGCTCAGATGGTTAGAGATTAGATGACCTCTGCTAGATGAGCTGTGATTGGATGTCTGAGAGAAGTAAAGAGTTTCAGTTTTGAGGTGCTGGGAAAGAATGAGAATTAGAGACTGATCGAGGAGTTGGGAGTGGGAAGAGTACAATGGTGAGGAATGTTCGGATGAGCTCTGTGTGTGCATTCGTTTAAAGTAATACGCATACCTTTTTATAAAATGGATGCATCTGATGCGGGGTCACACAGTCCCGATCTTCACAGGGGAGGGCCGTGTAGGTGGAGGGGAGGAGTTTGGGGGGGTTGCAGGGGAGGAGAGGAGGGTTGCGTAGGCGAGGGGGTGGGGGTGGAGTTTCGGATGGGAAACCTGGAAGTCCGGGATTCCCCGCATGCTGTGGAGTTTTAACGCCGCAGTGTGCGTGCTTTGTCCTTGACAGGTTCCCCGCCCAGAAGTCAGCCTGATTGACAGGCTTGGCTTCCAGTCATGCGGGGAGCACTCAAGAGCAGGTAAGCTTAGGGGCCCAAGGTGGGGGGGTAGGGGCTGCAAGCACTCCTGCTCCTCCTGGCCCACAAGCAGTGCTGTAAAGGCATTTCCCTTCTCCCCGAAGCTGTCCTCGCCTCCCTTCAGCTGCTGAGCTTCCCGAGGCCTGGGAAACCCATGCGGCCAGGGTTAAACCCGTAAAGCAGGTTAAATCAGAGGCTAATACAAAAGCAACTGCAGATGCTGGAAATCTGAAATAAAAACAGAAAATGCTGGAAACACTCAGCACATCGGGCAACATCTGCGGAGAGAGAAACAGAGTTAACGTTTCAGGGCGATGACCCTTCGTCAGAACTGGAAAAAGCTGGAGATGGAACAGGTTTTTAAGCAAGTGCAGGGGCAGGGAAAGGGGGGAGGGGAGGAAAGAACAAAAGGGAAGGTCTGTGATCGGGTGGAAGGCAGGAGAGATTAAGAGACAAAAAGGATGATGGTGCGAGGCAAAAGGAGATGGTAATGGGACAAGTAAAGAAACAAAAGATGACTCTAGATTAGGTGTAAATGGCGACAGCAGAATCATCAACAGCTGCCATGTGAAAAAAAAAATAGGGGCCGAGGTTATGGTCTGAAATTGTTGAACTCGATATTGAGTCCAGAAGGCTGTAAAGTGCCTAATCGAAAGATGAGGTGCTGTTCCTCGAGCTTACGTTGAGCTTCATTGGAACAGTGTAAGAGGCCGAGGACGGAGAGATCAGAGTGGGAGTGGAACGGAGAATTAAAGTGACAGGCGACCGGAAGCTCGGGGTCCCCCTTACGGACTGAACGGAGGTGTTCCGCAAAGCGGTCACCCAATCTGCGTTTGGTCTCCCGAATATAGAGGAGACCGCATCGTGAGCATCGTGAAGGTGAGGGAAGGGTGGAAATTGGAAGCAAAGTGAATGAATTTTCTAGTTCAGGGCGAGAGCAGGAAACGGCACCGATACAGTCAGCAATGCACCGGAAAAAAGAGGTGAGGGAGGGGACCTGAGTAGGACTGGAACAAAGAATGTTCCACATATCCCACGAAAAGGCAGGCATAGCTAGGACCCATGCGGGTTCCCATAGCAACCCCTTTAATTTGGAGGAAGTGAGTGGAGTCAAAGGAGAAGTTGTTCAATGTGAGAACAAGTTCAGCCAGGCGGAGGAGGGTGGTGGTGGATGGGGACTGGTTGGGCCTCTGTTCAAGGAAGAAGCGGAGCGCCCTCAGGCCATTCTGGTGGGGGATGGAGTTGTAGAGGGATTGTACGTCCATAGTGAAGAGGAGACGGTTGGGGTCAGGAAACTGGAAACTGTTAAAGTGGCAGAGGGCGTTGAAAGAGTTGCAGATGTAGGTGGGAAGAGACTGGACAAGGGGAGAAAAAATAGAGTCAAGATAGTAAGAGATATGTTCCGTGGGGCAAGAACAGGCTGAATCAATGGGTCGACCAGGGCAGTCCTGTTTGTGGATCTTGGGAAGGAGTTAGAAGTGGGCTGTGCGGGGTTGGGGAACTATGAGGTTGGCGGCCATGGAGGGAAGATCTCCAGAGGAGATGAGGTCTGTGACAGTCTTGGAAACGGCTTGAGGTTTGGTAGTGGGGTCATGGTCCAGGGGGAGGTAGGAGGAGGTGTCGGAGAGTTGCCGTTCAGCCTCCACACTATAGAGGTCGGTTCGCCAAACAACAACAGCACCACCCTTGTCAGCAGGTTTAATGACAATGTCGGGGTTGGATCAGAGAGAACAGAGTGCTGCAAGTTCAGAGGGACGTAGGTTGGAGTGAGTGAGGGGAGCAGAGAACTGGAGATGGCTGTTGTCACGCTAGCAGTTTGCAATGAAATGATCTAGAGAGGGTAAGAGGCCAGAGGGAGGGGTCCAGGTAGAACGAGAATTCTGAAAACGGGAGAAAGGGTCCGCTGTGCGGGGGGAAGACTCCAGCCCAAAGAAGTGGGCACGGAGACAAAGGTGACGGAAAAAGAGCTCAGCGTCGTGCCGAGCTCGAAATTGATTGCGGTGGGGGCGTAAGAGAAGGAAGCTCAGGCCTTTGCTGAGGACTGATCGTTCGGGGTCAGAGAGGGGAAGGTCAGAGGGGATAGTGAAAACAAGGCAGGGGGTGAGATTGGGAGAAGGGATGGGGTCAGAGGAGAGTGAAGGGGAGGAAGGTACCGGAGGGGCGTTGGTGTCCAAGAGTTGTTGAAGCTTGTGATCCTTGACACCTGAAAGGAAGAAAAAAAGTTTTTTGTTAAAGCGCCGGATGAGACGAAGGATGAAATGGAACTGCTTTGAGATAGACCTGCTGAGTATTTCCAGCATTTTCTGTTTAAATCAGAGGCTGCTCATCTCATTAAAATATTTAAATTGCCAACCCGCCTCCTTGGAGTGGATTGGCTGCCTGCCCCTGGTCCCGCCTCCGTTAAACCCAGATGTGGGCGGGTTGGAGATGGGTTTGTGATTTTTAAAATGTTAACCTCTGACCCGGCCCCAACCCATCCGTTTTTGGGGGTTAAAATTCACTTCGCATCACAGACCTGCCCCAGTCACTGCAGTCCAGGGGGGGTGAAGTGGGGTGGAGTTATGTGCAGAGTCTGTTCAGACACAGGCCTACTGAGCCTGGCGAAGCTCAGAGTAATTCTTCACACACGTTCCTGACACTCGCTCTCTCACTGTCTCTCTCTCTCACTGTCTCTCACTCGCACACTTGCTCTCTCGCTCTCCCTCACTCATTCTCTCTCTCTCTCGCTGTCTCTCTCACTCACTCTCTCACTCGCTCGCTCTCTCTCGCTCTCTCTCTCACTCGCTCTCTCTCTCTCTCGCTCTCTCTCTCTCTCTCTCTCACTCGCTCTCTCACTCATTCTCTCTCTCGCTCTCTCTCACTCTCCCTCACTCATTCTCTCTCTCTCTCGATCTCTCTCTCACTCACTCTCTCTCTCTCTCGCTCTCTCGCTCGCTCTCTCTCTCTCTCTCTCTTTCTCGCTCTCTACTCTTCCAGGGAGACTGACACTAATCCACTTAAAGCTTGGTAAGAGCCAATTACACATTATCACATTTCCAGGGACACAGACTGTGGTTCACATTAAACCCAGGGTCAGCACCCCGGATTAGCAAACAAGCACATCCAGTCCTTCATCTCCTTTACAGTTCTCTCTTTTTCTTTTTGTTTTCTTTTCATTCTTTCCTTGCTCCTTTAATTATTTCTTTTCTCTTGTTCGGAGTTTCACTGGAAGCCATGGATTTACTCAGGCTACAGCCTCCAGCCACTCACTGACGCGATGCTGTTGAACTGTGGGAGGTGTCACACAGCGGAGGCCACTCCTGACCTCGCTGACCTCCCGCAGACACTGTCCAGCTGGGGTGACAGGGGAGAGTTTGCCGTTCAGGGTGCCGATCTCAATTCTATCACCGTCCACTGCGACCAACTAACACTCGGAGACTGGGACTTGGGCCTGGGACCCTGCTGGTGCGACAAGCTGAGGACCACACCGGGCGGTCGTTTTTGGGCACGTTTTTGCCAGCTGTGATGGCACAGCGAACCTGGCGATGTGTGATCTGTTCGTTCGGTCACCAGTGCTTTCACTTGGCACAATACGGTGAGTTCACGAGTGGCCTCGCCCACTGTCCGGGCACCGCGGGAAACGGCCCCGCCCACTGTCTGGGCACCGCGGGAAACGGCCCCGCCCACTGTCCGGGCACCGCGGGAAACGGCCCCGCCCACTGTCCAGGCACCGCGGGAAACGGCCCCGCCCACTGTCTGGGCACCGCGGGAAACGGCCCCGCCCACTGTCGGGTCACTGCGGGAAACGCCCTCGCCCACTGTCCGGGCACCGCGGGAAACGGCCCCGCCCACTGTCTGGGCACCGCGGGAAACGGCCCCGCCCACTGTCTGGGCACCGCGGGAAATGGCCCCGCCCACTGTCCGGACACTGCAGGAAACGGCCCCGCCCACTGTCCGGGCACCGCGGGAAACGGCCCCGCCCACTGTCCAGGCACCGCGGGAAACGGCCCCGCCCACTGTCTGGGCACCGCGGGAAACGGCCCCGCCCACTGTCGGGTCACTGCGGGAAACGCCCTCGCCCACTGTCCGGGCACCGCGGGAAACGGCCCCGCCCACTGTCTGGGCACCGCGGGAAACGGCCCCGCCCACTGTCTGGGCACCGCGGGAAATGGCCCCGCCCACTGTCCGGACACTGCAGGAAACGGCCCCGCCCACTGTCTGGGCACCGCGGGAAACGGCCCCGCCCACTGTCGGGTCACTGCGGGAAACGGCCTCGCCCACTGTCCGGGCACCGCGGGAAACGGCCCCGCCCACTGTCTGGGCACCGCGGGAAACGGCCCCGCCCACTGTCTGGGCACCGCGGGAAATGGCCCCGCCCACTGTCTGGGCACCACGGGAAACGGCCCCGCCCACTGTCCGGGCACCGCGGGAAACGGCCCCGCCCACTGTCTGAGCACCGCGGGAAATGGCCCCGCCCACTGTCTGGGCACCGCGGGAAACGGCCCCGCCCACTGTCGGGTCACTGCGGGAAACGGCCTCGCCCACTGTCCGGGCACCGCGGGAAATGGCCCCGCCCACTGTCTGGGCACCACGGGAAACGGCCCCGCCCACTGTCCGGGCACCGCGGGAAACGGCCCCGCCCACTGTCTGGGCACCGCGGGAAAGGGCCCCGCCCACTGTCTGAGCACCGTGGGAAACGGCCCCGCCCACTGTCCGGGCACCGCGGGAAACGGCCCCGCCCACTGTCTGAGCACCGTGGGAAACGGCCCCGCCCACTGTCTGGGCACCGTGGGAAAGGGCCCCGCCCACTGTCCGGACATTGCGGGAAACGGTGGGCGCGCTGCTCCCGACTCTCTGTTTGTTATGGGCATTAATTCTTGAGATTCTCTGTGAGACAGGCTGGTACACTGAGGGGTATTCTGAGAGAGTAAGGGCTCTGCTAAAACAGAGACCTGTGTAGTTGCAGGTACTTTGTTGGAGTTGGAGGTGGAATCTCGGCGGGTAATCCAGATTGTATTCAGATATTTAATGCTAAAATGAAAATGTTCCTATTGCCTTAGGTCAGCCTGAAAGCACAAAGACACAGCGAGACTGCCCATGGGAAGCTCTGATTGTTCAGACACAGCAGGGCAGCAGACAGAGCAAAGATCCCAGGATTACATTTCTACACAACCTTCCGAGAGGTTTACATTACCAAAGGAATTTTGTTGCAGAATTATGTTTATAGAGTGGCGTTCTTTTATTAAATGATTTGGACCATCCAGATCCTCTCAGATTATTGTACAACTCATATTTCAAAAGGTTAAACTTGACAAATGGATTTAACCTAAAATTCTGCTAAA